>CM029607.1:44722913-45066124 GCA_017311375.1 Mytilus coruscus | reverse complement strand
ATTTTTTCGCGCGTTTTATTTAATTTTCACTGCTATAAAACAAATTATTTTGAAAATTTTGATTCAGAATACATTTTTTTGTCCTCTGCTTGAACAGAATATTTTATTTCATCAAATTTGGGATCAGAATATTTTTATTTAGGAAAAAACCATACCCCCTCCCCTTTTTTTTGAAGTTAAATGGTCGTTCCCTAAGTAATATAATCAACCACTTTTTTCTAATGATTACATCCACCGAAAAGTTCAGTAACAAAATATAAGGAAAAAGATAGATCGAAATTTTTACAATGTGTGTTGCGTTTAAGAAAAAATGTTGCTGCAATGATCGAAAAGATAACTTTATTGATAACAATTGATTTTAATGAGAAGTCAACACAATTTTGAACACTATTTTGCCATTTTAACGTATACTACACCAGTAAGATATGACTACGAAAGTTATTAATAAATAATTTCTAATTACTCCAAATTATATTTAAGTATTAGAAAACATTCTTTATTTCTATTTTTTTCTAAATATACACAAAACAAAGACAAAACCAAACAAACAGAAACGAAAATCTATATTTAGAATCTAAAGGTCGAGGCAACACAGTTCCAGTAAGGACTGTTTGATTCATTCTCTTGTGCACATAATAAATATTCTCGTATAAAACTACGAACAAAGTGTTTTAGAAGCAGTGAAATCGTAATTAAATAAAAGATTAAGGTTTTTATCGCTGATATGCAATTCGATATTATTAATTTCATCAAGATGAAAACTTTCTCATACTTTATATGATACCTCCAAAACAGCACCAACGGTTGTGTTACGTACCAACCGTACCTGATACGTAGCAAATCGGGAAATCTCTAGTAGCCTTTTCTACCAAATGAAGTTGACACGTTTTAAAACTCCCAGTTCTAAAGAAACATACCCCTAAATAATTAAAGTCTTTAACAATATCGATATTTGAGTTATTGTATTTAAAATATCAATATAGTCCCTAGTGTGAACAGTGTATAACTTGCCAATTTTTTTCATACACTTTCCCAATTTATTTCTTGATATTTTATGCATGAAATATTAAGTAAGGGGATGAAATTACATGCTAAAAAAATTGGGTGCCGAATCTTTATGTTAAGCCCCAGCAACACTAGACCACGATCGCACCACGCTCACCGCGATCTTAAATAAATTCAGATCGTAGGGAGTTCGCGGTATGAGCGACATGAAAATGTAAATTTTTGTTGTTTTCACGATGCTACTACGTCCTCATTACGCTTCTACAACGATCCCGCTACGATTATACCACGTTCTCACCACGCTTTTCCTGCGACCTCACTACGGTTATCATGACCTTACTACGCTCATCACGTTCTCACTTCGACCATACCACGAGTTATCTTATTGCAACACGATCTCACCACACTTCTATTGCGATTAAAGCACGCTCTAGCCACGATTATACTACGTTCATACTGCGATCTTACTACACTCTCAGCAATAACGTCAATATCGTGTTCCATATAAATACTGTTCCGTTCCTTCTATTTCTCATTAATACGTGGATTTCTCGAAAACAACAGTCATTCCACCAAAATCTACTAGAACAAGTCGGCGTGGTGGTAGTAGTAGAGGTAGAGGCAGAGTAAATGATAGTAACGAATCCTGATCCAGTAGAGATGTCGGACAGACTAATCCAAAGTCAATCACAATTTATTGCTGGTACATCAAGATCAAATTACGATGTTTAAGTGAACGAAAGTAGGGATGACACAGATTTGTCAAGCATGGTTGAGTTGTTGGAGAAAAAGGACAAGAGGTCAAAATTACACACAAACAAAACCTGGAGAGCTTTTATATATTAATTGCATATAATGAGCATGATAGTCGTAGTATGAACATAGTCAGGTCGTAAGAAGAGCGTGACGAGGACGACATGGGCGTGCTAGAATCGTACTATGGTCTTAAAAAGCGTGGTATAAACGTGATATAGTCGTAGTTGAAGCGTGGTTGGGTCGCGATGAGAACGTAATGGTCGTAGAAAGGTCGTAATAACGTCGCTGTGAGATCGTAGCGTAGTATCTCAGACTAGAATCACGCTTTTACTACGCTCTCACTACGATGGTACAGCGACCTTTGCGATCTTAGGGAGCTACCATTTGATTTTATGGGGCTAGGATGAAATTTGAAAAAATAGGCAGGACAGGAGTTTTGAATTAAAAAAGGCAGGATGAGACACTTGCAAAAAAAGTCAGGATGACAATTTAGGTAAAAAAAGTCAGGATAAACTTTAAAAAGGCAGGACCGAATAGAGTGAAAATAAAAGGCAGGACAGAGATTACAACTAAATAAAAGGCAGGACAAAATTTTTCATCCTAGCCCCCATAAAATCAAATGGTAGCTCACTTACCACGACCTTACTGCGCTCTCACTACGCTTCTCCTACGACCTGATTTCGCCATGACCACACCACGATTGTTTTGAACATTGTTCAAAGTTGGCCACGCTCATCACGATCATGAAGACATAACCACGACCGTACTACGACCTTAATGCGATCTACACGATCGCACTACGATCGTCAAAATTTGCATTTTTTTCACATATCGTAGTGCGATCGTGGCCTAGTGTGACAGCGGTATTTAGTGATTTGGTCCAGTTAAAAAAGGTCAAAAATTAGTATGTCTGAAGCTGTCAAACTGAATTTTAGACCCCCTTAACACAGAATTGTCAATATTTTGAGTTAGACCTGGTAGAAGTTTCTATAATTTTGATATTATTTGTCCCAATAGTAGTACACTACACTGTAAACATCTTTTTGAGATAGAGCAGGTGCGATTTTTTAATTTGAATTTATTGTCTAAAAGAAATGCACTACGAATTAACTGTGTCCTCGGGCCTACTATCTTTGTGTTTTCATTTACCTCGGGTCCTCATATGTTATAATACATACGAAACTTATCTAGGAAGGCATGGTTCATAAACGTTTCTCGTTTCTCGTTTTTTATATAGATAACACCGTTGGTTTAAATTTCCTGTTTGAATGGTTTTACACTAGTAATTTTTGGGGCCCTTTATAGCTTGCTGTTCGGTGCGAGACAAAGGCTTCGTGTTGAAGACCGTACTTTGAACTATAATGGTTTACTTTTTTTAGAAATTGTGACTTGAATGGAGAGTTGTCTCATTGGCACTCATACCACATCTTCTCTAATATCTTTATGGAGATCAGTTGCAGTTTAGGCAATTATGATCGTGTCGTCAGCGTAAGGTAAAGCAAATAGATTCAGATAAGTATTTAACTTTGTTCCAATGTCTTTGTCTTTGTTTAGACCAATCACATTTTCTTTGCATAGAAAATCTTTAAAAAAAAAGACAAAATAAAAAGGGGATAGAATTTCTCCCTGTCGAACACCAAAAAAGGGGATAGAATTTCTCCCTGTCGAACACCAGTTTAGCATGGAAAAAAATCTGATTTTTGTCCATTATATAATAAACATGATTTATATTTAATTGATTAAAATATCTTAATTCAAGTCGGCAAAATATGGTGAATTTGTTTTTGGCGCTCGAAAAAAATTGATCAAATCCCAAATTCATGTTTTAAAAAATCACCTAAATAGATATAAGAAGATGTGGTATGAGTGCCAATGAGACAACTCTCCATCCAAGTCAAAATTTATAAAAGTAAACCATTATAGGTCAAAGTACGGTCTTCTAAAGAACATTTACATAAAGTTTGGTATCATTTGCCCAAAGTAGTTTCAGAGGGTTTTTTTTTTTTAAGTTTACAACAACAAACGGACAGCAAGTGATGACAAAAGTGGATGTCATCAACATCATCATCAGTTGTTATAGGTCAAACCTCAATGTTTTTTCCTGATTTGGAGAATTGGGTGTTCATAGCAGATCTTTTTGTTTCTAATAATAAACTCAGGACGATTAAGAGTTTGACATTTTTACGTGACATCTGTTTGTTGTTTAAAACTTTACCTTTCTCTATTAGCTTAATATCCAGTGGCAAAATTTATTATGCGTATTAAGGATGAGAACAAATTATTCAGCATCGATATAATAGGTAGGTCATGCAAGGTACATTAACCAGGCAGTAGGGTGGAAAGAAGGAGGTATGATAAGAGTTGTTATTTGCTCTTATATATTTGGATATGGATGTGGTTTACAGAAAAGAGAATAATGCCTTTAGGACAATAAAACTAGAGAGTGATGCCCCGCACTCAACTCTGAAGTAACTGTATTATATCAAAGTCAATGTAGGACTTTCTTTGAGATATTTTTGTGTCTAGGAGACACAAATGATGCGGGGTTGAGCATAGGAGCACATATGTTTATGGTTCACTGTAGGAGAAGTTATCCGGAAACACAATGCACCTCTTATGCAAGTATATACTCCAAAAATGACTAAGTTCAAGTATCTCACTGAAGAGTAAATTTTAATATAAATCAAAACCCTGACCACGTGCACATATTCAATATATGTACAACCTAGCATTCAAACTGAAGGAGGAGTTATCTGGAATAGCTATGCACCTCTTATGCAAGTATATACTCCAAAAATGTTCAACTACCTCCCAAAAGAGCAAATATAAATCAAAACCAAAACCCTGACCACAGTCACACCTTCAATATATGTAAAAACAGCCAGCAAATTAAAAACTTCCTAGCATTTAAACTGTAGGAGGAGTAATCTGAAATAGCTATGAACCTCTTATGTAAGTATATACTCCAAAAATGATGAAGTTCGACCATCTCCCAAAAGAGCAAATATTAATAAAAATCTAAACCCTGATCACATGCACACCTTCAATATATAATGTACAAACAGCCCTTAAAGTGAAAACTTCCTAGCATTCAAACTGTAGGAGTTATCTGGAATAGCTGCATACCCATAATGGGAGGGACAGACGGAAGGATGGACGGAAAGGGGTAAAACAATATGCCTCCCAGTAAGGGGGCATGAAAATAAAGAATACTGTATATTGGAGTGCTAAAATTTAAAAAAATAAGTATTATAATGGGCAAAAAATATAAAGAATGGATAAAAAAGTTCTAAAAATTCAAGAATAAATACACCCCCCCCCTCCCATGTAGAAGTTGTCCTTATACATACCCTATCCTTATGAAAAACACTACTCTTATAAATAGCCTAACTTTATTAAAAGCCCTACCCTTATAAATACTTTCATCAACACCTTCTGGCTAGATTAAAAAACAAGAGGCTCTCAAGAGCCTGAATCGCTCACCTTAATTTTTTTGCTTAAATCTTTCATCAATTATTATTTTTGCTTTTCAATATAAATTAATCAGTGGCTTAAAAATACCATTTAAATTTTCTTTGTATCTGTCATATTTTCTTCAAAAGCAAAAAAATGTATTTTACCCCAATGTTCCATTTTAGCCATAGTCGCTATGTTTCTTGACGTACAAGGAAATAAAATACATAATTTATACTAGATACTCTGAAACTCATTCAGCCAAAGTTTGACTGAAATTGATTCAGCAATTTCAAAGGAAAAGATTTTTTAAAGTAAGCAAACTAGATGAACAAATTGTGAAAAATTGTTTTAAAGGGCAATTACTCCTTAAGATGTCAATTGACAATTTTGGTCATATAAAATTTATTTGTAGATCTTATGCTGAACATTTTTGCTGTTTACAGTTTATCTCTATCTATAATTATATTTAAGATAATAATCGAATACTGCAAAAGTTCCTTAATATCATCAATTAGGGGGCAATAACCTAAAAATCAGATATGCGATTTGACTGATAATTTCAGAGCAGGTAGAACTTGAATACTTTACCTTCTTGTCTGATTTGCTCTAAATGCTTTGAGATATAAGTCAAAAACTGCATTTTACCCTATGTTTTTTTTTAGCCATGGCTTCCATGTTTTCTGAGGAAACATAAAATGAAACACAAACTTTATTCTAGATAACCTAAGAATCATTCAGTTTAAGTTTGGTTTAATTTGGCTCAGTAGTTTCAGAGGAGAAGATTTTTTAAAGTTAGAAAACATGATAAGCAAATTGTGTAAAATTGTCTTCAAAGGGCAATAACTCATTAAGGGGTCAATTGACAATTTTGGTCATTAAACTTATTTGTAGATCTTTACCATGTTTTCTGAGGAAAT
Source organism: Mytilus coruscus (assembly GCA_017311375.1). NCBI lineage: Eukaryota > Metazoa > Mollusca > Bivalvia > Mytilida > Mytilidae > Mytilus > Mytilus coruscus. The sequence goes on along the minus strand of CM029607.1, from coordinate 45,059,990 downwards.
AGAAAATAAAACACAAACTTTATTCTATATACCCTAAGGATCATTCAGCTTATGTTTAGTTGGAATTGGTTCAGCAGTTTCAGAGGAGAAGATCTCTGAAATAGTTTACACGGGACGGACGCTGACGGAAGCCAAGTGATGGCAAAAGTTCACATTTCCTTTGGAAAGGTGTGCTAAAAAATGACAATTTCGATGATAATGAAGTCTTTATTTAAGAGTTTGTCAACCACCATCACAGAATCAGTTTGTTCAAAACGAATGTCTATGACATTACCATGATCACAATAGTTCAACAAAAACAAATTTGCTGGAGTGCAAATTTGAGTTTTTTCAAGTATTTGTAATACATATCAATGTGTGAAAAACATTATATATCACTGAAAGTTTACACATTCATAATCACAGAATTATCAAAACTACTGAATTAGTGACGCCTACTAACGTAGCTATACAGTATGCATATGGTTTTCACACATACAGTCAAAGTACTATATTTTTTACAATTTTGTATGACTTCTGCTTTATTTTATTGAGCTTTCTTCTGCATATAGCTGCATCTGAAAATATAAAGTGAAAGATCTACATAATCATAATGCCTTATATCTAACCTTTCCTACATATCTGAAAATATAAATAATATATAATATAATATATAAAACAAGAAGCTATAAAGAGTGAATTGCTCACCTGAAATTATTTGTGTGGATTTTGCATCAATGAATATTTTACCGATTAATGTATAGTAATGTATGAATAAACATGCCTTTAAAAGATTCTCTCTATAGTTCATAGTTTCTGCAAAATACTTTAAAAGTTGGTAAAAATCTCCTTTCAAGAGCAATAGCTCCTACAAGGAATCAATTAAAATTTTGGTTCAAGTTGACTTATTTTATAAGTCTTACTTGCTGAACATTTTTGCTCTTTGAGGTTTCTCTCTATCATAATTTCTGTGAAAAACTGAACAATTTGGTAAAATTCAGGGGCAATAACTCCTATAAGGGATCAACTAACAATTTTGGTCAAGTTGACTTATTTGAAGGTGTAACTTTGAACATTTTAGATGTTTGAAGTTTCTCTCTATCACAGTTTCTGTGAAAAAATCAAAACTTTGGTGAACTTTATCTTTCAAGGGCAATAACTCCTATAAGGGCTTAATTGACACATTTTAGGTCATTCAACTTATGTGTAGGCCTTACTTTGCTGAACGATTTTCCTGTCTGCAGTCTCTCTCTTTCCATCATAGTTTCTTGGAAACACAAAAAAAATGGTAAAATTTATCCTTCAAGGGCATAACTCCTATAAGGGATGAACTGACAATTATGGTTCTATTGATTTTTTAATGTATTTTGTTTAACATTTTCGATGTTTAAAGATTCTGCTAATTTATCATATTTCCTGGAAAAAAAAACTTTAAAATTTAATAAAGATAATCTTTCAAGGGCAATAAATCCTACAAGTGATTAATTGATGAATTCCGTTCTAAGAATTATTAGTAGCTCTTACTTTTTCAGCAAACGATAATAGCTTTCAAGATAACAACTAAACACTGAGAAATTTAAAAAAAAAATTATTTCAGGGGCAATAACTCTAAATTGGGTAGTCTGATTCGTCTGAAAATTACATTACTAATAGATCTTGACCTGCTGATCATTTTTACCCAGTATCAGGTATGCTCTAACTGTTTTAGCTGTGAGATAAAAACAGCATTTTACCAGTAACCCATATGTTCCATTTTTAGCCATGGTGGCCATGTTTGTTGACTGACCAGATTAATACCATAAGGATCATTCACCTTGGTTGAAATTGTTTCAGTAGTTTCAGAAGAGAAGATCTTGGAAAAAGTGTACAAAGATGATGACAACTATGGACACCAAGTAATGGCAATAGCTATTTTTTTCCCTTTGAACATTTTGGATTGTTACTATCATAAGACAGCTATATACCAGTAATTCTTGAACACTTTTTCTTTTATGACAGAGTGTTACATAAGCATAAATGTAAAGCATTTAAAATTAATTAGAGTGAATAAATGCTGATTTATTTCCTGAAAGTTTGTTAGCAAATAGCCTTTTAAAAATGTTCCTATATGTTTTAAGTTGATTGGATTGTCATTACTTGCATGTTTTGGGTAACAATACTAAATGGTACATTGGTTAATCAAGTTTTATACAGGATCATAAATAGATCATTTTCTGAAAGTACCAAGATTTTTTTCAAATATAATTGAATCCCAAATCAGGGATGTGAAAATATTTGTTGCAAGCACTTGTCCCTGGGCAAGTTAAATTGCAAATTTTACATGTCCAGAAAAAAAATTACTTTGACCTGAATTTCCTAATAAATATTGAAGTATTTTAACGTAAGCTTGGATGATTCTTAAACATGTTAAAACTGTTTTGTATCCCATTCAAAATAATTTTTATTGATATGTAAATGTTTTTTAATAAAAGGAGGTATGGGGTTAACATCAATGAGACAGAAACCTAAAAGAAAAACAATAAAAATAAAATGCTCCGCTGGGCGCAGCTTGATACGACCGCAGAGGTCGAACCCTGAACAGCTGGGGCAAGTATGGACACAACATTCAAGCTTGATACAGCACTGAATTTGGATTGTGATTAAATATTTGACACAGCATAGGTTTCTGACACAGAATGAATGTGGTCTAAGAACTTTTTTTAATTTTTAATTTACCTATTCAAACCATATCATTATTTGCTTTTATATATAAATCAGAAATGACCAATTTAAAATGGAAAATTTTAAAGAAAAAAAAAAGGAAAAAAAGGAAAAAATCCCCCAATTTTTGAACCCCCTTATGATTCATCACCCCCAAACTCAATCCCAGCCTTCCCTTTGTGGTATGGTACCTTGCAGTACAATTTCAGAGAGATCCATACACTTGAACACAAGTTATTGTCTGGAAACTATAAAAATGCTTGTTTTTTGGCCCGTTTTTGGCCCCAAATTCCTAAACGTTTAGGTAATAACCCCAAACTCAAACCCAGCTTTCCTTTGTGACATGGAACCTTGTGGTACAATTTCATAAAGATCCATACACTTACACACAAGTTATTGTCCTGAAACTAGAAAATGCTTGTTTTTGCCCTTTTGCCCCTCATTCCTAAAATGTTGAGGCAATTACCCCAAAATCAATCCCAGCCTTCCCTTTGTGGTATGGTACCTTGCAGTACAATTTCAGAGATCCATACACTTGAACACAAGTTATTGTCTGAAACTAGAAAATGCTTGTTTTTTGGCCTGTTTTTGGCCCCAAATTCCTAAACGTTTAGGCAATTACCCCAAACTCAAACCCAGCTTTCCTTTGTGACATGGAACCTTGTGGTACAATTTCATAAAGATCCATACACTTACACACAAGTTATTGTCCTGAAACTAGAAAAATGCTTGTTTTCTGCCCCTTTTTTGCCCCTCATTCCTAAAATATTGAGGCAATTACCCCCAAAATCAATCCCAGCCTTCCCTTTGTGGTATGGTACCTTGCAGTACAATTTCAGAGAGATCCATACACTAGTACTTGAACACAAGTTATTGTCTGGAAACTAGAAAAATATTTATATTTGGCCCCTTTTTGGCCCCTTATTCCTAAACGTTTTGGGCAATTACCCCCAAACTCAATTCCAGCTTTTCCTTTGTGATATGGAACCTTGTAGTACAATTTCAGAAAGATCCATACACACAAGTTATTTTCATGAAACTAGAAAAATGCTTGTTTTTTGCCCCTTTTTTGGCCCCTAATTCCTAAAATTTTGAGGCAATTACCCCCAAAATCAATCCCAGCATTCCCTTTGTGGTATGGAACCTTGTGGTACAATGTCAGAGAGATCCATACACTAACACACAAGTTATGTCTGGAAGTTACCAAAATGCTTATTTTTGGCCCCTTTTTGGCCCCTAATTCCTTAACTGTTGGTACCATAACCCCCAAAATCAATCCCAACCTTCCTTTTGTGGTATTGAACCTTATGGTAAAATTTCATAGAGATCCATTCACTTAAACTAAAGTTAGAGTGTGAAAACCAATGTGTCTTCGGACGACGACGACGACGCCAACGTCATACAAATATACGACATAAAAATCTATACGGCAACTAATGTTTTGTCCATTTTCTCAGACACCTATTTAATTTTAAAATTTTCTTTCATTTGACAAGCTTGGTGTTTTGCAGAACATTGACACCAAAGTGTCTCTTGTATGTAATTGTATTAATTTGCCAACAAATAAGTTAGACTTTAATCAACAAGTTGTTGGTGTTTCTACAAATTGTGCAACAATTTAATCTATTTTTAAATTATGTTAAAATGTATTGACCGTTTCTTAAGAAAGCCTTGAAAACTAAAAGTAGATGTCCATTTCATGCTTTTCCCAGACGGACAATGTCTGGTAAATTTATAAATGTCCGGAATATATGACTGTTTTGGAAGCCATGTTTAAGAGGATTCTTCACTGGAGAGCCTGGTAGAATTCGTAAGCCACATGTCTGAAATTCTTATTGAGGTATTCCCCGTCTTTCTCTGCCTGCTTTTTCCATATTTTTTTTTCTTCGTTTCATCATTGATATTTTCATTCTTTTTGTCTTGATTACTCGGTCAAGGTGTTTTTATCACATATTTATCCATCTCGATATAGCTCAATCATCAAAAATCAAAATAAGGCTGTCATTAGATAGCGAATAAAATCTAAACAACAATACCGGGGTCAATGGAAAAAATTAACCCAATGTTAATGAGACCAGGATTCCCATACATATTTTTTATTTTGGTTAATAATCTATTTCTGGGTTTTTTAATACATATATGTCTTCATGAACATTAATGTTTTAACTTAAATATATGTTTTTCATGTATTGATCATTGGTAGTTTTTGCATAAAATAATACATATACATAAGTAGTGAAAATAACTATATTTTTGATTAAATTGAATTTTGTCCAGTATATTTTTTTACTTGTCCACTGGCAACCTAGTTCCAAAAATGTTCTTGTCTGGTTGTTCAAATGTACGAGCTGGGTGAGTCGGGCTTAGCATTTCCACATCCCTGCCTAAATTGACTTTTAATTCCTCCCCTTGTTCCATAATCTTAGTAATTGATGGTTTATTGATAGGAACATTTGATATAATTTAAACTAAACACTATACTCAAAGTGTGGCCAAGGTTAATAACTTATATTAATTGGTTCCTGAGTACTACCAGATCTATACATTGTGTCTTACTTGTTTTTGTGCTTTGTACACATCTGATGAGTTTTTAACTGATTATTATAATATTGTGTTGTGATGTTACAAAATATGTTACATATTACATCTGTATGCCTACATTTGAATATAAAAGATATTCATGTCCAAGATGTAAAGTTTATTATTTCTTGATTAAAAGACTATTGTCCTTCATATGTGTTGATTTGACTTAATATTTCACAAGTTGAAATATGCATTTGGGGTCTATTTTTTTACATAATCAAAATTTTAAATAGCTAATTGAATTTTTTTCCTCAACAAATATCATATCCATCTTATTAAAATAACATGTTTCTAAACTGAAAATATGTCAGTTTCCCTGGTTTCTGCATTTAAATTATTTAAAGCTAATTCACATATTTCTATACCTGGAAGTAATCTGAATTAACAGCCTTTAATGGAATCATTTTAGGATCTTCCATAGTTGTCTCCCTTTCATCTGCCAGAATCCATGGAAAATCCTGTAATTCAAAACGTGTTTATTCCATACATAAAATGTAAAAGTGCTGACAAAACCATTCTCATTCAGTGTATATAGTATGTAACCATCACATGTTGATAGTATATTGCATAACTAAAGAAAAAGACAAAGAATATAAAGCTGTACTTGAAATACCTATATGAACCAAAATGATCTCTAAAATTCTAGTTCTTAGGGGACTATGTTGCTTGCATGCCAATACCAAAAAGCCTTTCGCCAATAAGTCTATGTCTCCATGATTTACCTTTCTTCTCACTGATAAATATTTATTTTCTAGGATTGATATACAAGTTTTCTCTTTCCTGTCAAAAGCTGTGGTAAACTTGAGTAATTCTTCTTTGTCTGTTACTTGAATAAAAATAATAATATGGCACTTCCATTTGTTGAAAATCAAATAAAAACAAGAGTGCACATGCTTAAATGTCTCGCCTGCTTTACAGACCATTGATTTTATGTTGAAAGTCCTATAAAAGATAAAGGTAATCTACTACAAGTATCACAAAAAACTTAACATTTTTTAAGATCCATGACAATGAGGTAAAGGCCAGATAAATCCTATCAGACACACATGTACACCTTACAATTACTTGATACACCAAATATAGTTGACTTATGGCATATTTTTTATTTGTAATTAACAAACCTCCAAAATACAAAAACTTAACATTGGCCAATGAACCATTAAAATAAGGACAAGGTCAGATGATACCTGCCAGACAGACATGTACACCAGACGATTATTGCATATACTAAATATAGCTGACCTCTTGTTATAAATATTTGAAAAACAGACCAAAACATAAATCTTAACATTGACCAATGAACAATGAAAATGAGGTCAAGGTAAGATAAATCCTGTCAGACAGACATGCATACCTTACAATCATTCCATACACTAAATATAGTTGACCTATTTTTTATAGTACTGAAAAAAGACCAAAACACAATAACCTAACATTGACCAATGAACCATAAAAATGAGGTCAAGGTAAGATGAAACCTGGCAGACTCACATGTACCCCTTACAATCATTCCATACACCACATGAGAAACTGACAAAATCATGTAAAATTAACCTTGATCACTGGTCCATGAAATGAGGTTGAGGTCAGATGAACTCTGTCTGACGGACATGTAGACTTTGCAAGGAACCTACTATATACCAAATATAGTTATCCTATTACTCATAATAATGGAGAAGTTCACATGACAAACTAGAGGCTCTAAAGAGTCTGTGTCGCTCACCTTGGTCTATGTGCATATTCAACAAAGGACTCTCTCCAACATTGTAGACAAGAATAGAATTCATGACAAAAATCTGTTTTGTTGATCTTGTATTGCTGATCATTTGGCCTGTTTAGTTTCTCTTTATCTTATTTAGTTTTTGCTCAAAACACAAAAGAGGATAAAAAAAATCCTCATTTAAGGGCAATCACTCCTATGAAGAGTCACAGTCTACTTAACTATATTGGCAAAATTTGACTTGTTAGTACTGTAGTAGATCTTGACTTGCTGATCATTTTTGTGATTTCAAGTGTATCTTTATCTATTATAATTTTCTATCATATATGACTAAACGCCAAAAAAAGGTGAAAATCGCCTTAAAGGACAATAACTTCAATAATTAGACGTCTGACCATTTCCTCCATATTGTCTTCATTGTAGATTTTGTCTAGCTAAGTTTCTATCTGTCTATAATAGTTTTAAGATATAAAGCAAAAACTCAAAAAATTGGTCAAAATCATCATCAAAGGGCAATAACTCTAATAAGGAGTCGATTGATGATTTCAACCATGTTGACCTATTTGTAGAACTTGTCTTGCTGATCATCTTAAAGTTTCTCTGTATCTATTATAGCTTTCAAGAAAGAAGACAAAAATAAAAAAAGGAAAAATTTATCATTTAAGGGCAATAAATCCTATCAGAAGTAATTTGACTGTTTTGACATGTAAGGACAATTGGTAGAGCTCAACATCCTAAACATTTTTGCTCTTGTCAGATTTTCTCTCTTTATAATGGTTTTCAAAATAATAGAAAAAACTTGCATTTTACCCTTTATGTTCTATTTTTAGCCATGTTTGCCATCTTGGTTGGCAGGAGAGGTTATCAGACATATTTTTTAAACTAGATACCCCAATGATGATTGTTGCCAAGTGTGATAGTGTGATTAAATTTGGCAAAGTAGTTTCAGAGGAGAAGAATTTTGTAAAAAATTGACTATAAAGGACAATAACTCCTTAAGGGGTCAATTGACAATATTGGTCATGTTGACTAATTTGTAAATCTTACTTTGCTGAACATCAGTGATTTTCCTACCCTTTTTTAAATGGAGCCTGGGCCCTAGGCAATTGGGAAAAATGTGTCGTATAACTTATGAATTGGGAAGATATTAATAAATCATTGTGTTCAACATATTGTTATGATGTTATTTATTATTTTAAAATTCCAATTTTCTTTCATGTTCTAATTTGAACATATCAACCAGTTTGTTTAAATTTTCATCTGTGAGAGTTCCAGGGCCCTCTCTGCAAATCCTCATTATGGCATCCAGGTGATCCTTATCAGTCTATTCCTCTCTGTTGTGCAAATGTTATTCAGGAGACTAAATGTTCTTTCCACTATAGTTCGAGATTACTCTGACGTCCAATGGCTGTTTTCCCACGGCCCCAGCTTGTCTGGAAAAACAGCCGTTGGACGTCAGTGTAATCTCAGACTATTTCCACTCCTGCAGTAGAGACTGTTATACATAGGGAGTAAAAGACAAGTTGGTAGACATGTGGAAATGATGCCATTCAGAACATAGTCACTCTCAAACTCCCTAAGAATGGAACTGCTTTAGTGCCTTTATCCTCCACAACCACGGCTTCATCCTGTTCTACATCCATAAAAGTAGAAACATTTTTGTTCAATATATCAGTATCTTCAGTATAATTTGAGAGGAAATATATCAAGTTTTCAATGAGTTTTTGGAACATAATATTTTGAATTATGAGAGGACATGTTGTCTGTTTTGGGTAGGAAGCAAGACAACTCGCCCCACTGGCAAATCGCCCCACACCAAATCGCCCCACTTTTTCACCAACTCGCCCCACTTTAAAAAAATCGCCCCACACTGGTTAACCAACTTGCCCCACTTATGAAAATGAGTAAACTCCCGATGGATATGTAATAAGGGTCTGCCAACTCACCCCACCTATGAAAACTTATCTACAGTATGCAATATTTGTGTACTTATGTTCTTGTTTCTAGTACTGACATTTCATCTAGTACTTCGTTTTGTGTAATCATGCCAGTGCTTGTCGTAATTGACTTACTGTGCAAACCTAGCATCTGAGAATAAAATTATGTATACACCCATGATTCTCGACTTATCTTGTAAAATAGTGACTATATTTACCAAAAAACAAACATCATAAACAGTTACTATAGTCAATAACATCTTACCTCACAGAAATGCTGATACTTACTTCTTTCTGCTTTCTTTCCACCAGAAGAAAAGAGTTAAAAACCAAATTCTAAGGTTTTCATAAGTATTCATTTAATTCATAAGTGGGACGAGTTGGTAGGCTTTAATTCAGTACAGTTTAATTCTTTTATTCATTAGTGGGGTGAGATGGCAGACCTATATTCAACGGGATTGCATCTTTTTTCATAAGTGGGTCGAGTTGGCATGACTAAATTCATCGTGGTTTATCTATTTTTCATAAGTGGGGCGAGTTGGAAGACCTTCATTCAGCTGGATTTTAACCCTTTTCATAAGTGGGGCAAGTTGTCAGACCTTTTTTCAATGGGATTTTACCCTTTTTCATAAGTGGGGAGAGTTGGTAAACAAGAGTGGGGCAATTTGGTGTGGGGTGATTTGCCAATGGGGCGAGTTGTCATGGATTCGTTTGGGTATGCTCAATTCACAGAAAAAAAATAAAACAGACTGGCATATCTTCGCTCAGTACGACATTGCCGAAAAAGCATATAGTAAAAATTTACTTAAGAGAAAATAATGAAAACCTTTTAGTTTTGCATGTAGGTATATATTTACAATGTTACTCAGATAATAACACAGCATCATCACTTCATATCATTCCAAATTCTTACTTTTAACCACCGGACGTTATCCAAATACTGAACTAAGCTACCCATTGTAAAATCTGGTTTACGAAATATGATAGTTACCTGTCTATATTCAACGTGATTTTCTTCGGGAACAGTACAACAACCTATATTGTGAACCAAATCATACGAACAATAAAATTATCAATAACCTTTCCGCTACAACTTGATTGAATTGGGAATTTTTACAGGTTCAATTGGGAAAATTTCAGGTATTTTCTGATTGGGATTGAGGCCGATATTTGGCCCTAAAATAAAGGCAGGAAAATCACTGAACATTATTGCTGTTTACAGTTTATCTCTATCTATAATAATATTCAAGATAATAACCAAAAACTGCAAAATTTCCTTAAAATTACTAATTCAGGGGTAGCAACCCAACAACAGGTTGTCTGATTCATCTGAAAATTTCAGGGTAGATAGATCTAAACCTGATGAACATTTTAATCCCATGTCAGATTTACTCTAAATGCTTTGAAGTTTCAGAGATATAAGCCAAAAACTGCATTTTACCCCTATGTTCCTGTTTCAAGCAGGGCTGTCGGACACATTTTTGAAACTAGATACCCCAATAATGATTGTGGCTAAGTTTGGTTAGATTTGGCCCAGTAGTTTCAGAGGAAAAGATTTTTGTAAAAGTTTAAGGACAACGACGGACGACGGACAATGGACGCCAAGTGATGAGAAAAGCTAACTTGGCCTTTCAGGCCAGGTGAGCTAAAAAAAACTTTTTTTTTTTTTCAAGCAGTCACTGAACCATGAAAATAAGATCAAGGACAAAGAAAACATGACAGACGGAAACTTTGTAACATAAGGTATCTGCATACAAGGTTTGAAGCATCCAGGTATTCTACCCTATGAAATATAAAGCCTTATACAAATAGTTTACGCTGCAGCTGCCACCAGTTATTAATCCCTATGTCTCGCATACAAAAAATAGTGGATTTAATAAAAATTAATAAGGTACAAGTCAGTTTTATTTTATTTTATTTTAATGACTTTCAAATTTACAGCTTAAGAGTTATGTCCATAAATTACCGGACAGGTTCGATTTTAATGGTTTTGACGTTTACTATTTAAAAGTTATTCCCCTATCCATTAAAAGTTTTGTTCTACAGGAATGGGGATTTTTTATTGTGAATTGTGCAGAAATTTGTTACTAAATATACACATTTACATTATCAATAACTAAATTTAATATTGTTAAATATTGGTACATAATGAACTTGTCTAGAACGTTTCTTAAATAATTATGACAACCATTATTTATTTGAGTTCTATTTACTACTTACCTTAAGATGTTGTTTTTGTTCAATGGCTATAGCAGCTGACTCTTTAGTATACACCTGTACAGTCCATGTACAGTCTGGAAATAAACAATGAAATGTAACCAACTAAATAAGTACAAACATTCTTAAATCACAATTGTATATACCGGTAATTTCCTTCTAAGTCTTAAAACAAATTTCCAGAAACCGCTGTTTTTTATGGACAAATCTGCCAAATTTTGTTTCATCACATTCAAATCAATCTTCACCAAAGTTGCACTAATCTTGTAAAATATGATTTTTTAATTTCATCAGGCAACAAAATATAGATGCTAGCGATATGTCTGGTGCAACTATTTTCCCCATATAAAATATTATGACCCTCTTAGGACAATTGAAAACAATTTATTTATCATAATCTCAAAGAAAGTTATAATGGTTGGGTATGTGTGTTTCTCTAATACTTCGTCAATTTATCCCTTTCTGCACCCATTGTGTAAAAAAATTTAATCAACGTGTGGTCTGTTTGATCTCAGTTCTTCATTGGTTAGAATCCGATTATGACGTCGAATTTTCTTGCTTTCCTCTGAATTTCTTATTGTGACGGCATGAAAAAAGGCGACCATGCCTGATGACGTCACATAGAAAGAATACATCATTTTGCAGATCAGTCGAAAAGAAGTAATAAGTTTGCCTGCATATTGTTTGAAAATCATTAGAGAAACAGATTCCACCAAATCCAAATCTTCGACAGTTAAATTTTCATATATCCACTCTCGACAGTTAAATTTGAAAATTTGAAAATTTAACTGTCGAGAGTGGATACATATCGTATTACACTCGATGCAGTGGTAGAATCTATATTTAACTACCATGACTGGCTATTAAGCCCATACTGGTGAGCTTTAGAATATTTAAGTTATTGATAATAAAGAAGACAGCCATTTTGGTTTTACTACAACCGTATTGTTGTTTTGGTTTCTTGACTATTTTGAAATTTGATGTTAACAGCACTGCTCTCACAACAGCTATTTTCAGGGCCATGTTGATCAGCTGGGAAGCCTGCTAATCACGAAGATGCAATACTGGTAGATGAATTGAGACACAATAGTAGATGTCTACAGGAAGCCTACTCAGGACCACTGTTGTAAGACTGTGAAATGACTCAACACCTCAGATACAGGGCCCTTGGACTTCAGACAACAAAAAGTCCCCCATCTACAATGGGTTTTGGAGTGTATGCTGATGTGGACCATTTTTGGCAACTGTATGGTGTTGATTTAGTTTACTGCAAACATGGACTAGTGTCTCGATGAACCATATCATCAGCATTACATCTTGCAATTTTCAGATAACAAGTTATAGTTTTATTTTTTATGTCGCTCACCTGCATCTAGACCAACTTTATGTCGCTCACCTGCATCTTCAACAATGGCCACTTTTTTGTAAAAAATATCTTCAAAGGAGAATATCCCTATTAAGACCTAGCTGACAATTTTAATCAGGTTGACACTAAATAGCTTTTATCCTCCTTTTTAAAGTTTCTATTTGTCTATAATAGTTTTAAAGAAAATAGCAAAAAAGCAAAAAACAGTAAAAAAATAATCATTAATTTTAAAGGGTAATACTCTAATAAAGAGTTGACAAATGATTTTGGTTATGTTGACTCATTTGTAGATCTTGTTTAACTGATCAGTTTTGGATTTTAAAGTTTCTATCTATATATTTTAGTTCTTAAGGTATTGGCTAAAAGGCAAAAAATTGATAAAAATCGTCATTAGACTAAAATTAATTAGTAGCTTTTTCTCCAGTTTTCTGAAAAAAAATGGGCTGGTTATGAGCATTTTATTTTTTACTTCCTCTGAAACCCTTTCGTAATGTGATCTTCATATGCAATGGTAATAATAAGATAATACAGTCGACTCTTGTTATCTCGATGTCAGACGGACCAGAAAAATATAACAAGATACCTGTAGTTCGACTCAAATGAAAACCGGAAGTTTGACAGACCAAGGGACACAACTCTTGCTTAGTTTGGTAAGGCTAAAATAAATCCGGATGAATATGGGAAGGGGGTAGATATTCTGGTCTCAGATTGATGGATGTTATGGTCTTTTATTATTATAAAAACATTTTGTGGCTCTTATTTATTTCTTTGTACAGTTACAATTTTTCCCTGTGGCTCTTAGCCGGGAGAGTAATTTAAAAGCTATCTTAGCATTATTTGAGTTATTTAAAGTTGACAAAATTGTTCTTTCTCATATACAAGAGATTTTAGAAAATTCAGATTTCTTTTCATTTTGTTTTGTTTCAATCTTTTTCTGTAAGAGAAACTGAAAAAGATTAAAGACGCCGATTGAGTAGTTTTTGGGCTGATCACCAACATAGGTCTTAATCCCCATGTTATATACATCCAAGCTCATTAGTGTATGATTACAATTAATTGTTTTTAAACATTTTAAATAATTTTTCATGAACTAAAACGATGTATCAATAATGTCATGTCATAAATCAATACAGTGGTCCGTGAGCTGAAATCTAATTACATGTGTATTGTCAGATTAACTCTTCAATCCATTTAACTCCCAGAGGTCATGTTTTGACAGATGTGTATTAGTTCGAGATAAATAATGAATTTTGAATGCTCTTGTTAACCTTGGGACCGTAAATTTAGTTTGAGTCAACCGAAATTTTGACTCATCCAATTTCTACTCATCAGGAGTCAAAATACATATACATGTATCTATATCAAAGTATGGGAACACGAGAAAACTTCGACTCATCCGAAATTTCAAGTCAAGAGTTCAAGACAAAGCAAGTTAACTGAATCCTGTAATATAAAGAATTCAGCATATTTTTTTCAAATTCTAAAATCAATTTTTCTGATTAGCAACCACTGTTCTAATTGCTTTATAAAACTTTTTTGGTAAATAGCAAAATTGTGAAGAAATTCTATCTTTTAGACTACTTACTTTTTTGTACCACACGTCTTTTGCTTTTGACCTATGGTTTATATATAAAATAATATGCCCATAATATGAAAAATGTGCATTAGTATGAAACACAAGTTCTAAGAGAACCAGGAGTACTGGGTAAATTGAAAACTCAAACTGTATTGAAAATACTAGGGATGACGCTCTTTAGACTTTTATGCAAGGTGCAAATATTTAGTTTTTTCACTACCTTTTGTTATAAACATACAATGTAAAATTTGAACTTAACCAAAAGCAGAAGTTGTTTAATGTCTGAGAACAGAGGGTGATTGATGTTTGTCAACAAAAAAGGACAGTTTTGGTATAGGTTTGCCAACTTTATGTAATCAAAAACAGTCCGAAATTAAACAGTGTAAATAATCTTGTGTCTATGTTCTTATTCCTGTCCTGTCTTTTATACCAATATGTGCCAATATTAAGGTGCTTTTGATATCATTCACAATTAATCCAAATTCTAATACAAAGTCATTGTATATATTTAAAATCCACTTTTCTTATCACTGAAATTTGTGACATACCACGATTTACGTTCTTTGACACGGCTTATTATTCTTAATCCAAATATTTCAGACCCTTCCGTAATCAGGAAGAATCAGGGTGGTACGATTTCAGATGGGCAGGTGATGATTCAAATCTATCCATTAATCTTAACTGGCCTTACAGGGCAATAAATTTAATTTTGAGTCGACTGAAGATTTCAGATATGTTGACTCATTTATAGATCCTGTCGTGCTGATCATTTTTGCCTTTTAATGATTCTATCTATCCAATATATTTTTTAAGATATAAGACAATAAAGCAAATAAAATAGTTGGGGCAAGTATGGACACAACATTCAAGTATGGATACAGCTCTGAATTTGGATTGTGATTAAATATTTGACACAGCATAGGTTTCTGACACAGAATGAATGTGGTCTAAGAACTTAAAAATTTTAAATTGGACATTCACCTATTATGGTCCAATATCCAAAATCTAAATACATGGTTAGATTCAGCATATCAAAGAACCCAAAGAGTTCAATTTTTGATGAAATCAAACAAAGTTTAATTTTGGACCCTTTTGACCTCAATGTGGACAAAGTTGATAACAAGGCCCAAAAATCAAAAATCTAAATACATGGTTAGATTCAGCATATCAAAGAACCCCATATATTCAATTTTGTTGAAATCAAACAAAAAAGTTTAATTTTGGACCCGATTTGGACCAACTTGAAAACTGGGCCCATAATCAAAATCTAAATACATGTTTAGATTCAGCATATCAAAGAACCCTAAGAATTCAATTTTGTTAAAATCAAACTAAGTTTAATTTTGGACCCTTTGGACCTTAATGTAGACCAATTTGAAAACGGGACCAAAAATTAAGAATCTAAATACACGGTTAGATTCGGCATATCAAAGAACCCCAATAATTCAATTTTGATGAAATCAAACAAAGTTTAATTTTGGACAATTTTG
This sequence comes from Mytilus coruscus, assembly GCA_017311375.1. Classification (NCBI taxonomy): domain Eukaryota; kingdom Metazoa; phylum Mollusca; class Bivalvia; order Mytilida; family Mytilidae; genus Mytilus; species Mytilus coruscus. The sequence goes on along the minus strand of CM029607.1, from coordinate 45,044,422 downwards.
ACCTCAATGTGGACAAAGTTGATAACGGGTCCAAAAATCAAAAATCTAAATACATGGTTAGATTCAGCATATCAAAGAACCCCATATATTCAATTTTGTTGAAATCAAACAAAGTTTAATTTTGGACCCGATTTGGACCAACTTGAAAACTGGGCCCATTATCAAAAATCTAAATACATGTTTAGATTCAGCATATCAAAGAACCCTATGAATTCAATTTTGTTAAAATCAAACTAAGTTTAATTTTAGACCCTTTGGACCAAACAAAGTTTAATTTTGGACCCTTTGGACCTCAATGTGGCCCAATTTAAAACGGGCCCAAAATCCAAAAACTTAATACACGGTTAGATTCAGCATATTAAAGAACCCCAAGAGTTCAAGAATAAAACCCCATTGAAATTGGTCAAGAAATAAGCAATTTATACAAAGTATCTTCTTTTGCACAATACTGTGCAATTGAATATTTCTTGCAATTGCAATACTGTGCAATTGAATATTTCTTGCAATTGCAATACTGTACAATTGACAATTTCTTGCTATTGCAATATTGTGCTATATATTTCTTGCTATTGCGCAATACTGTGCAATTGAAGATTTCTTGCTATTGCAATACTGTGCAACTGAAAATTTCTTGCTATTGCACAATACTTATTATATAATAATTTACACATCCTGTTTGGTGTATCTCCTGCCATATCATTATTATTTAATCAGAAATAACCAACTTAAAATGGAAAATTTTAAAGAAAAAAGGAAAAAGGAAAAAAATCCTCCCCAAAATTTTTGAACCCCTTATGATTCATCAACCCCAAACTCAATCCCAGCCTTCCTTTGAGGTATGGTACCTTGCAGTACAATTTCAGAGAGATCCATACACTTGAACACATGTTATTGTCTGAAACTAGAAAATGCTTATTTTTGGCCCTTTTGGCCCCTAATTCCTAAACGTTTCAGGCAATTACCCCAAACTCAATTCCAGCTTTCCTTTGTGATATGGAACCTTGTAGTACAATTTCAGAAAGATCTATAAACTTACACACAAGTTATTGTCATGAAACTAGAAAATGCTTGTTTTTGCCCCTTTTGGCCCCGAATTCCTAAAATTTTAAGGCAATTACCCCAAAATCAATCCCAGCATTCCCTTTGTGATATGGAACCTTGTGGTACAAAGTCAGAGATCCATACACTAACACACAAGTTATGTCTGGAATTTACAAAATGCTTATTTTGGCCCCTTTTGGCCCCAAATTCCTTAACTGTTGGTACCATAACCCCAAAATCAATCCCAACCTTCCTTTTGTGATATTGAACTTTATGGTAAAATTTCATAGAGATCCATTCACTTAAACTAAAGTTAGAGTGTGAAAACCAATGCGTCTTGACGACAACGACGACGACGACGCGTAACGTCATACCAATATCGACCACAAAATTTTTTGTGGTCGTATAAAATTGGTAAAATAGTCATTAAAGGGCAATAACTCTAATTAAGAGTGGTCTGACAATTTTGTCATGATGACTTATTTGTAGATCTTGTCTTCCTGATCATTTCTGTGTGAAGTTTGTGTCTTTTATAATTTTTGAGAAAATATGCAAATTTTGTTTTAAATGGTAAAATTGATTTACCCTTTGACCAGGAGTACTGGGTAAATTGAAAACTCAAACTGTATTGAAAATACTAGGGATGACACTCTTTAGACTTTTATGCAAGGTGCAAATATTTAGTTTTTTCACTACCTTTTGTTATAAACATACAATGTAAAATTTGAACTTAACCAAAAGCAGAAGTTGTTTAATGTCTGAGAACAGAGGGTGATTGATGTTTGTCAACAAAAAAGGACAGTTTTTGGTATAGGTTTGCCAACTTTATGTAATCAAAAAACAGTCCGAAATTAAACAGTGTAAATAATCTTGTGTCTATGTTCTTATTCCTGTCCTGTCTTTTATACCAATATGTGCCAATATTAAGGTGCTTTTGATATCATTCACAATTAATCCAAATTCTAATACAAAGTCATTGTATATATTTAAAAATCCACTTTTTCTTATCACTGAAATTTGTGACATACCACGATTTACGTTCTTTGACACGGCTTATTATTCTTAATCCAAATATTTCAGACCCTTCCCGTAATCAGGAAGAATCAGGGTGGTACGATTTCAGATGGGCAGGTGATGATTCAAATCTATCCATTAATCTTAACTGGCCTTACAGGGCAATAAATTTAATTTTGAGTCGACTGAAGATTTCAGATATGTTGACTCATTTATAGATCCTGTCGTGCTGATCATTTTTGCCTTTTAATGATTCTATCTATCCAATATATTTTTTAAGATATAAGACAATAAAGCAAATAAAATAGTTGGGGCAAGTATGGACACAATATTCAAGCACAACATTCAAGCTTGATACAGCTCTGAATTTGGATTGTGATTAAATATTTGACACAGCATAGGTTTCTGACACAGAATGAATGTGGTCTAAGAACTTAAAAATTTTAAATTGGACATTCACCTATTATGGTCCAATATCCAAAATCTAAATACATGGTTAGATTCAGCATATCAAAGAACCCAAAGAGTTCAATTTTTGATGAAATCAAACAAAGTTTAATTTTGGACCCTTTTGACCTCAATGTGGACAAAGTTGATAACAAGGCCCAAAAATCAAAAATCTAAATACATGGTTAGATTCAGCATATCAAAGAACCCCATATATTCAATTTTGTTGAAATCAAACAAAGTTTAATTTTGGACCCGATTTGGACCAACTTGAAAACTGGGCCCATAATCAAAAATCTAAATACATGTTTAGATTCAGCATATCAAAGAACCCTAAGAATTCAATTTTGTTAAAATCAAACTAAGTTTAATTTTGGACCCTTTGGACCTTAATGTAGACCAATTTGAAAACGGGACCAAAATTAAGAATCTAAATACACGTTAGATTCGGCATATCAAAGAACCCCAATAATTCAATTTTGATGAAATCAAACAAAGTTTAATTTTGGACAATTTTGACCTCAATGTGGACAAAGTTGATAACGGGTCCAAAAATCAAAAATCTAAATACATGGTTAGATTCAGCATATCAAAGAACCCCATATATTCAATTTTGTTGAAATCAAACAAAGTTAAATTTTGGACCCGATTTGGACCAACTTGAAAACTGGGCCCATTATCAAAATCTAAATACATGTTTAGATTCAGCATATCAAAGAACCCTATGAATTCAATTTTGTTAAAATCAAACTAAGTTTAATTTTAGACCCTTTGGACCAAACAAAGTTTAATTTTGGACCCTTTGGACCTCAATGTGGCCCAATTTAAAAACGGGCCCAAAATCCAAAAACTTAATACACGGTTAGATTCAGCATATTAAAGAACCCCAAGAGTTCAAGAATAAAACCCCATTGAAATTGGTCAAGAAATAAGCAATTTATACAAAGTATCTTCTTTTGCACAATACTGTGCAATTGAATATTTCTTGCAATTGCGCAATACTGTGCAATTGAATATTTCTTGCAATTGCGCAATATTGTGCTAATACTGTGCAATTGAATATTTCTTGCTATTAATACTGTGCTGAATACTGTACAATTGACAATTTCTTGCTATTGTTATTGTCTGGAAACTAGAAAAATGCTTATTTTTGAACCCCTTATGCCCCCCAAACTCAATTTTTCCTTTGGCCCCTAATTCCTAAACGTTTCAGGCAATTACCCCAAACTCAATTCCAGCTTTCCCTTTGTGATATGGAACCTTGTAGTACAATTTCAGAAAGATCTATAAACTTACACACAAGTTATTGTCATGAAACTAGAAAAATGCTTGTTTTTTGCCCCCTTTTTGGCCCCGAATTCCTAAAATTTTAAGGCAATTACCCCCAAAAATCAATCCCAGCATTCCCTTTGTGATATGGAACCTTGTGGTACAAAGTCAGAGAGATCCATACACTAACACACAAGTTATGTCTGGAATTTACAAAAATGCTTATTTTTGGCCCCTTTTTGGCCCCAAATTCCTTAACTGTTGGTACCATAACCCCCAAAATCAATCCCAACCTTCCTTTTGTGATATTGAACTTTATGGTAAAATTTCATAGAGATCCATTCACTTAAACTAAAGTTAGAGTGCGAAAACCAATGCGTCTTCGGACGACAACGACGACGACGACGACGCCAACGTCATACCAATATACGACCACAAAATTTTTTTGTGGTCGTATAAAAATTGGTAAAAATAGTCATTAAAGGGCAATAACTCTAATTAAGAGTGGTCTGACAATTTTTGTCATGATGACTTATTTGTAGATCTTGTCTTCCTGATCATTTCTGTGTGAAGTTTGTGTCTTTTATAATTTTTGAGAAAATATGCAAATTTTGTTTTAAATGGTAAAATTGATTTACCCTTTGGGCTAGGTGAGCTAAAATGGCTCTTGATGCTTTATATCCTAAATTTTTAAAGGCACTTACTATTATAACGGCTATTCCATTAAAATGCATGTAGGACAGGACTTTCAAAATATCCCTACAACCAAGAACCATTTTTTAGATAATTTTGCATAATGGTAATAGACACATACTGAAAAAAAGACCCATGACCCACATTCAATAATTAAACTTCCCTTCCTACCCTCCAACATACATTTTAATGGAATAACCCTAAACAAATCATAGGAGTATCATACAGGTACAACTGATTATTTAGGATTTATAAAAATATAAATATTTATATATATATACCTTCAGGTAAAGGTTTTAATAAAGACTCTGTCACACTGAGTTTTAACAGGAATCCTCTCAATGATTCTTCTAGACGATACAAATATTTATCATTGCTAAAATAGAAAGTATTTTGAGATAATACTACTTTTTTGCATCTATAAACTGCTCCTTATACTTTTCTGTTTATTGTAATTTCCTGGTTTTCCATTAAACTTGCACAATATGTCCTAGCTTGAGGTCAGAGAATTTGTAGGCAGACCATCAATTTTACAATCTTTAAAGTTAATTCATATGGCAATAATGTATAAGATGTGTAATTACTGTACAATGTAATGTAGCTGTTAATTGTAGACATTATTATTCATTATTTAACTTGTTCTGCAAAAGACTAGAATATCATGTTGCTGTCTGTTTTTTTCTGCTTTTTTTAGTTGCTGTGCTAATAAATGCTGTGGACAGGCAACATATTTCATAGTTTATCACTGAAGACATTTTAGCAATTATAAAGAGAAAAATTAAGATTTATCCATTGGTGTAATGATTTTAGAATTGAATGCGTCTTTTTGTAATTTTATTGGGGTATAAAAGTGGTAACTAAAGCACATTTTGAACGAAGGGTGGAAGTACTTCATACTAATATGTGCACATGTTAACGCTTTTATAACCATTTTTAGACGGCGATGTGCCTTTGGCTCCATCATACGGTGTTTATATATCCCAACTCGTTCGGTATGCCCGTGTGTGTAGTGATGTCATTGATTTTAACGAACGTAATCAATGCATCACTGGTAAATTATTAAGTCAGGGATTTCATTACCATAAATTACTTAAAACTTTTACTAAATTCTTTCATAGATACAAAGATTTGATTAGTAAATTTGGCTGTGCCTGTAGAAAACTTATTAAAAATGGTATTTCACATCCTAAATTTTATGGTAATATTGTACTTAAAGCGCGGAAATCATTATGTGATCCGTGTAAACTCATCGAACCTTTAAACAAACTTATTAGTAAGGGTTATCGTACCAATGTTGTAATTAGATCTCTGAATATACTTTACATTGGCACTAATATCGATTTTGTCATTAGCAAATTAAAACATAACTAAATTTGTATTTTCTTTTCAAACAGGATGTATAGAGACACACACACGTTCATTTTTATCTATAAAGAAGTCACTCCTAACTATCCTACTACCTGTCGATACATTTATTTTTGGCATTGCACAAGTCATGTCTTCTTTGACTGTTCATGATGTTAAAATACTAAATCCCTGGGATGTATTTTAGTTGATTTTAGTCTCTGATGCATGATTGTTTATTATTAATTGTTTTGCTTTTAACTAGCTGTCAGTACTCTCAAATCGTACTTTCTTTTAATTTGACCTGTTGATACTATTTGTAATGCTTTTTTGTTATTTAATGTTAACATGGATCTTGTCTATATACCAGCTTTGATTATTTGGTATTTAATTACTACAAATTTTCACTTCTTCGTACCTTCTTACTATGAACATCAAAATTATTTCATTTTTCCTTAGATGCTGTTCTTGGACTTGTACAGGAAGTTTTATCTAGCACTAATTGTATATTTTTATTGTTGATATTCACCCCATATGTACCAAGTGTTAGATTAGTTTTATCGATATTAAAGAAATTTCTTGGTATTCCTAAACGGAAGATTTTATACACACAGAAGAAGAAGTATACTTAACAACAAAATTATTTTCATTTACCTGTGTATAATATGACACAGGTTTCTTCAAAAGTGATGATTTTCTATAAATTGTTTGAAATTTCACAGTGATATCTTACTTTAACTTTGTTTAAACCTGTTTATTTACTTTTGACTTTATTTATCCCTTGTAATTTTTTATTAACTGTGTATTTGCATTCAGGTGTCACAGGTCAAATTTATTCGTTCATTGTGTGTTAATTTACGTTTTTTGATTGAGTTCTTCCAATTGATATTTTATAGTGTGTTTTTCTATGTTGTGATATTATACTATTGTTTCAGAAAAGGGAGAAGGTTTGGTACCATTAAAACGTTTAATCCCGCTGCAAATGTTTGCACCTGTCCTAAGTCAGGAATCTGATTACAGTAGTTGTCGTCTGTTTATGTAGTTCATACGTGTTTCTCGTTTCTCGTTTTATATAGATTAGACCGTTGGTTTTCCGTTTGAATGGTTTTACACTAGTAATTTTTTGGGGCCCTTTATAGCTTGCTGTTCGGTGTGAGCCAATGCTCCATGTTGAAGGCCGTACCTTGACCTATAATGGTTTACTTTTATAAATTGTAACTTGGATGGAGAGTTGTCTCATTGGCACTCATACCACATCTTCCTATATCTATATAACATTACAAAAAGAAGCATTCAATATCTTATAGTCACATTTTTATACTACTACCATAAAATTATGACTTATATAAAATTTTCATTTGTTTTCTGATACTTTTCTGTGATGTCGTCAAGGGAATCAAATGATGTTATGAATGTTGTGTTTTATTGGGAAATAAAACCTATTTCTCAATAGTTTCATGATAGTTGTCTGCAAATCTAAATTATGGATTCGTGTGAAACATACAGCAAACCAGTTAAACACATGCCACATTCTTTATGTGCCTGTCCCAAGTCAAGAGCTTGTAATTCAGTGGTTTATGTTGGTTCATGTCTGTCATATTTGTTTTTCCTAAATTGTTTTGTTATGAATTAGGCCGTTTGTTTTCTCAATTGAATTTTTTATATTTTTCATGTCTGGGCCTTTTATAGCAGACTATACAGTATGGGTTTATCTCATTGTTGAAGGCCATACTGTTGCTTATAATTGCATTCATACTCTTCATTTGAACTTTGGTGGATAGTTGTCTCATTTGCAATCATACCACTTCTTCTTAATCTTCAATGTAATGTAATTATTTCTGTGTATTTCATTTGGAGTGTTGTTTCATATAAATAAGAAGATGTGGTATGAGTGCCAATAAGACATTAGTCCCTATATACATTCTGTTGATTCTTAAGGGGCCTTGGTGGTTGAATGGTCTAAATAGTTCATCTACAGTATCAATAGCCTGTCAATACTGAGGTTGCGAGTTCAAACATGGCAGGTTTTTTTCAACTCTAATCTAAATTGACTAAGTTTGCTAGTTTTCCTCCCTCTGGAAACTTCCACTTCCTCCACCAAGAAAAACTGGCAGCCATGACATTGCAAAGAAATCAACACTCAATCAATCAATCAATCAATTTAATTCTAAAACCATGTAATGCAAATAGCAGGCTGAATCCCTAACTGACTAAAATTGTCAACTTTCTTCCACACATTTATTCTTGTCAAATTATTACAGTTATTCAATAATAATGTACTTAGAACTGACTGTTTTTTTGTGATAACTAACTGAGTGTAAAGGGTACAGAAACTGACTGTCATATCAAACAGTCAATAACGGTAACCAATATTTGAACATAAATAATTAGTTGAATATTTTAATTATGACTGTGAGTGTTATGAAGAATTATCATATTGGATTTTTTTTATCACCGTCAATTAAAACTTTCTATGTCAAAAAAGAAAACATTTTAATTTCATGAAATATAGTGATAGTGAATGTGTTCTTGACTTCATTTTACCAGTGGGAGCGAAAAATGAGACTTACTCAAGTAAAGTTCCTCAAAATGAAGATTTGTATATATTTTAAAAGACAACTTGCATAATCATAAAATTATGTGTCCCCTATTGAATTACTTTTTAAACAAAAGTTATCTATTCTGTTCATATTTACCCTATATTTTGTGTTGGTTTGGCCACTTCAAAAACAAATCTCTCTGCAGGCTTGTGGTCAGGTGTAACAACTACAACTGTCACCTTAAAAACAGCATTTTCTTTTAGCAACAGACGAATGCTATCAACAGTATTGGTAACATATGACAAAACATCTGGATGGACACAGATCTGCAACCAAATTATTCATATCTTGTTAATACAGCATAAATGAGTTGTACAGTGAGCTATATTACTGAGGATTCATTTATTTTTCGTGGGTACAAATTTTTCAAATTGATGAAAATTTTTATATTCGTGCATCTTTGATTTCGTGGTAATGCCAAAGTCTGAATATATGCCTATAGAAAAGTGTGTTTTTTTTTAACATTAAAATTCCTAGTTCAGGTTAACCCACTAAATCTAGAAAATTGATATCCCACAAATACTAATGAATCCACAGTATTCACTAGAAATAACGCAATGACACCCAAACAGCACCTATTTTGAAAGTAAAATCACTTTCATTTATTCAACAAAAGTTTAAATGTTATGTGTGTATATTGTAGATGTATCCTAATTTACTTATAGTTCTACAAGTTTATTATTGAATCCAAACTAAATCATAGAAAAATGGGTATTAACCAACCTCCAAACAATCTATGATTCTGTAAAGAGTAGTACCTTATTTGCACACATGCTTAAATATGTATCCATAAAAATCAATAAACTCATGTTTATTTCTCCTCATTTTTAGAACAATTTGACAACAGTCCATACTTTATATCATGCATTTTGTTAGAAACGAAAGCCTTTGACATATATTTTTAGTTTAAACATATCTATTTCTAGTGGATTGGGAAACAAGTTATTACAACTTATATTAATCCATTTCCACTTTGCTATATTTTTAATTGAACATTTGGAACTTTTTCACTAATTTTGATTTTTCCACTTGAGTTTTCATCTGTATATATATAATGTCATTGTTTTGTGTATCTTTAAGTATACTTAGCTATGTTGAAAGAAGTGCATATAATGACAAATGATAAAAATTTGAACTGTTGAATCTCTAAGAAAGCCATGAGTAATTGATGTAAAAAAGTATCAAACAGCATAGCATGCTTAATTATTCATATCTCATTTAGAAAGCATAAACAAGATTTACTGTGAGTTGTTATTCAGTAAGGATACACCCTATAAACAAGTACAGTATTCTGCAAATGAAGCCAAGGAGTGATGGATGCGAAAAAACATCAAACAGTAAAGCATGTTTATATATCTGTAAACTTAACTATCCTTTGAAAAAACATATTCTAAATGTTTATCAATCACTGTTAAAAGATCTTTGAATATTGTTTTTATTATTCTGTACTTACATTAATTTTGTTATTAATAAATCAAAACATAAAAGAATATTGTGCCCCATGTTGCATATATTCAACCTGTCCAAGGGCAATAACTTTAAAAAAAAATTCATAAATATGTTGGGAGAAATGAAAGCAGATGCAACTCAATTTCCAATAAAATTAATGTTTTCAAGGGGCATAACTCTTATAAAATTGATTGGCACTGATTTTCAATAATGTCTGAGACATTGATGATATCCACTTATGTTATATGTTTTATAAAAATCTGGCAAGAACTGTACAGATGAGAGGGCTAACAAGACCGGACAGAATAACTGACTAACTGAAGCCTGGTTTTCCTATGTCCCCCCCCAAACACGTTGTGCAGGTGACAATAATCAAATATTGATTCCTATATAATTCAGCTATGAGCACTTATGTCCTACATCCTGTGGATACTTATATTTTGGTATTGCACAAGGTCATTTTAATCAAAACTGTTTTTGACATCTTTACACTAAATCCATTTGATGTGTACTGTCAGAATGATTTAAGTCTTGGAAGCATGATTTATTAATTAGTTGTAATTGGCTTTAAAAAAGCTTTTCAATAACTGCCTGTACTCTGATACATGTATTGGTACTTTCTGTATTTAGTCTTTTTATTTATTGTTTTTTTGGGCTTTGTATTGATCTAATGAGTCAATCCCTTTTCATGTTCTTGTGTTGTGATGTAAGCCCACTGTGTTTGGTAAGGGGGGATTGAGTGATTGCTAAGATGTTTAATTCTACCATATTCTGTATGTGCCTGTCTGAAAACAGGAACCTGTAATTCAGTGATTCATTGGCACTCATACCACATCTTCTTATATCTATCTACTAATTGTTGTAGGTCTCTGTTTTGTTTGAATTCTTTTACATTTTGTCATTTAGGAAGGTCTTTAATAGCTTACCGCATGGATTTTGCTCATTGTTGAAGGCATTGAAGGCAGAACAGTGACCTATAGTTCTGTACATATACCGTGATGATATAGTACGTCATTTGGACTCTGATGGATTATAATCTCATTGGCAATCATACCACATCATCTTATTTCATATTATATGAAATTTGATACCAAATTGCTTATATTTCTTTACATACTTGTGAATAGTATTGTAGTTAATTACAATCACAGTATGGTACTACATGTACTTTGCTTACTTTGACAGGAACATTGAATTTCTTTTTCTTTTCAAACACTCCAGCAGGGTAAAGTTCTCTGGTATAAAGTATACAGTGTATTGCCACCTCCAGAAATTCACAAAATATGTCAGCTCCAACTGGAAAGAAAATTATACATCAAATCATTTTGACAATGTGTTGGCCATTGAACATGTTGAATAAAATTTAAATTGGAGTGAAAGAAAAGTTCACCCATTCACAAAAAGGATGTATACTAAACAAATTAAACTATCAAAATAATTGACAATTCTAAATAGACAAATTAAAACGCATAAAACATATTATTTCCAAATTTCAACTGGCTTATCCCTGAAACAAGAAAATTGTTCCTCACTAGTAATTAAATGACCAGAAAAATAACTATCCAAATCAGACAGAATTGAATTTTGAACTCTGTTGACAACTTTATATGATTTTTTGATAGCCTTATTAACTAGAAATTGGTCTTTCTAGTTGACTTGACACATCTACTGAATTGACACTTGTACCAATCTTTTTGGGACAACTAACTCTGATATGCTGGAATAGAACATCTGAGGACATACTTAGGGAGGCCTGCTACAAAAGATTCCAACAACAAATGTAGGGGTGTTATTAGAAAAAATATTTGAATCTAATTAGTTAATAAAGCATTATTGTGTTATCATGTGTTCAAAATGAGTACTAAAACAGTTCATCAATGTATGGATCTAAATCTACAAAATCACTAGTGTAATCATTCCTGGTACAAAATCACTAGTGTAATCACTCCTGGTACAAAATCACTAGTGTAATCATTCCTGGTACAAAAGCACTAGTGTAATCATTCCTGGCTCGAAAACACAGTTGTTAACCATTCTACATCTACATCTACATTTACATCGAATGAGGATCCATCGGAACTTTGATGACTATATGTAGGTGCATTGCAAATACACACTTATTAAAATACAACAAATTTATGAGTGCAATAATCAAAAATAATTTTGTGCAAAAATAAAAAATAAACCCATTTGCATATTTACAAACAGGTTAGATATCTAAATGTACTGACTTTGGATCAGTATTTTAAATTGATCCAAAGAGTTAACGCTGATGATGTTTTGTGGAAGTGAATTCCACAGTACAGCTGTGAATGGAAGAAAGCTGTACTTGAAGCAATCTGTTTTGGAGCTGAATGTTTGGTATTGAAGTGAGTTGGTGAATCTGGTGTTTTTGACTAGCTGTGGAGAAAGGTAAAGGTTAGGATCTACTGCTATAAGTTTGAATGTGATTTTGTACATCATTGTTATTCGATTGATGTTTCTGTGAGTTTCAAGTGACTTCCATTTAAGATGGTCAATCAAGGAAGTGACACTACTGGTGTTATGGTACTTGTTGGTGACGTAGCGTGCTGCCCTTCTTTGTACTTTTTCCATGTTGTTTTTTTGCTTTTGGGAGTGAGGAGACCAAACTGGAGAGCAGTATTCTAGGTTTGATAGATCGATCGTACCATAGATTTGTAAGCCAAACTTTTTGTTTCTTCCTGATTTATTTTTAAATTTCTTTTTAAAAAGCCCAATATCTTATTTGCTTTAACAGTGATGTTGTTAATATGGGTATCCCATGATATGTTGTTAGATAAGGTGATACCAAGATATTTTGCAGTGTTGACGGATTCTAAAATGCGGCCTTTTAATACAGTCATGTTTGAATGGTGACTGTGATCTTGTTACAGTGAGAGTGTTGCATTTTTTCTGTGTGGAATTGCATACCCCAAGTTTGTTCCCATTTGGCTAGGCAGTTTAGGTCATTTTGTAGGATGGTACAATCTTGATGTTTTGTAATTGTTCTGTTTAAAATACAGTCATCTGCGAACAAGCGCGTTTGTGATGTTACTGTTGTAGGGAGGTCATTAATGAAAATCAGGAAAAGTAGTGGACCCAAGACAGAGCCTTGAGGCACCCCACTGACCACAGGCATTAAATAGATTCAAGGACCTGTGGCTGTTGGGTTCTATTATTAACTCTTTCGCCGATGAATCACGCTTCAGACAGCTGACAATGAGTCCCGGTTTACAGGGATCGGAATACCTCCTTTACATTTCCCGCTGAAAAACATTGGGAACACTAAATATCTTTCTTTGTTTCATGCCCAGATGAAAGAGTAAACATGGAGCTTCCATTTGTTGAAAACCGGGTCAAAATCAAATGAAATTAACGGATTTTACTGAAATTTGAAATAAGGGAAATATTTTTTTGAAAGAATTTTGAAGAATTGAAGCCAGATTAGTATACTTTTTGACATAAAATACAGTTTTATGTACAAAACACTTGGAATGGACATCGTTCAGAGTAAGGAATGTTTACAACCTTGTTAAAATTTTCAAACTAATACCGTTTCAAGTTAAAAATTTATGATTTTGGGTCAAAAGTCGAATTTCGTTAATTTCATCTATTTTAATGCCGAAAAAAAGCAAATTTGATTATTTCTGACAAAAAAATTTATCAAAACATAAACAAAACTGTGTCCATAGTGTAAGTGAATAAAACAAAGACATAAATAACTTAACAGACAAGCTTTTATTGATATTTAATGTGAAGATATCCCACTTGTGTCACAATAGCCAGGGAAGCCATCGTCTCAGAGTAGCTTCTGTCAGGGCAGCTATCAGTGAAAGGGTTAAGGAAGGCTGATACCCAATTCCAGGTATTTCCCCTTATGCCATAATTATCCATCTTCCTTAATATTTTTTTGTGAGGTACCTTGTCAAATGCCTTGGAGAAACCTAAATTAATAAGATCAGTTTGTATGCCATTCACAGTTGTTAGACAGTTGTTAAACATTCCTTTGATGTGTTTGAGCTTTTGATTTTGCCATTTGCTTAGGGACTTTCTGTTTAGAATTTTCCAGAGTTCGGTATTGTTGTTATTTTACTTTACACTAGTGTAAACATTCCATGGATGAAAAACACCGATGCAGGATGCGACGGCCATACTGCCATGACGTCCATATGATATATCGGCCATACATTGAAAAGGTGTAACATCCATAGGACAACATCGTCCATACTTTGTGAAGACGCGTCGTCCATGGTTTTTTTTCAGAATTCTAATTTATAGAGTATTTAGAAATATACAGGTAGAAGGTTATTATAACTTGTAAATGTATTGTGCTGTTTTTACATTATTTGTCATTTTTTTATTTGTTATACACTTGGAATACGCATTATGTATATATCATAAATGTGTTTTATCTAATAAAATTATATTATTTTCTAAATGGATGTTTAATATCTTGAGTAAAGCAAACTGAAAAAATAAAACAAATGAGAATGAATATCCATAATGGGAGATAAATTTGTCATGGTTAAAACACTAAGTTTAGTTTGAAATATAAAACAATGTAATCAGAATATGATTAATTTTTTAAAAAATTTAAGAAGATTTTTAATTGTTCATTATTTTTTTTTTTTTGGTGAACATAAGTATTAATTATGCTTTTGTCGATAAATTGTAAAGGAAATACAAAATTGTCAAATCGAGATCACAATAAAAACACAGCACCCAAGCTGAGCTTATGCAGATACAAATTACAATCATACATTTGGTAGTGTTGTATTATTATATTTTAAGTTATAACCTCAACATGCTCATTGGAATTAAAACTTAAAGTATGGACAATACTATGGACGATACGTCCCATGGACGCTGTGGCGGTATTCTCTTATCCGGCATGACGTAGCAGCTCCTTAGATACAGCTGGAGGTGACGCTTTTTCATCGATACGCTGTATAACCGAGGGGAACATGAAACATTATTGGCAATAAACATTTCTTTTCAGGTGACAAAGGGTGTGAAAAAGATAAAATCTTTTATCTCCGTCAAATGTCAATCTGAATTAACTATTTTAACTTTATTAATAATTTTTACTACATTTAAGTTGATCCATACCAAGGATTTGTTTAGTCTTACTATAGAAATCATTGTCCATACGTATATTTTAAAATTTATCGAAAATTGAGATAATCTGATGATTTCATTTTGGGTGAAATTAAAATTGTATCAAAACCTGGGACTATTACTCTAACCTTATTATGACCAAGATTAAAACAAACTTTATATATTGAGTACTATATGTCATTTAAAAAAAAATAAATTCGAAAATTTGGTAATATCTTTCAAAGTCTCGGTACAAGGCAATATACAATATTAGGTCAATGTCAGAAAAATATAAACTTTTTTGTATGAGGCTTAGAAACTGGGGAAGGGAGAGGTTCTACCGAGTACAAAAAGTTTATATTTTTCTGACATTGACCTAATATTGTTTTATACTGCAACTTAAATTAATACATTGATAGCTTTTTAATCGTAACACAACTGTAAAGTTCATTTCCATCCCTTAATGAACCCCTGACTGTGGAGAAAGTGCTCCATGATGAAATTGACATTGCACAAAATATAGTTGTGTTACTATATTTAGGAAATAAACACAACTAGTTGCAGTATAAAGCCGTTTATACAATTACTTAAAAGTATATTGTACATTTTGAGTGAACTTTTAAAAGCATATACAAGTAATAAATTTTCAATTAGGTGTCATATTTTGACCGATAGATTAATCTTGTACAGAAATTGTAGAAAATCGAAAAAGTTGCACGAAAGTCATGTAAGCAGAATTATTGACTAAACAGTTTCGTTGGATAACAAGAATTCCACGCACCTGCACACACTGACTGAGATAGAACTCACTGCATGTTACACACGCTAAAGGAAAATACTCATTTTACGAGATGTATCTAGCTTCTCTACAAATTATTGAAATGAGTTTTGGTGCACAAACAATTGCAAAGTCAATATGTACGGTGAATTCTCAAACTGCAGAAATTTTGTCACATTGAAGGTGATATGCGGTACTATTGAATCTGGATGATCTCACATGTCCAATTTCCCACACTCTACCACCAAATATTGAAGCTATAGAAAGGGCTTTAACTAATTCCTTGTAAAACTTGAACCGTACTGGTAAAATTGCCAATGAGACATCTATCCACTAGAGACCAAATTACATATAAGTTAACAGCAACAACCACTGAGTACAGGCTCCTAATTTGGCCAGGCAAATACAGAATGTGGCGGTGATAATCATTTTTGCTGGCGTCATTAAGTCTATTAACCTCCAGAAAATGACTGTCATGAAGAGTTAAAGTAAGAATTCTACATTGTCCTGGCAGATACTTGAAAGGCATATATATAGGCAATGTCACAAATAGCTGATTATGAAAATGCAAGAGGTGTGATTGTGTTACGCGTTGCCTGAGACTACTATAGTGTTATTTAGTCTCAGGCGTCGCTTATAAGGTAAACGCTAACCTTTGTTCGTAAGCCAAGCTTATTTTCTTGCTTCAGACGGTAAGCTCATATCTCGTTCAGATGCCCATTGCATGGAAAAACGGGTGTTCTAGTGGCTGTGCTGCATGTAGCTGGTGATAACATAAAACCATTGTTACAGGCATTGGTGACACGGGAAATTTGCCATATATTTGTTTTCTTTGTTCCTTCACTACATCATGGTTCAACACCAATTTCAAACTTTGTACTGCTAGATCTGGTGATGTGAAGTTGATTTTTTTTTTACTTCACATTCACATTGCATTTTTTTTTTTTTTTTTTTGATGCTAATCAATTGAGAAAAAAGAAGGTGGATTGCTGCTGCTCACGACATGCATGTACATTATGTAGATATGTTAGTAGAATGAATAATACAATAATACGATGTATATGATGTATGCCAAGTAGAATGATATTATAATCTAAAAATCATCAACCTGTGTGAAAAATTATTTTATTTCTCCGTTTGAGTGTTTTATGTTTTTCTTTTGACAGTAACCAAATAATTCAAAAACATGTTAAAACAAGTTGTTCAGAGTTAATCTTTTCAAAACTTTTATTAATATGTACTACATAAAACTTTTTTTTTTTACTTTCAAGTTTGCCCATCGTGCATTTAAAAAAAACGATGTCCTGAAATCTTTATCACCTCAATCAATGAATATTCATACACCTTAAGTAATGTCTAAGTTCGCGTTTTTGAATTATTTTCTTAATCTAGCTCATAACATCAACATTTTGTTGTTAATTGTTTCGTTTAAAACAAATTTTGGTAGTCTTAATTATCACTGTTATCCTTAACTTCGCATGCACCTTGTAATAACCGCTGGATACCAAAAATCTACCATGACCAGATGACCAGGTTAATTCACCTGTCTCAATGTTTCTTTGATGTCGACATTTTTATTACCCAACTTAATTTGTACATGACCTTAATTGATTAAGGAAAATCAAACAAGGCATAAGATCACTCATGGACCGTTTTGTTTTCACTGCATATATTTGTCAAACAGGAATATACACAAAATCTAGAACATATATATTCATGATCTGATATTCTATTTCTTTTTGTGATTTTTTTATTCTCACACGGTAAGTCGTCTTCGTATCTACTACAGTAGAAAGAAAGAAAAAATTGAAATAATAAGAATGGTTTTAATTTTTTTACTGCAGATTATATATATATATACACATACAAGTGAAAGATTTATTTTGTCGGATATTTGTAGCTGCATTTTTACTGTTAACGATTAATAATAAGTTACGATCTTTACAACCTACATCACGACAGGTCTTGGTCATATCTACATAAAAAAAACATACACTGATTCATTCACGATGAAACTTTATTAAAAGTTAGCAATCCAGCATATTCTCTTGCACGATAAGCTAACAATGTTTCACCGCCTTATCAACAGAAATCGGCGTTACTAAGAAAGGGACATCACTGATTTTAAAAATGCCCGTATGTTCGGATAACAGAATGGGCGACATCTATGGACGTCATGGAAATATATGGCCGTAGCGTCTCGAAAAGCAAAAACACTAGTTTACTTTGTCCATTTTTTACATAAATCAACTAAGCAAGTTTTACTTTTTAATAGTTTATTCAAATACCCCCAAAAACACCAAGCCCCTTTTATATTTCCCCTTCAAAAAAATAAATTGCACTGGCGGAATCTAACCACTGTTACACTTGTGTTATATTAAGATATAGGAGGGAATTTCAGAGACAAGTGTCTGTGTCAGGTATCCTAAAAAGTGCTTTTTGTTATAATTTGTGTTGCCCTTTAAACTGTTTTAACACTGAAGCTCGAGAGAAGATGCCAAGGGACAAAGTAACATCATGTTTAGCGGATTCTGGTCCCCATGTGATGGAGTGGATACTGTAGTCTGTTATTCTAAAAGAGATATGTACTGTATGCATTTTGTATTTCGCCAGACTCTGTCATGATGATTATTTCTAAATTATTTTGGAAAAACTTCGTCTGCAAAAACTGTACGATGGAAGGGAGATAACAACTTCCGGTTAAACAATACGATTAATTACCATGTCATTAATATACAAATTTGCATACAGTAACGGCCTGTATTTCTGCTCTGCTACAGGCAAATAGATATGATTTGACATCCAGCTTAAATGGGAACAAAATAGCATGTGAAGATAATGTTAAACTGCTGACAATAAATATAGATTCTGATTGAAACCATTCATGCGTCTAAAAATATATTGTTTTTAAACCATGATCAATTTCAGACAGTCTAAGACGTCTTATAATCAAAGTGATGGAAATCACTCATGGAAAGATTGGAAGAGTAGTTTGAATAATTTCATATTAAGGTGTGGTGGGGACAAAGAACATTAATAAAGCATGACTTTTCAACGTAATCAAATTAAAAACTTATTTTATTGAAATGTGATTTTTCTTGATTGCAAAATATATATTCACTTCTTATAAAAATTCAAATGACTAAAATAGACATAATGATTTATGGGAATAAACTAATAAAAATAGTTTGTTATAATTAAGTGTTAAAATTTTAAATTGTTTCAAACCAATTCCTGATAAAAAAATAAGTGAACTAACCTAAATTGATGATTATTTGAAATTTATCAAGTAAATTATAGGCCTAATTTAAATACCTTTTAAATATTCATATTTATATTTATATTTTATTTTTAAAAGATCTTGTTAATCCTTAATTAATCATTTATCTTTCAGACATAATTTACAGATTCACTTTAAGTAATGTAGATCAAAAGTAATACACAATAAATAAATCTATCATCCTTATATATCAAACATCTAATTTATACATGTGTGTATTCAATTATGAGGTCAAACATTTGATGTATTGAGATGTATATTCAAGGGTCTGTATAATTATGTAGCACTGAGGTTGATAAGTAATGGGGTCAATTTGATTGACAGTTTAGGAGGTGGGGCATTGTAATTAAAGGTCCACCTTGTCGTGATTGTTTGGTGATAATGGCAGTTGTCAATCATACTAGTATTGTATCAATACTCAATTACCTTATCAAAATGTTTTAAATAAAAGCCTGCACATCAACACAGCTTAATGACAAATATTCTTGAATGAACTGCTAAAAAATATACCCATTTTTTCACAGTTTATATGTGTATTATGTGCATATACATGAGAACTAAAGGGAACTTTATTTCAGTGTGAATACATTTAGAAATAGTAGCTAACCTATCGTGTTGTTAGGGAGGCCGGTTCCTTGGAAAGATTTAGAACAAGTTCCAATCTTTCCAAAACTGAAATCTAAAACTGATGTGCAAGTATTCATGTGTGCTCCTTAGATAGGAGGGACCTACCAGTAAACTGAAACCTAAAACTGATGAGCAAGTATTTAAGTAGACCTATAGGTAGATTTACAGATAACTTTTTGTTCAATTTTTGCTAATATCTGGTAACTTGACTGACATTGCATCAAAAAAAATCTGAAATTAATGAAACTCTGAATATCGATTCATCTACGAAGAATGATTATGATAGTACTATTGGCTGACAATAGTACCATCATAATCAATCTTCATAGATGAATCGATAGTGATTGGCATTCAGACAATATCTTATAAGTTATATATACATGTAACTATACTAAAACAGTAATTAAAGGGGACTTTGTATTCACAATGAGTGAGGGTTATTACAGACATGAACCTGAGCACAGTAAAAAAGCATACAAACCATGTGGCACATTACCTGATTTTGCATGTAAAAGCTTCTGTAACCGGAGAGAATGATTACAATACTTCGTCTCCTCTGGGACTCTAACCAGGGCCCTTTGAGTCACAAGGCAGCGTTTTAAATTAGAACTTCTAATCAACTCAGAGGAACTTCAAGGGAAGCAATCCTGTCATGCTTCTGACACTCAGTGATGTTCATATCTTACATATTAGTCAATATGTATCCTCAGTACTCTCACTGTCCATCAACATGAATATTGGTCACTTGCTGGTCAATTATAGATTAAGTCTATTAAATTCTGGTTGGATCCCTCATCTTTTTCATTGTCATTGTCTTCTATTTAGAATGGTCAGATCAATCCTCATACTTTTTGTCCATTCAATAAATTAAAAACTTGTCAGAGGTGTTGATGAAAAAGACTATTTTCACTTCACAGTATTTTTATAAGCGGTTTGCATCTTCTTTCCACAATCGTTTGGGCATTGCCAAAATGAATTCAGAAGTGACCATATTATTGTTTCAGTAAGGGAGCTACCATTTGATTTTTATGGGGGCTAGGATAAAATTTGAAAAAAATAGGCAGGACAGGAGTTTTGAGTAAAAAAAAAAGGCAGGATGAGACACTTGCAAAAAAAAAAAAGTCAGGATGACAATTTAGGTAAAAAAAAGTCAGGATAAACTTTAAACAAAAAGGCAGGACCGAATAGAGTGAAAAATAAAAAGGCAGGACAGGGATTACAACTAAATAAAAAGGCAGGACAAAATTTTTCATCCTAGCCCCCCCCATAAAAATCAAATGGTAGCTCCCTAATTTCTTTGAGTTTGAGATTCACTTTGGCACAATTTTTTTCTAAGGGAGCTACCATTTGATTTTTATGGGGGCTAGGATGAAAAATTTTGTCCTGCTTTTTTAGTTGTAATCTCTGTCCTGCCTTTTATTTTTACTCTATTCGGTCCTGCCTTTTTTTACTAGTTTATCCTGGATTTTTACACAAATTGTCATCCTGCCTTTTTTTACCAAGTTGCTCATCCTGCCTTTTTTACTAAAACTCCTGTCCTGCCTATTTTTCAAATTTCATCCTAGCCCCCATAAAAATCAAATGGTAGCTCCCTAAAGAAAAAAAAAATGAAAAAGAACAAGCCTATTTTTTCATTAGTTGCTCAATACATTTTTGAAGATTTTAGTTATAATGAAATTCTATCATTTATCAACATTAAAAATCTAACATTAAAAATTCAGACTGTAATTAACAAAAATCAATTATTTGTTTAGATTTATATATATATATATATACAAGTCTAAATTGAAAACAACGTTCAAACCTATGATTGCGTTGGACAAAAATCACAGTTTTATACGTGTGCATGCAAAATAAATTTCTTAGTAAAGGGGTCTAAATACAGCACAAACAACATTTTCCAAAAGACCAAAAAAGTGACAAAGTATATTTTAACAAAACGCATTTGACTAGCAGGTCGAACAACGGATGTTCTTAAACCCTGCTGACTGCCATTGGCGATGTAACAAAATGGATCTTAAATATTAATTTAATATTAATATATATATATATATATAAGTACGTCTGAACCAGTGACAACTCTACAACAGATTGATCCATGGTGATACATGGCTGTGTACATTCTGTATATACAACTTGTCTAAACATCAGCCCAACAATGTTAGATCTGTAAATTTGCTTTCGCAACAAAAAATTTGCGAAAGCAAATTTACAGATCTAACATTGTTGGGCTGATGTTTAGACGTTATATATATATATATATATATACATCTATAAAGATCAAATTAATTCTCTCTTTGAATGAAATTTATAACTTTTAAAGATTATCTTTATGAAATCATTTAATAAATTAAGCAATTGAGTACTTGTTCTTTTCATTTTTAACAAGATATTTTTAAGTTGTCAGAAAATTAGACAATTTTGATTTTAAAAACATTCTTCTGTGACCAAAAACAGATTCTTTTATTCATGAATAAGTCTACAACTTTAGTGCTTTTCAAAATTGTCTTCTTTAAAAACAATTTATAATGTTAAAATCAATCATATTTCAAAAGAAAATATTTCTACTTCTCAAAATTTGAAAATTTACAAATATTCAGAAAATGAGTTACGTACATTAAAACCTAATAACAAATTTAACACACAAATAGCAAAAACTGGAAAGAAAAAAAAAATATTCTAATTTTTGTTCTCTATAGCAACTAGAAAACTGACATGTCAGCAAGGGCCCACTGGTATATTTGAGTAAGGCACAGAGTCACAAAAGCAAATAACTTATACTGATGCAAACAAAACAATGCAACCTTGAAAAAGATGTCTGACAGATAAAAATTCCATAAATTTTGAACCAAAACAAGTTTTTGATGCAAATTTTTCACATGGAATCATTTGGAATAGTATATTATACCAATATATAAATTTTCATTGTAATCCTAGCACTGAAAGAAGTGTCACAAGATTTATGTTGTAATTTTAAAACTAAAAGTAAGTATTTTTTTCCAAAATCAGATTATAATCCAAATTTTACCAAAATATAATATGCATATTTGTTTATTAGGTACAATTACTGTGCAAAATTTCAATAGCCTTCTACCTATACTTTTGGAGTTTATGTTTACAAAAATTGTTAACAGACAGTTGGACAGGCGAATAAAGCAGAAACTATAGGGCTCCTGCATCCTACATGAGGGCTACAGGGCCCATTATAAATATTAAACCAGACTGTCAAATCTTCAGTTTCTTTTAGCTTTTCTCTTTGCTCATCATTAAACTCCAACTTTCAATATAGATGTTCAGTTCATATTTTCTGTAAATGATGATCTGTACACATTATTGAAGTCCAAATTACACCTTAAACTAGCCAAATATACAAATCTGATGAGTAATTGACAAAATTTTAATATACATGTTTATGCTAAATTATATAATAAAAATTATAAAAATTTATTTTTTCGCATAGTTGTATATATACAAATTTTGTGAAGCATTTTCCTTTAAAATAGGTATCCGATGGATACTCGTACAACAGTGCAGTCAGGACGGTTTGTTACTTTTAGTGACATCCTTTTTGTTTCTCAATGAAAGTAAAATATTGACTGAGTATGACAAAAATTATCTGATAATTTTATTAAAGATAAGGAATCTAAGTGAGCAAGTTTCAATAACCCTATGCCCAATTTTTCCTTCGAAGTGGCTTTTCTTACACAAAACTTTTATTGTACTAAACATTTAGACATGTTGATGTTACATTGTTCCAGTCCAATATAAGTTATTGTCTTTAAAAACCATTTTAGATATAAAAAAAAAAATATCACTGTTTTTAGTTACTATGACTTCAAGCTTGATTAAGGGTAATTTGAACTCCATTAAAAAATTTCCCTTTCACTTATTGTGACCATATAGGGATCAAAGTTTGGTTAAAATCTTAAAGTACAATTTTTTAGATATCATACAGAATCCCAATTTCGGCACAATTTAACTTTTGTTTGTTTCTAGTTTTTCTGACATAGACCTAGCTTTGAGATGTGACCTAAAAATTTAAAACCTTTTTTTTTCTCTTTTAATGTGACCATATATATATATCAAGGTCCAATCCCAATAAGATATTGGGTTAACAACAAGTAAACCTTTTTCTTCCTTGCTGTCAGCTACTGTGAATTGTGTCTTGGAAATGTTGATCTTAAAATCAATGGCAATTTTTCTCATTAAATGTGACCTTATATCTATATTTAGTTGCAATCAAATATAAGGTTCACGAGTCCACCAAAAACCTTGCAATTGACTACGATCTTAACTGACTAGATTTGTCAGTTTTCCTACCGAAGGTCTGTGGTTTTCTCTGGCCACTTTGGCTTCTTCCACACCAATAAAAACTGACTGCTTTGAAATAGCACATTAGTGTTGAAAGTGGCGTTAAAAACCAATCAATCAATCAATCCGAAATACCCATTTTCTACACCAATTATTTTTGATTCTTTCAAGAGTTTAATCCCATCATCATTTTGGATTTTTTCACATGTCGTTTTGGGATTTTATATATAGCAATTGCTTTACTGTATGGGTTTTGCTCTGACTGAATGGTCACCAATAGTTGCTAACTTTATTTTTATAGTGGTTCCAATTCCAAGATATTTCAATGTTATCTGCAAGAAACTCCTTCTGTACCCAAATTGGGTTATTTTCAGTATCAGTGACCTTAGACAACTGGACTACACAATACATCTATATAGGGATCTTTCTGACTATATATTCAAACATCTGTTTCAAGTTCCAACAAAGATTCTCAAAGTTAACATCCAGGGAAGGCTTTCCTTCACTATCATGTGTCTATTTTTTGTGTCGACCTTCAACAAGCACACCTCGAAATCTACGGGAATTGCATGCTCTGGCATAGCTAGATATCATTGAGATAGGAGCCATCTCTGTGGGCCCCGCTGTGAATAATGTGTGGTAAAAAATTTGTATCTATCATTGGACATGGGGTTGTCAACTGAAACCAAAGTTTTTGACCTTGACCTTTGACCTAGGAAGTTGTACATAAATTATGACACACCGTCTGGTGTTGGTTTATATACATGTCAAGTATAAAATTTGAAATCATAATGGTTCTCAAGATATAGAGCGGACACAATTTGTTACAGACGGACAGACTGATCACTATAGGGTGTCCGCCATTTGGTGGGGCCCTAATTATGACTACAAGCCAACCAATATTTGCTCTTGCTCCTACATATTGTGTACTTAAGGTAGAGGATCATTTTATTCTAAGGTCTTTTAAGTTTTATCCAACAAAGGATGAATCCATGACATCTTCTGCACTAGAAGCATGATAAGTCAGAGTGACTCTTCAAAAGATGGACTTTTTTAACAAAAGAAAATCAGTTTCAATTTACAGTAATTTATTTTCAAAAATTACATGCACAAACACCCTGCATTAAAAAACCCTAAACATGCAAATACATTTCACATATTATAATATTGTAGGGAAAAAGCATGGGTGTGTAATTTCTACAGAAATTTTTTCTATACAATTGTCATTAACTAACAAACAGGTTATAGTAAGCAAATGTATTCCTACTTGAAAACAATGACAAAAAAATAAATAAATGTCAACAAAATTAACATGAAAAATCTGTACATTTTTTAAATCTCTCTACCAAATATAAAAACAACCTAGTCAAAAATGGGCTATTTTCAAATGTAATAAGAATATGTATTTTCGTAAAAGATAATACACATTTTTTGCCAAATACAAATTTTTCCAAATTACAAAAGAAAAATCTTGAATAAATTGTAGGTTTGTTGTTTCCAGCTAGAATTAAAAAATAAGTACCTCATAACATGGGAGAAAACTCTTCCTAAAAAAAAAGTGTCATTTGTTTACATTAGAACCCTATATATTTTTGTAGCATTCAATAAATACCCCCAATTAATCAGAAACTTATTTATTTTGAAGTCCCAGGACAAAGAGGATAGGACAACTTAGATGCACGGAAACTGATGCAATTATTTATTTTTAAAAGTAAAACCTGTTTATGAACTGATAACTTACCTCCCTCAAATGATTTTATAAATAGAACACATAACAGGTGCATTTTTGTAGATGACATTTTAACATAATTGGAAAACCTATTTTAGACCAATCCAACTATTGTATGATTTAGAACTCTGTTTACAAGCTTTTTTTATTACAGAGCTCACATACAAAGAAAATTTATACTGTTAATTTAATATATATGTATTTATAAGTGATCAAAATCTGTCTATCAATGTATAATGGCCACCAGAGTAACTATGTACAAAGTATTCCCCCTAAAAATTATCAGATGTATTAAAAAAAATACATGAAATAAAAACACCAAAATAGTAACCCACAATTTATACCACCCAATAAAGTTATTAATTTAGAACTTTGTTTACATTTGTATTTCTTTTCTTTTTTTCTGTTCTTTTTTTTCATTCTTTTTTGTTTTTTTGTTTTTACAGAGCTCCAAATAACAACTCACTTTATAAAACCTATACATCTGATATGTACAACATTTGTATAAGACAATTTTATCATGGGAATTAATCAGTATGAAAAGATAAGCAGGGGTATTCCCTCCCCTTGCCCTATATTTCAGCCTGCCAGTCTTTCCATTAATCACCACTGATGTTTCCATGGAAAAGTTTGAAAATTACTACAAAAAAAAACATGCAACATTTATTTTTGTCATGTCTGTGGTGATAAATTAAATAATTATAACAATTACATATATATTTTTTTTCCACTTTCCACTCAGATTTATTCAATTTAAACCAACTATGCTCAAGTGACATTACTAATAGATGTTGTTTCCAATGGACCCTGTGTCCACATAGAAATAGATGTTGTTTCCAATGGACCCTGTGTCCACATAGAAATAGATGTTGTTTCCAATGGACCCTGTGTCCACATAGAAACATATTTGAGGACAATATTAGTAGTCCTAACTTTATCAGACTTCCTACTACCTGTTTTTGGAATTGGTTGGGGATATTGGATATCAAATTGCCTCAAACCAGTAAAAAAAACAGGTGGTTGGACATCAGACCAATCTCTGACTAAACTTATGGTAAGGACCTTACAATTCTCACTGGTCACATCCAAGTCTTACATTAACAGAAGAACTATTTCAAACTAAACTAATTTAAATCTTTAACTAATGTGACTATTTAAAGGAGAACTGTTGGCCTCAATCTAAATTCCACTGATTTTTTTCTTATTTACATGTCTGGTTGACTGGTTGAAAATGAATAAATCATTACAATTGTATCTCTCTCTCACTCTTGTTCATCAAAACAAAATATCAATATCATGCATAATTGTTACTTTGTCAAATGTTTTCAAAGCATTCTTCTGATTCAAAATTCCTTCTTTTGTATCAGAGTTGTTGTAAATTTCCAAGCACAATTAATCTACAATCAGAAAACAAAATGTCTTAAAACATGGAAGATTAATTCACAAAAAATATATAATGTTTAATATATCATTCATTTTCTACTCTTGCTCCTTAAAGCAGTGTGTAAACAGAGAAGCAGCAATTACCAAAGGATTTCTTTTGACCCGTATACTAAGAAACCTGGACCTAACTTCCATATTAAGAACCAAGAGGATTACCACAGGACAAGGAGATATGCTTTTATTTTTATTTCATACATCTTTTTAAAACAAATTTTTCTATTTCTAAAAATAAGAGTTTAAACTTGTTTCTGTTATTTTGCTATCCACATTTCTGAATTTCAAATTTCAAATGATTTAGACAAAACCTGAACAGAAATCTAAATAGTGTTAGTCGAGATTAACACTGAAAATCTTAATTGTATGACAGAGCATTAAACTAGAACCCTTCAATTTTATTAATATTGCTGTTTACATACCTTTAAGTTGATTATATTAAGCTCCCAGGTCCTTAGTAACTTTCCTGAGAATTATTACTTGAATTAACCACTGGAAATCTGAAAAAGATGAGGAATCATTACCATACCTTCAGATTAGTTTATTACAAAGCAGTAATCAGAATAAATTATTTAATCTTTAGTTATAGTTGCTTGGCAGCAAGGGGGAATTGTCTTGATTAATGTATTGGCTCTAGCATACATCTACGTCAACAACTGGATATAATGTCGTAAATTTCTTTTTTTGGGTTGCTGTCTGATTGAATAAAACCCCCACATCATTTTTTAATGCTCAGTGTATGCAAAATTATATGAAACAAGTAACATCCACATTATTTCGTAACTAGTTGTTGCATTGGAAATCATAAAAAAATCTCCTTATTCTTATAATTGCTATACTGAAACAATAAACAAGAGGCTCCCATTGCCTGAATCGCTCACCTGTTATTTTTTTTTGTGTAAATCTATCATCAATGATTTTTTAGCTGTTTATTGTATATTGCCTTCATGCGTGTTTAAACATGCCTTTAAAAGATTCTATTCATCATAGTTTCTGCAAATAACTGAAAAACTGGTTAAAACCATATAGTTAAGGGCAAGGAGTCCTATAAGGAATCAAGAGACATTTTTGGTCATTTGAATTATCTGAAGGTCTTACTTTGCTGAACATTTTTGCTGTTTGAAATTTCTCTATCTATTACAGTTTTCTAGATAACCGAAAACTGAAATATTTAAAAACAAAAAAATTATTTCAGGGTCAATAACTTTAATTTTGATTGTTTCAACTGCAAATTTCATTACTTATAGATCTTGACCTGCTGATCATTTTTTTTTTTGCTCAAACTGCTATAGTTTTTGAGATGCACGCCAAAAATTGCATTTTACCCTAAAGATCTATTTTAAGCTATGGCAGCCATGTTTGTTGACTGACTAGAATAAAAAAATCAACATTTGTTTTTTTTGGTTGATATAGGTTCTGTAGTTGCCGACGCCAAGTGATGTCAATAGCTCACATGCTCTAAAAAGGGTACCTTTGTATTCAAAGTGACCGTTATTCCACATGTAAATGAGGTCAGAAAACACAAAAACCCAGTAGCACAACTTATTACCTTAAGTTTTGCATGTACAATCTTCAGACCTGGATGTAAAGCGTGCATCTTGGAGGTCAGTATATATCCTACTCCCACTGTCTATCAACATGAATACTGGTCACTTGCTGGTCAAATCTGTATTCAGCCTATTAAAGTCTGGTCGGATCCCTCATCTGAATGTTTCCTATTGTCATTGTTCACTTATAATTCTGAATGGTATCCTTATAATTTTTGTCCATTCTATTTCATTAATTCAAATCTGGGCAAAGACATTATTAGAATAGTCTATTTTCACTTCACAGTACTTTATATGAGCTGGTTCAAGTTCTCCCATGTTCATACCACAATTGTTCAGACATAGTCAAATTATTAAAGATTGCTATAAAATTCTACAATTTGCATATATTTATATATAATTCTCTGGTAAATGAAAACTAAATAAGTATACAATTCTGGTGTGTTTCTGAAATGTAATCTTTAAAACCAGGTTATGATGTTTACAGTAATAATATTTCAAAAGGGGAAACATTTTTCTGTTTCTTAAAATTCTAAAAGTTACAAAGAAAATTACTCATTTTACATTTATAAAGGCTAAACATTTTTTTTAATCACAAAACAAGAAAAGCCAAAACTGGTATGAAAAATGTTCCAATATCTGTTCTTAATGAGATATTAAACCTGATTGTCAATCTTCATAGATATAAGAAGATGTGGTATGAGTGCCAATGAGACAACTCTCCATCCAAGTCAAAATTTATAAAAGTAAACCATTATAGGTCAAAGTCTTCACTTCATTTTAGCGTTTTAAAATCTTTTCTCATTTATATTCAGTTCATGCAAGCTTAAAATGATGATCTTTAATCATTATTGAATTCCAACTGGAATTATTGATCTAGGCTTATCATTGAAGACCATGTTTCAAGATGTTTAAAATGGTAGAAAGGTAAGTTTCCCTTTCAGTTGGTTTTATTTTGGAGAAAATGATATAGATCAAATCTGAATGAACGTAACAACTAAAAAATCTCAATTAATCAAAAATAGAATTCCAAAAGGTCCACAATTTCCCATGATAATTTTTGCATGTCTTAAAGGTACAAAAAAAAAATCCTTTTTGCAGAGATTATAAAAAGTGCCAATTACATAAAAATGTCTTCTTTTCCTATCATCTTTGGAATTGATGTTTTCCATCCCTCAAATTCTATGCAAGAAATAAGAATTCATGCATTTTTGTGCTTAGCATAAACTTTTTTTGGTAATTTGAAGTTTCAGAAAACAGCAGATCTTGAAAGGGCTCACACTTTATAACCAATCACTGCTAAGCTGTTGACTATATAAGAATAATTCTGGTTCTTAGAACTTAGGGAAAATTGGACCAAATCAAGTTCAATCAACATATTGAAAATTATTTGGAAAACAGGAAGCCTGCATGCATATGGCACATCCAAAAAGCACACACACCTTACAACTCATCCCTGTGAAGCTGCTGACCAAGTTTTTTTTAGTTTGGTGCCTGAGAAAAGTGTGACATAAATATTTGTTGAATCAATAGGCACATGGACAAACACACAAGGTGAATGCAATATTAAGAATGGTGTTATAATACATGTAATTAAAGAGCTTTTGACATGCAGACCCAATAGCAAATGATACTGCTTAGTAAATAGAACATAATAATGATAAATAAATGGGAGAATGTGTCAATAGGCCACAGATGCCCCAGCTTGTAAATATGCATGAGCCAACTTCCACATACAGATGCAGGATTCACGTAGTTAAGACCGCGGTCTTAAGTTTCATAACATTTGGTTGAGGCAAACTAAATTTTAGTATAAAATGGAAACGAAAAATTCAGCAATTTTTATGTTGATAAAGGGAACTCAAGAACAGTAATAGTGACGCCACCCAATTTCGAAATTGATCTGTGTTTTGTGGTAATAAGCATTGTATATAAGTTTAATATAACATTTAGTTGAGGTAGAGAACAGATATCCATTTTGGGATGGACGGACAAGGGAAACACTAAATGCCTCCTCCGCTACGTCGGGGCATAAAAAAGCTATGATGTAAAATTTCAATTATCAAGAAAATATTTTTTCATGAACTTTTTGGTCTCTTTCTTCAAAATTGTACAGAATTTACTAAGTTAGGGTTAGACATGGGAAATACAACTCAAGACCTTTATACTAAAATGTCTACATTAAATACGAACTTAAAAAAAAGATTTTTGGCAAAATTTAATCTTTGCATTGAATACGAAGTTCTAATAAAAAAATGGATATATTTAGCCAAAACACAAATTTATCACTATGGGATACAGCTGAAAATGAATTAAAAAAAACGTGAAATTGAATTGAAAAAAACGCGAAATTATGGATTCAAGGTTAATTTAAAAAGATATAATAGGATAATGCTGGTATGTGATGGTAATTTTAAGTTAGATTGGCTTACTTTGACCATTTTTTTAAAATCTGGGATAATTTGTATGGTAACGTCATGAAGAGTTTAATTAGTAAGATATCAAAAAGCATTTTTTATTATCCAAAAATGTTCAGGTCCTTTGCAATTTTTCTGAATGGGTATTTTCACAGATCCGAAGTGTATGGAATGAATAAAGGATATGTAGGGTGCACATCAATGAAACAGCAACCCAACTAAAATAACCAAAAGGCATCAAAGGAGCTACAAACAGTCTTCACCCATAAAGGTTTAATTTTGGTTGATTTAGCATAAATTTACTGTACACAAGTTAGGCTCATTGTAACACAAAAAACTGGAATTGAGGCGACACTTTAGAAACAAAATTATTCAAAGCTTTGATACTTTACTATTTCATGAAAAGTATGATTTCACTGGTTTAATAATGACTGTTTTGGGGTTATTCTATTTATAATTTGGGAAGTATTTTTAGTTTCCAGACCACAATTTTTTACCATAAGTTTTTTGGAAGGTTTCGGTTTTTACATTTTATATTTATGAAATCTTTCAATTATTTGAAATGGTACTGCCAATGATGATCATCTTTTTTTCGTACAATGAAAATTAAAGGATTCTTCTGATACGAAATGAAGCGTTTTTGTTTGTTCTGATGTCCAAACTGTGTATATACAACACCGCCTCAACAGAATTCAATGAAACTTTCAGAAAATATATTGTATACATGATTTTACTTTATTTATCCCCCCCCCCCAAAAAAAAAAAAAAGAAGAGCAGAGATTATGAACGAAAGCCCAGTTATTGCACTTTAAATAAACAAGTTTTCATCATCTATGTAAGTAAGTTAAACATTGCCATATTTTGTTACCTTATAAGGACTAAATAATGTTTTTCATCCAAAATATTTTAGAAATTTACTAGAGCAAACATTACTCTTACATTTTCCCTATCTTTTCCTAGAGGAGAGAAAAGGGGGTAGGACAAATTTCTAGTTTCCTTTATATGGTGAGAAATAATGTTCAAATTTGTAAAAAAATATCCAAATTATTCAAAATTCAAAAAAAGTAATATGGAATTTAGTCCCCCAAAAAAATAGCCAAAGAAATTTTGCCAAAAAGAAAAATGTTTCTGCATATGCTATCACTGGAAAACAAATACCTTTTAGATATAATATTGTAACATACCAAATCTTCTGATATTCAGGAAGCGCTGCATTGAGATTCGGGACCAGATGTTTTTAAATAAATTTGACAAAAATGTTTAAATGCAATTAAAATATAATGAGTTAAAGGTTTTTATTTTTTATTATTTATATATATCTAGATCTAGTGTTATCATGAAATTTTTTTCTTTAAAGTTTATTTATAAAAAACAATATTTACAAATTGAACTCCATCATTACATCAAATTTTAATAATTTTACAAAAAACAGCTAGTTCAAAAGTTATGTGAAACTAATTCCTAGAAAAATTACAGGTGACTTAATTGTCTTTCATGTTATGATTCAAAAATAAATTCCATATAATGGAATGTGACATTTCAAATTAAAGAATTCCTGTCCCTCCACAAGAACAGCAACCTAAACCCTTATCAGAAAACACATTACGCTATTGTATCCTTCCTCTCCCTCTCTAATCTTTCTGTCCCACTCTATATTCTTTCTGTCCCACTCTATATTCTTTCTGTCCCTCTCTTTATCCTTTCTCTTCCTCTCTAAATCATTTCTCTCCCTAACAACCTATTTAAGAAGTACCATTTGTTAGTGTTAGTGTTAATATTGATACTTCAGATGATTTTTTTAATTTTATTTAAGATACTATCTGTGGAGGGATGGATATTTCTGATCAATAAAAAAGTTCAATCATTTTTAACAAAGTAATAATTTCAACATGAAGACAAAAGTTTCCTGCAATTTTTCTTAAAACAGAAAATGGCACGGGGGAATTTCAATCCACATCATGCACCTTTAAAGTTCATCCTAGTATCTTTAGAAATGTCAGATATATGCTAATTTTCCCATTATCATTTTTTTCGTAAATAATTAAGTATAAACAAATTACTTTTAGAATTAAACAAATGACTTGGTAACACCCCTCATCTTTTACTCAAAATTATTTGATTATCTAAATCATTAAAGGATGTTGATCGATGTCCAGGAGTCAAGCCAAAATATTTACTTGTGAAATATTTTAAATTTGATTTCTTTTCATTAACAAATAAAATATGAGAAATGTGTGTGTTTAACTTAGAAAATTTGTCATTGGCATTTATACATCAATAAAAATATTTTAGATGTTTACGCCATAAAATTCATAATAATTACGTTGGACAATATAAAATATTATAGAAAATTATAAATTAATTTGAAGTGATAGCAAGTATTTTACCATACTGTTCTTTGGATATCAATTGTATAAATGCCAAAAAGATGACTGTAACAAATTTAGTATTACCAATAATTTTATTATATAGTCTAAAGCTGTAAGAAGTAAATTTTGTCTTCTAAACATTATTGCTATCAAGTTTTGTATTTGAAATTTAGATAATGGATTAACTGAGTAGATATTCATATTCAATCTGCACTCAATAAACCCACCGACCCCACAAAACAGATGTAAAGAAATCTAAAGAAAATAATTGTAGATATGCAAAATTCCATATTTGCTATAGGAACCTCAAAAATCATTTATTAAAATTATACAAAAGGAATTGGGTATTTAATATTTTTCTGAAAGTTTCCCTAAATTCTAGTTAAGGTTTTGGAGTAGCTGACAGTAAAGCGAATGTTCTCAGATTTGTTAACAGCAATTAAATTGAAACTAAAAATAAGAAAAGGGAGACAATTCACCATTGTTATCTCGATTTTTTATTAACAAGAGAGTAACTGTTTTTTAAAGGTTTAATAAGGTGGGGGGTAAAATTTATCGTCATTTAAAACAATTTCAATATAACCATTTTTATCTGAATTCAAATTTGTTATTCTAAACTCTGGAACTAGTGTTTAACAAAATTTTCATGTTAACCCAAATGTGGTAAACTTGATTTTTGTTTGGTTGTGTCATTGAGATGCTGCCTCATTGAAGGTCATTGACATCTAACATATACTTTTATTCATATTTTCACCAAATGTAAATGAAGATATTAGGCTCACTCTAGTACTGATATTTCTAATTTGAATCATTTCACCAATTTTTCTAGGGTTCCCCCCCAAGAACAAAAGGTTGTCTACCATGCAACAATGGAATCAATTTGCTTTTCCTTCTTTTACTTAGTAAATTGGATGTTTCAGTATTTCTCTTAATTTATATAACTGGGAATGAAAAAGTCTATTTAATAACTTAGGCATGGCAGGGAAAGAGGAGTTACTGAGGGCATTTAAATTTCACCATAGAGCGAAACAGGGAGCAGGGATACTTTGCTGTAATATTGTTACTCTATAAAGTTGTGTAGGTGTATATGTACTTGTTTTTAAAATTTTAAAGGGAAGATATATTTTATTTGACACATGAATACCAAATCACATGAAATACTTCTACAATTTTAAAGCACAAAGGGCAGTTTCCTTCACCCTTGCTGTGGGGAGGGGGCTTCATTATTTCCTCTCTAAAATAAAAACAGGAATGCATGCTTTGTTTTTGCTTATCATATGATATATGATACCCTGCTAGAGTGTTTCCAAAAACAGGAGTAGGCATTGACATGATCTGAAATGTGGTCACAAGAAACAACACATCTATGATCAGTTGCTGACCAAAAAAGAATTAAGTCTTCTGGTCATTTGTACCTGAGAAAAGTGATGGAAATACTTGTTGGTACATGAGTGGACAGTGCATGTAAATGCAATATAGCCAGTCCCCTTCCAAAGAATATGGTATAAACAAGTCCAAGAACAGAAGATATAGGGAAACCCAGTGTGGCAGACAAGAAACTAAAATGACCAACAGAGTGACAGACAGTAAAAAGATAGGACAAACATATAGGTTTTACTTTACCATCCATCCTGTGGTAGACAAGGAACTAAAACAACAAACAGAGTGACACAGAGAGTAAAAGACAGGACAAACATACAGGTTTTACTTTACCATCCATCCTGTGGTAGACAAGGAACTAAAACAACAAACAGAGTGACAGAGAGAGTAAAGACAGGACAAACATACAGGTTTTACTTTACCATCCATCCTGTGGTAAACAAGGAACTAAAACAACCAACAGTGTGACACAGAGTAAAAGACAGGACAAACATACAGGTTTTACTTTACCATCCATCCTGTGGTAGACAAGGAACTAAAACAACAAACAGAGTGACACAGAGAGTAAAAGACAGGACAAACATACAGGTTTTACTTTACCATCCATCCTGTGGTAAACAAGGAACTAAAACAACCAACAGTGTGACACAGAGTAAAAGACAGGACAAACATACAGGTTTTACTTTACCATCCATCCTGTGGTAGACAAGGAACTAAAACAACCAACAGTGTGACACAGAGATTAAAAGATAGGACAAACATATAGGTTTTACTTTACCATCCATCTGGTGGTAGACAAGAAACTAAAACAACCAACAGTGTGACACAGAGAGCAAAAGATAGGACAAACACATAGGTTTTACTTTACCATCCATTCTATGGTAGACAAGGAATTAAAACAACAATAAGAGCAGTAAAAATAGGACAAACAGGTAGAAGAATTAATTTTCCTTATTGGTGTTTTTGGGCTTCCATTTAATTCTGGAGATTTTGAAAGATGTATAGTACTGCTCAGTTTCAGATAATTTCCAATTACTGCTACCATGCATGCTACCTGGTTGTACACTAAGAAGTCTTTTTGAAGGTACGTTCTTCCAGTCTCCAAGTCTCCTATGAAATATGAAGATTCATGATATACTGCTACAAATACACCTGCAAATATACAATATTTACATGATAAAATCAAAAGTAAATTCTCTTTGTAACCTGTATTGCTCAAAATACTAATCGTCCTAGATATGAAATACTTGCCACTAGATGTAAAGCAAACAAATAACACATTCAATCAATCAAAATTTGTAAGATCACATACTTCACAAAATTTACCAGAGTTAAAGGAGAGGATTTCAATGTTCATATATAGGCAATATAACCCAAATATCTTTTTTTTAATTCTTTTATATTTTTTCATCAATACGAAATACAAGAAATATATGCACAAGATAACTTACAATACATATTTCCATATAAGTGCTTAACACCTTTAAAAATTTATAGAAAGTGCTGATTGTTAAACTCATCCAAGACCTTGCTGTTCATATGAACCTTTGATATAAATTTCATAACAATGTACTTCCAAGCAATTTTCATTGTCTTCATTTTAAAGGGACATAATTCATGTATAAATAATTGATCAGCACAGATTTTTAAATTTGTCCAAGACATTACTGATATAAACCTTTGATATAAATTTCTGAAAATTATGGGAAGATATTAAATTAAGAATGGCAGATTGATTATTCCCCCTACATATTTTCATGTTTGTTTGTTCTTTATTTTGTTCTCTGGATTCTTCCTTGCTCATTTCTATAGATTTTCAGGATCATTCTGAAATGAAAAAGAATTGAATATAATTAATACTATATTAAACAAAGATGTGAGTTGGTCCTGTAAAAATACATATCATACATTAATTGGATTTCTGTGCGAGACCCGTCTATCCATCAAGTCCTCAAAGAAGCCCTTTATAAGCTCTTGGGTAGAAGGCTTATACTGCTGCAGGATACGTAGTGGAACTGTCAGACTATCCCGTCCGAGACACCAACAACGGAGCCAACCTCCAAAGTGCATGACTTACAAGACAATTCTCTTGGTCCATTCTGAAATAAATCCAAATTCAATGTATTAGTTGTCTGTGTTGGCCCTGAAAAAAATCCAAATAATATTTATTAGATTTCTGTGCGAGACCGTCTATCCATCAAGTCCTCAAAGAAGCCCTTTATAAGCTCTTGGGTAGAAGGCTTATACTGCTGCAGGATACGTAGTGGAACTGTCAGACTACCCCGTCCGAGACACCAACAACGGAGCCAACCTCCAAAGTGCATGACTTACAAGACAATTCTCTTGGTCCATTCTGAAATAAATCCAAATTCAATGTATTAGTTGTCTGTGTTGGCCCTGAAAAAAATCCAAATAATATTTATTAGATTTCTGTGTGAGACCGTCTATCCATCAAGTCCTCAAAGAAGCCCTTTATAAGCTCTTGGGTAGAAGGCTTATACTGCTGCAGGATACGTAGTGGAACTGTCAGACTACCCCGTCCGAGACACCAACAACGGAGCCAACCTCCAAAGTGCATGACTTACAAGACAATTCTCTTGGTCCATTCTGAAATAAATCCAAATTCAATGTATTAGTTGTCTGTGTTAGCCCTGAAAAAATACAAATAATATTTATTAGATTTCTGGCAAGGGTTTATCCATCAAGTCCTCAAAGAAGCCCATTATAAGCTCTTGTCACAAGGCTTATACTGCTGCAGGGACGGGAGGGGAGAATTGTCAGAAATACCCGTTTGAGACACCAACAACGGAGCCAACCTCCAAATGCATTTTTAATATAAGACAATAACTCTTGGTCCATTCTGAAATAAATACAAATTTTCAATGTAAAGTGGTCTGTGTCCATAATCTGTAAAGAATACAAATTTTTAACAAGTAGGAAGGACACAAGAACATTGGCACTCAGTTACTATATCCCAGGTGTTCCAGAAGATAAAAACATGATTTATAATTCTATTCCCAAACCACACTCTTTTTTTAGGGAGGGAGGGGAGGATCATTAATTCCTGATCAAATTTTTGATACAAATTTGATACAATGAGAATTGTCTTTGTTGGTCACATTTAATCAGGCTAAGAAACAAAATTCAAAATTGTTTGAATACAGGAACTTTGATTATTCAGTCTGATTCAAATTGATGGAGTAGTCTTATGTTGAAGTCGCAATAGAAATCCAAATGCTGGTTAGATGTTAAGGTATGTTCAATAAATAAAAAAATTGCAACAACAAAAGTTTTATAAAATAATTTTGAAGTTGTCAAGAATTGGAACATTCCTCTTTTGAACAAAAAAGAAACCTTTAAAAATCAAAATATATCCAAATCATCTCAACACACTGAAGTTGTAGAAGAGAATTTTTCTTAAAGTAATTGTCAGTTTGAAGAACGTGTATCCATCTGTCTGAAATATCTGTTAACTGTAACCTAATTTGTCAACAATTTACAAACTGAACAACTAAATATATTATTGTATTTACTCAAGCAAATAGTCTCCCAAATGATTAGGAATATCTGATGTCTAAAATGAGTATCTAGCATAAACCTAGTAGGAAAATTTGATATCCCAATGATACCTTACTATTTACTTTCATGTTTAGAAAATGGATACCTTAATTACTGATTTTTGTTCAATATTTGCGTTAAGGAGTTAATCTATTTCATATTTAAAAAAATATAAGTATGGGGCACCAACATAATGCTCAAACTGAACCTAGGAGAATGCTATGATTTTATCAAATTCTAAAACAGAAAAAAAGGAATGGGGAAGGTAGTTGAGTGATTTTTTTGTTTTTTAATACTCAACTAGGAATTAATTATGGTTAATTGTATTTCAAAATAAAGAAATTAATATTTTGATGTTTTATTACACAATTTATAAGGCCAAAGGATGGCAATTTTTATTATAATATTTATCTTAATTTTACTTTGAAAAGGAATATTAAACAGTTAAGTATATCTTTAGATGCGAGACTGATGAAATTAATTCTTATTTTTGTTTATCCAATATTAATTAAAAATGATGTGAGGTATTTGTCCACGAGACAGCAATTGATCAACACAAAAATCTGAAATCTAGAGGTCAACATTCTGTCTTCAACAATAGATACAGTGCATATATATCATATACCAAGTTCTTTATCACCAATTTTTGATCTGTCTTATTATTATAAAAGGAGAGAATGCTTGAGTGTTTTTATCACAACTCTATCTGTTAAATATTTAATGGAGAGGAATAGTTTTGTCTTCATATGAATTTTGAAGTTTTAACCAAATTAAAATTGGATTTTTATAGTTGTTGGTATGAATTCTATTATGGACAAAGAATTCTTTTAAAAAATTTAATATGAAGAGTTTTAGAATTTAATACTTGAAAAACAATCTTTTTTTTTTAGTTTAAATTTAGAGCTAAAGTAAAAGTAAAAATTCAAGTATTAAATTATAAAATTTAGAGATACATGTACTGACAACTCTTCCATACATCCTCTCAACAAACAGGTTAAATTAATTTACAACACTTTTGGTTTTTATTTCATTTTATTTATTTATCTTATTTCATTTTTTTTTTTTTATTGGAGAGAATTAATGTTTATTTTCATCTTTAAATTTATCTGTTAATTACTTTACAATTTTAAAGTTTCAACTCTTCCTCAACTCCTCTATACACCAAAAACAGCGTACTGGGTGATATTTTCGAAAGGGACAATATTTTTCAATATAAAAATTGGATAGGAAATTTTAATAGTCTTGTGTAAATTTGAACAACATGATTCTTTTATTTTAATTTTGAAATTCAAAAGGGAGTACTTTTTTCTTCCTTCTAATAGTCCAAATGTAAGTATTTTTCAACATATAATTATGCAACAATACATCATCAAATCAGTGTGAATACAACATCAGCACTTAACTTACTTCCCCTCACCCAGCCCATCCTTCCCAGTCCCTGGACTTCCTCTCTCTTCCTTCCATCTACTTTCTAGACTCAATGCACCAGTCTCTGTTTTCCCCCTCTTCTCACTCATACCTCCCTCTAAGTACCACAATACCAGTCCCTGGGCTTACCCTCATACCTCCCTTAACCTGCCCCAAGTCCCAGGATTATAGGACAGCTGTTATATTGTTGGATGAGGGGATAACAAAATAGAACAATGAAAGATATAACATTAGCAAGCCAGCATAGCTTTATATGTTATGTTGTCAATGCAGTGCTAATGGTTGTGTATGGCTGTTGAGGTTTCATGCATGCTGTGTGTGTCGGATTAAATAATGTTATGCTGACTTGCCATTGTTAATACTTTATATTTTTTTGACACTTTTTTAGAATCAGCAAGCTTTGTATTCATGTTGTAGTCACACTTTAATAATGCAGTATCATTGAAATCATGTTGTTAAAAAGCTTTTTTTTAAAATCAAAACATCATCTAAATAACAAAAAAAGAATATAAGAAAACATTTGAAATTATATGACTTCTAAAATAAGTATTTTTCACTACTTTTTGACTGATAGAAGAGAAAAGAATCTTTCAACTTTGTACTTTAAATTCAAACAAGATTATGTCCATAGTACACGGATGCCCCACTCGCACTTTCATTTTCTATGTTCAGTGGACCGTGAAATTGGGGTCAAAACTCTAATTTGGCATTAAAATTAGAAAGATCATATCATAGGGAACATGTGTACTAAGTTTTAAGTTGATTGGACTTCAACTTCATCAAAAACAACCTTGACCAAAAACTTTAACCTGAAGCTGGACAGACAGACGAACGAACGAACGGACGCCCAGACCGAAAAACATAATGCCCTTAGGTGGGGCATAAAAATTTTAAAACTAAGTTTGGATATCTGGTTTTATGAAAAATCTTTTTTTACCAAATCTAAATATTCATCTTGATTATGAATTAGTTTAACTTTCACTGGACATTTCTTAATAAATACATGTACGTTGAATTATTTTACTGTTCATTATTATTTTATTAGTATATTCAAGGGGGGTATATTTATATTTTACTCTTTCTTTTTTAAAACTTAAAAATTACAGCAATCTGGAGCTACCTTGTCATATAGACATTATATTTTTATGCTGAAGACTTCAGGTTAACCTGTAGATGTTTTTTGCTTTTTTAAAAGTTACTGGGTTACTGTCCAAGGTATTCCCCATACATCCTATTATTCATGAAAATACTGTAGAGACTTCAGTAATTTTTAAAGATACAAAACATTTTACCATTTTATCTTTAATTCAATGAAGGGGAACGTTTACATTGTACCAAAGAGGTCAATATTAATCAAAGTGTTCATTGGGAATGGAATAATGATATTTTACGGTTTCCTTTCTTTCAATATTCAATGAAAGGGAACATCCTTCTGCCCAACTTCTGATGTATGTCTTGATATTCAGCTTCTTTTACCAAATTAAAAACTGTGGCAAAGACTGGTCTAGTTCAAGTTTGAAAAAGGAGAGAAAGATATTAATATAATATAAAAAAAAAATATTGGGAAAATGCCAAAATGCAGTTACCTCCATACAAAACTAGTGGTAATTAAAAGATTAACATTCATCTAAATTTTCTGTTCCTTTGGATTATTTTAAAAAAGGTAAAGGGTTTACATATTTATGAAAACTTCAAAATAAAAGCTATTTTTTTCCATATTTAAATTCTAAACTTTTTAGTACATTCAGCTTAGTTAACAATAAGTGGATCTAATCGTTTTTTTTTTTAAATGAAATTAGAATTTTTTTTTTTCAACTGAAATTAGAATATTTTACCATTAAATTTAGGAAGGAATATAAAAAATACAACCTTCCCCGCTGAAGGTCGAATACCTGTTTTTATTCAAATACTTCTAACCTGTGCTTGCTGTAATATAGCATTTTGCAATAAGACGGTGTAAAGCAAAGATCAATCAATCAATCTATCTTTGACCCTGCAAATAAGTTAATCTTTCACAAAGGTTGCTAACATTGACCTGGACTTTTGACTGTAAAGATTTGACCCTTTGCATTAGTTATATAATGCTGACCTTAATTTACCTTAGTAGACCTCAACTCAAAACCTTGAACTTAACACATCAATAATCATTCTTTTCTAGTAGAAATTGACCAGGACTTTCACTGTGTATATATAGTCTATGACCTAGAAAATTAGTTATGACTTTCATACAAAGTCAACTTGGAGTAAGTGGACTGTTCAACAATTGACCTTAGTAATTTGTTGTAGTCTATATGGGCCAAATGGAATTTTGACCTCTAACTAATGACCATAAAATTCATTTTTGACCATATTTTCCTCAATATAATTATGTTCACCTGAATTTCAACAATTGTCAAACCAAAATGTGTTCAAGGTGTTGGTTATGAAGAAGTGGTTACAGACAGACAGACACACTATTCAGACACACTGTGGGGATACTATATTCCCTTCACTTTTTAAAAAGATAAGCAAATATTTGAAACTAATACAAAAATCTTACAGTAAGATTTTTTAGTGATATTATTTGTTGTTCATTTGAAAAGGTCATAAAAAAGCAATTGCTAATACAGTAGTAAATATACCACTGCGTAGAACAGTTTTGATGTCAATATTGGAGTGTTCTGATTTTCAACACACACAAACTAGTTAATTTTAATGTTGTTTGTATTTTATATCATTTTGGCAGTATTTGTAAAAAATAAAAGAGGAATGTGTCCATGGGACACCCCCAATAAAAATATAAAAGAGTCAATGTACTAATTAATACCTATTGACGTTTTGTTTTTCTCTGAAACGTTACGCAGAAATGGCAAATTCAGCAATTTTCTACATTTACAAAGGGACATAACTCAAGAACGGCAAAAGTAACTCTGACCAAATTTGAAGTTGAACTGTGTATGGTGATATTGAATATTGTTTTTAAATTTCATAACAGAAACATGAGTTAATGCAGCTATCTGCTAAAGCATAGTTAATTTGGACATAAAAAGATTAGATTGTGAAATAATATAACTTACCATGGAGAAACTTGACTAGAAGTTACCTTCAACTTAAGTACTACCGCACTGCCTGCAATATGTTGTCTTGATATTCACTGTGGTTCTCTTTGAACTCCTTAGTTAAGCCTACAAAATAGAAATTAAAACCAATAGAGTGGACATGGACCAAACAAATTAACAAATATTAAATAATGCTTAAAACTACCATCTACTGTTTATTTTTTTTTTACTTATTTTTTACTTGCTAATCCCAACAAAAAGATAACATTTTAATAAAATAATTTGTTGCAACTATTCTGGAAAAAAAGAAGCAAAACTGAAAAGGTAAATGAATTTAAATACAATGTTGATTATTCACGGATTGCTACAAATTACTAGGTCTTTTCACCAGGGTTAAGTTTTAGTAAAAAAATTTTCACAGTCCATCCATTTTTCTTTGTCACCATGAACCACAAGCAGTGAACATAACTTCGGATGAACTGTTAAATAATACACACAAAAAAAATTTTTTGATGCTACGACAGAAAAGTCCATGCTGACCTATTACTTGTAA
Organism: Mytilus coruscus; assembly: GCA_017311375.1. Taxonomy (NCBI): domain Eukaryota; kingdom Metazoa; phylum Mollusca; class Bivalvia; order Mytilida; family Mytilidae; genus Mytilus; species Mytilus coruscus. The sequence continues at coordinate 45,001,016 of CM029607.1, read as the reverse complement.
TTACTGAAAAGATCGCTGATTAAAAATCAAACGTTTTAAAATGACGTATTCACCGAGAAGAAAAGTAAAAAAAAATTTTCTCGAACAAAGTGCACACGCTAAAATGCCTCACCTGCTTTACTGATCATGATTGATTTAATGTTGAAAGTCTTTAAAGATATTAGGTTTTACTACAAGTATCACATAAACTAATACATGTATATAACATATAATCAATTATCAATGACATTATTAAGGCCAAAGTCAGATAAACATTGCCAGACTGACATGTATATCTTACAATTCTTCCATACACCACATATAGTTGACCTAAAAATGTACTGCTTACAGTATCTGAGAAATAGACCTAATCATGTTACTTTAACCTTGATCACTGAACATTAAAATGAGGTAAAGGGCAATGGACATATAACAGACAGAAACTTTGTAACATAAGGCATCTGTATACAAAGTATGAAGCTTCCAGGTCTCTCTACCCTTGGAAAAATAAAGCTTTATACAAATAGTTTACACGGATGCCACTGCCAGATTGAAATCCCTATGTCTTTTAAAACTTTAAAACTTTTGTCACAGTCAAGAAATAAATCAATCAATAAATAAATGTTTTCGTAATGCTTGTAGAAATGATTTTCTTTAAATATTTAAACTACACTATGCATAACTTTCAAAAATAAAGAAGAAATAAATTTCTTCAAAGAAGTTAACTTTTTACTGTTATGGTTTTTCATTTTCAAGGACAATAATTTAGCTACCATGAAAGAAATGAGAAAGAAGTAACAATTATCTGAAAATAATAAGAAATTAATGAAATATTCCTCCTTATAATCAGAATATTGTTAGAATATTTCTCGTACCATTTTTCTCTATGTATATATATGTAGTCCCAGGACGGAAGTCAACAAACATCTCAAAAAGTTGTCCAAACATCAGCACATCAGGTACCATCCATACAGCTAGTCAATAGTCTCCAAAATTTCTACAGTAACAGTTGGAAACATTCCCCGTTCATCAGACACTGGTGGTTGTTATCTAATAGAAAAGAAAGGATATGCATGGGTTATTTATCCATGACAAAAAGTAGTTCTTTTAGTGGTTGATCTATTAATAGTAAGTGTTTAAAAGATAATGCATAGCATAACAGTAATATTGTTATATCAAATATAAAATTACTATTGCTTGTAAGCCCATGCAATTCATTTTATAATATTACACAAGTTATCTCCCCTTTTGAATTATCTCCTCATAAAAGTATAAATCTGAATTATTTTCGAAATCTTAGGAAAAATTTCCCAGTCGTATTTTTTCTATTTTTTTTACTTTGCAATTACATTGTTTTTGTACATGTATATGGTATTGAGAAGGGCATTATTGCTACATGTAATTATAAATACCAGTATTTTATTTTTTATTTCATATTTCAGTATGTTGCAGGGTGCGCCCTAATATAGGATTTTTGAGGGGGAGAAAATAATTCTCCTTCCATGAGAGAGTACGGAGATGTGGTCAACATCTTGGAGAAGTGAAATTCCATTACTGTTTTGGTTGCTTTTAGTTTTGGTGCTTATCTATGACATACATTAAGGAAATTGTTATTTATATGCAATAAAAAATATGCCTGCAGGTTTTATATGATACTGTATATATTGAAAACATTTCAAAATAAAATAGTATTGAAAATGTAGTTGTTTTTTTATTGAGTCATATCCTTTGTACCGTCAATTTGAATTTAAGTTTAAGTAAAATTTGTTGTTCAGTATATCCGATAATGCAATAGTCTCATGTGCATCTACCTGAAATTTATTTTAAAAATAACTCAGTTTGTATCCGATATCTTGTTTTTTTTATTATAAAGAACTGCATGCTCAAAGAATGATTGGGTAATTATAAGTTTACATCACAACTTGTCATCATTTTGAGATTCTCATGATTGTAGGCCTAATAAAAGAAGATATCTGCCAATTTATCACATATTAATTAACTGATGAAAGCTAATTTTTATTATTTTTGTTATAAAAGATCTCTCTTATTAATGAGTTTGGTCGTGGAAACAAAATAAGCTGCTGACCACAAATTGACCAGGCATCAGTACATTTGAAAACAATGAAAACAATATTGAATGAATAGCAAAAAATCTCCCGTTAATTTTCACCCGTAACCTAACAAATAGTACAACTGGTTGGCTCGTAATGAATTCAAACAAGAACACACATGCTGAAATGTCTCGCCTGCTTTACTGATCATTGATTTTATGTTGAAAGTCTTAAAAGATAAATGTTTTAGTTACTTTTACTAAAAGAATCACATAAACTTCATATTTTTAAAGATCCATAATAATGAGGTCAAGGTCAGATAAATCCTGTCAGACAGACATGTACACCTTACAATTATTCCATAAATCAAATATAGTTGACCTTTTGCTTATGGTAATTGAAAAACAGACCAAAAAACAAAAAAACTTAACATTGACCAATTAACCATGAAAATGAAGTCAAGGTTAGATGATACCTACTAGAAAGACATGTACACCTTACAATCATGATCCATACACCAAATATAGTTGACCTATTGCTAATAGTACTTGAAAAACAGACCAAATCACAAAAACTTAACAGTGACCAATGAACCATGAAACTGGGGTCAAGGTCACATGAAACCTGCCAGACTGACATGTACCCCCTTATAATCATTCCAATTACACCACATATAGTTAACCTACTACTTTTAGTATCTGAGAAACGGACCTACAGATTATAAGTCACATAAATTTAACCTTGACCACTGATCCATGAATGAGGTCCAGGTCAGGTGAACCCTGTCTGACGGACATGTAGATGTTGCAAGGAACCCATATACCAAATATAGTTATCCATTGCTCATAATAAATTCACATGACCAAAAAAAAACATTCAATTAATTTGTAACATAAAATTTACAATGTCAGTCGCCATTTTTGTTTACCTGTGCAACTTGTAAATCATAAGTTGTCTCCCATATACCTATTTTGATAACAACTTGACTTCAATATGAAGTCATTCGGATGGTGAGTTTTATCGATTTTCAAAATTATTGGAGACTTAAATCATCATCTCGCAGGCAAGATTATGGCCTGATGTTTTGTCTTTACAAACTTTTTGTGGAAATATTGAGGTACATATTAAAACTTGTATATATTTTACAATAAACTGTTGACACAGAGATACAATGTACGTATTTCCTGTCTTTATGTAATTTTTTTTTTTTTTGGGGGCATATAATTTCCATAGAAATGAGACATGACAATGCTTATACAACTGCAATCATTTTTATTGCATACCAAATATCAAGGATTAAACAATAGTGGTTCAATTTAACTGATCTAGGTAATCTCAAACTTAAACAGGTAAACTATGCAAAACATTCAAAGTCAAAAGCCCATGACAAGATACGGATCCAGGATTTGAAAAAGCCCCCAAACTAGATGAAGTTTGAAGTAAAACAGGTAAAAAGTCTGCATTGACCATAAATGTAGCTCCGTAAAGGCCCCCCCCAATTCTAAATTTGTCTCTGATGACTGAGGGGGCATTAGTAAAATAATTTCCATGGAAACGAGATGAACCAATTTTAATATCATTGACCTACCACTGATGGTTCCCATAAACTGACCCAATCACTAATACATGTAAACTAAGCAAAAGTTTCAGAAGTCTGTTGACACAGAGATACAATAATTTTTTTTTTTTGGGGGGGCATATAATCTCCATAGAAATGAGACATGCCAATGCTTATACAACTGCAATCATTTTTATTGCATACCATGACTGAGGGGGAGGGTTCACACAATCTCCATAGAAATGAGATGTTCCAATGCTTATACAACACCAAATATTCTTGACCTACCAGGACTACATAGTTCTCCAAAAACTGACCGAATCACAAATTAATACATTGTTGACACCCACTGCAAGAAAAGGCACACCCTGAGTCCCTTTTTTATGACTTCATTGTAGTGAGACAAAAAACTATACATTTTCTGTATTTAAATTGAATACAAATTGTAAACTATCTTATCAAATACTGTAAATTCAGAAATTATTGCGATGTTTTTATTATTGCGAAAAATGCGACAGGGTTATAATCGCAATAATTTAAACTCGCATTTTGAAATTTTTTATATAAATTAAACAGGATTTTTCTCAATATCGCAAAAATTAAAATCGCATTTTAGTCTAAAATGACAAAATCGCAATAATAAATGCATGCAAAAAAATGTGACTGCAAGACAAATGGGAAAAGTTTAGACTTAAACCACAACTTACAACCAGTTTGGATGAAATATGCGGGCTTAAAAAGACCTTTGAACTCAAAAGCATTTGAAATAAGTCAAACATTTTGCATGAAAAGGATCATTCACTAACCTCAATGAAAGTGCAAACTCCATGCCCATGAGGGACACACAAGTATTGATTGATTATTGGTTGCTCAAAAACTTCCAGTGGCAAATATTTCATGCATGTTCAGGATGAGAACAATTAAACAATAAATACAATAGGTAGGTCCTGTAATAGAAGCCATCCGTGATGAAGGTCTGGGAAATTTGGACTGCCACTGGTAAATGAGGGTATATTGGGCAGGGACATAAATTTTTGACACACAAGTGGAGGATACTTTTAATATGTTTCTTAATAGGATTTCGACATTTCAGTATGAATTACAATGGACTGGGTTTTGTTTAAAAATAAAGTTTTATAAATAATATAATAGTCCCAGGTTTTATCATGTTCTAACAGTACAAGTAGATTAATTTTGAGCCAAGGAAATATAAAGTGTTCCAAATTTAAACACAGCCACAATGCTTTTATTTATGCAATGTAACTTCAGATTAATAGTATATATATACCAATATAATTTTGATTGCTGCAGACAAAAAGTTGATAATATTTTTATGTAATCTCCATGTTTATTTTAATTGCTTTCCATTTTTGATTTTGCATGTGAAACTACTTCTCTTTATGGGGATATAGAGATAGACTTATAAAATACCATAAATTTGCCAGTTTTCCAAATCCATATGTCCACATCTCAACTCACTCAGTTCGTTTTGCACATATCGCTCGAGGGTGCCGCCTTTTATTTATATACGACTAGATCACATGACCAGAGAACAGGTCCGGATTTAATTGATAACTTTAATATAAATTAAAGATTTCTTGTTTCCCTGGTTATTTCGAATAAACAAAAAAGATAATATGAGAAAATATATAATCAATGTGTATAAATTTTGTGTTCTCTGAACACAAATGGGTTTTCTAAATCGCCAATGACCTTGAACTTTGTTGGCTAACTTTTTGTGGGTTTCAAGACGATTCTTGCTTCAAAGGGACCGGAGTAACCTCTTAACTTTAATCAGGGACAGTCTATACTAACGTTAGTATAGACTGTCCCTGCTTTAATACTTAATCTCTTTGACTTTCGTCCTATCTTATAAGATTAAAAACGTAAAAGGGAACAAAATAATACCTAGAGTGAGAGACCCATATTCGACGCATAATTCGTTCATTTCCACTTTCATCCGACCTACATTCGAATATTTGGAACTTTTTTATGAAGGTTTCAGAAATTTAACTATATGAAAAAAATGTTTGATAAAGAAATTATCTTCAAAACATTGGTTAATTGTTCTAAAAACGAACGCAAACTCAAGAGGAAATCAAGTTGTTCTTGTACCATGGGGGACACATTTTCGCCGCAATGTATGATATGACCATCTTCATTATCCTGGTATATTATAAAAACGAATGTTTGCAATTACATGAATTAGCTTGAGAGATCATTCCTATACGATTTTTCTCACAAATATTCACTTTAAGAATGCGCATGATTGCCATATAAATCTTACATAATTGCCAAATTCATTTAAAAACACCTGCGTATTTCTCAATATGTGCGAATAACCTTGGAAATGGGGTAAAGAGGAATAACATTACAAACAGCCTTTACCATCTATTTAGGCAAGTATTGGGTAAAGGCACACAAATTTTACAGAAAAAATAGCAAAACGGCGAAAACGGGTCCAAGGCGAATATGCGCCACCCACTCTAAAATAAGCGATTTATTGAAACAAAAATTTGAGAGATCTCTGAAAAAAAAAGATTGATTTTTTTTATATTCCAAATTAAAACAAAAATGCGTGTTTTTGGAGGGGAGAATATAGCTACACACGAATTTTCATGATCTTATCTCAGATTTTGTAAGGGGAGACCATGGGCAATCGATTTTTTCGTTTTTTAACCCTCTTGGGCTATGCCTGTCCAACAGGAACAGATGATTTTATAGAATATGACCCCCTCCCTTAAAAATAGGAAAAATGTAATATAGTAAATTTACAGCTAATTGTGTGTCAAAATAAGGACCTCTTATTCCTTATTTTCAGGCGCGCCCCCTCCCCCTTTACTAGGCTATAAAATCCTGGACCCGCGCATAGATGGTGCTATACCGAAGAGCTCTAGTGGTCCCCATCGTAAATCATAACGATAATTAAAGCATGGCAGTGACGCGAAATTAGAAGTTCTTTTTAGCGAATCTTGTTGTCATCTGCTGTAAATGTCCTATACTTGTCGAATTTGAAGGTACAAAAATGTAATTGTATTTATAAAGTTACTTGTGATGCAATATTTGACATTCCATGCTTACTAGTTTAAGTGATTTCCTAGTTACTACACTGAGGAATCGGGGCACATAAAAAAAAGTCCGTAACTTTCAATATCAAAATAAGTAGATGTGGTATGATTGCCAATGAGACAACTATCTACCAAAGTTCAAATGTAGTGGATGTAAGCAATTGTGTGCAACCGTACGGCCTTCAACAATGAGAAAACCCCATACCGTATAGTCGGCTAAAAAAGGCCCCAACATGACAAATATAAAACAATTCAATTGAGAAATCTAACGGCATAATTTATAGCAAAACAATAAAACGAAAAACAAATATGACAGACATGAACCAACGACAACCACTGAACTACGGGCTCCTGACTTAATTTACCTGACAGGCACATACAGAATGTGGCGGGGTTAAACATGTTTGAAGGCACCAGCCCTCCCCTAACCTGGGACAATGGTGTAACAGTACAACATAAGAACAAACTATAAAAATCAGTTGAAAAGGGCTTAACTCGTCAGATCGATACAAATCAGAAAAACATCAAACAAAAACACAGACCGGACGTGGCAGGGAATTTATATATCACCCACAACGAAAAAGACACAAAGTATAGATCTGAGAGTACTCGCAGTTATTGACAGCTAGTTCAAAGCCAATGTCACCTTGTGCATTGCCAAAATATAGGTATCGACAGATTGTGAACCGTAAATGTGCATATGTGTATAGCAATAATATTTAGTATGGTTTTAATTTACTGATAATAAAATCAATATTTATACCAATAAAACAATATTCAAAGATCTTCTTACAGTGTTGAATTGGTAACCTTTTATAATAAGTTTATTTCAAGGATTGATAAGTTTACACGATTCGTATCTAAATTTCCGGACTCGGTAAACAACATCACCGTAAAAATTAGAATGTGCTATTCCTTTTGAATTAAGTTTTCTACAGGTACAGCCAAACTTCCAAACCAAATCTTTGTATCTATGGAAGAATTAAGTCAATGTTTTAAAAGAGAGGCGAAGGATACCAAAGGGACATTCAAACCCATAAGTCGAAAATTAACTGTTAACGCCATGGCTAAAAAGAAAAAGACAAACAGACAAACAACAGTACACAAAACACAACATAGAAAACCAAAGGCTGAGCAACGTTTTACACGAACCCCACAAAAAGCAGGGGATGATCTCAGGTACTCCGGAAGGGTAAGCAGATCCTGCTCCAGATGTGCCACCCGTCGTGTTGCTCATGTTAGTACAAACCCGGTGATAAGTCTAATTCGGTAGGTCACATTCAGGGTAAAGGGACGGGATTGTAGTTACGACAATTGGAACTTCACCACTTGGAACTCTTGGTTTAATAGCTTCCTTGTGAGCAGTATCCCTCTATCAAAGAAATCATGATAGGAAATACAAGCCCTGGAATATTGTATCTGGGAGATATATACTCCGTATGGAGGCGCTGCTGGAATGTTGCTACATAGAAATGGAAAGTTCACAACTAAGAAGCTGAAATCATCTCTTTTGTTCGTAGAGACAACATCATCTATATAGCGGAAAGTGAAATTAAAGGATACTGCTAAATTCTTTTCTTTCTTCCTAAGAAGTTTTAAATAATTTGTGGTAACGAAATCCCTGACTTAATAATTTACCAGTAATACATTGAAATCCAAAACGTCACTACAGACACGGGCATAGCGAACGAGTTGGGATACATAAACACCACTAGACGGCACCAAAGGGACTTTGCCATCACAAAAAGGAAAATTAACAATAGGGAAAGAAACATCGTCCCTTTTGTCGTAAATTTGTGTGTTTCTTGTGTAAAACTGAAATATCTAAATCTAGGAAAGGACAGTTATTGCTGGTAATATTTGATTTATTTAAAGTAAGTTCCTTTGGGTAAACTTCGGCAGTATATTTAGAGAATTCTTGATTATTTAACGAAAAAAATATCATTAAGATAACGGTAAGTGTTGTTGAATTTATCAATTAAATGGAATTTAGACGGGGTTTACTGAGTTTGGCCATAAACTGTAATTCATAACAGTACAAGAACAAGTCTACTATCAAAGGTGCGCAACTGGTGCCCATAGTATTACCTTCAACCTGTCGACAAACTTTATTGCCGAAACGTACATAAATGTTGTCAAGGAGAAAATTTATAGCTTTAATCATCTCATCACACATCCAGTAAGTACATCTAGCATATTTACCTTCTTCATTAAAGAAAAAGGCTTTATATGAGTTGCTGCAAGTAAATTTGCAATCAGATTTTTCAAACGACCATTGATCAAATAGGAAAACTTTTCGTTTGATAAGATTGTGTGTGAGTGTAGTATAAAGAGTGGAAAGTTAAAACTGTCAACCAAATCAAAAGGACCACCAAAAGCACGTAATTTATCTAAAACATTCAAAGATTTTTTACACTGCAAAAAAAGTTAATTCTGCTTTTCAAATGTTTTATTACAAACGTTTTTGATAAGTTTGATAGAAGTGTAGGAACAAGTTAAAAGCACTGAAAGATAAGTACTAGAACACTTACTAGAGGCCGATGTAGTTTTGGCTGGGACTATTACACTCCCAGGTTTTGGTCACCAATATATAGTGGTGACCTTCAAATGTCCAGAGGAGGCTAGCTTAAGCTGATCTGTGGTAGTGACATAATTTACTGTTTGACTCTGAGTCTCTGTGGAGTGCACGGCTTTGAATGCAGTTGAATGTATAATTTCATTCTTAAAGACTTCCGTGTAGTATTTACGTCATACCACCACCACATTGTCGGCTGCTTTGTCGGCCGGTACGAACACAAAACGCTTTGCGAGTACTTGAATTTTGTTTTTAATCCTAGAAATGGCCGTATTACTTACTCTTTTATTTATATCTGAATTCTTTTCGAAATGTGATATGCTAATATCAACAATATTCAGCCATTTATTTAAATAAAAATCGAATGACGTTTTTGTCAGATTTCTCCCGTTTACACAAATTTTTACAATAGGATGTAAGAACATCGAGCTGTCGACACTCTCAGGGGCGGGTCCAGGTGAGGGCGTAATGGGCGTACGCCCCCCTTTTCAAAAAAAAACTATCTAAAAGAACTTTATATAATACTTCAGTGTTTGTTTGTTGTGTCGTTCAACGAAACCAGAACTTAATCTAAAATAGAGAGATATTTATCAGTCTGGCTACTTCATAATTTGATGCTAAATTGTTGAAATCCAGGAGCTTCTGAGCTTCCCCATGGACCCTCTACCAGGGCAAACGTAATTTCGCCTCCCGTTCATAAAATCCTGGCCTAGGACTACTGAAATGTTAAGTAACGCCTTATACCCTGAAATTTGGAATTTCTCGTTATTGGTATACTGCTGTTAAGATCCATCCAATCATTTTAATATACGGGCCAAGTCCATAGACAATTAATGGAGAGAATTCGGCATAAAAAATGTCAAACCCTGACACTTTAACTATAAAATATACATCCTCCAAGTCAGGAACCGTTACATTAGTGCATTTCACAATTATTTTATGTTTTTTAGCAAAAAAGGTCCAAAAATTTTTTCGCGTCGCTCAGCTCGGCGATAGATTGGATCCTACGCCCCCTCTTTCAATTATCCTAGAAACGCCCCTGACTCTTTCCAATTTGTTTTCGACAGTGGACGACATTTTGGTCTTTTTTCAGAATGTTTATAACCTCTTGGTCATAAACGATGTTAAGATCCCCTATAATTACATGTCCATAGGGATCATATCTAAACTTCGATGTTTCAGTCTCATGTTGAATGATCATGAGCATTATTTTCTATACTGACGTCTGATGTAGCTGACGTATTATTAAAAATTTAACTTCTACTGGATTTTTTTATATGAATAAGAAATTATGGGTGGCTCTATGTTATCAAAAAAGTGGGAATATAGTTTTCTGTTGTCTGCTCTTTGGTCGGGTTGTTGTCTCTTTGACATATTCCCCATTTCCTTTCTCAATTTTATTGAACGGTAGAGAAATTAAAAATACTAGACAAATTAATAAAATCAGTACCTCTATTAATGTATTTTATTTAAAAAATACATTTTATGATCTTTAGGATTGTCAATTCGAGGAAACAGTTTATGGTGACAAAAAGCTGTAATGATACGTGTACACTCATATTTTGGACTGAAAAAACGATATTGTATCACACTCGGTATAAATATTATGTAATTTACTAATTGGCATTTGACTCTGTTTGCATAATAATTTATGTCTACCATTGTTTTTAAATATAGATAAAAGATCATCAAGTGAAAAGGGCCTTGGTGGCCGAGTACATATTTGAATAAAAATTTATCAAGAGAAAAGTAGTCGAATTACTGTATCACTAGCCTGTCAACACTGGGGTGTAACAGGTGCGCCCGACTCCAATCTTTATTGACTAGGATTGTCAGGTATGCTACCGAAGGTCGGTGGTTCTCTCCGGCTTCCTCCACCAATAAAAACTGACCGCCAAGAAATAGCACAATAGTGCTGAAAGTGCCGTTTAACACCAATCAGTCAATCAATCATCAAGTGTAAAATTATATCGATGTTTATTTCGTTGATTGCAGTTTTATCAACAATAGTCCAGATTTCAATAGAGGAAGATTTATATATGTTCCTTTGGCCCATGAAATTGTCATTTAGACCTACGGGATATGCTGTCTGTAGTCGTTTAATCCAAGACAGTTAGCAAATTTTACAGGAATCTTCAAACTGTTTATGTGAATGTCCTGGTTGTTTCAGTACGGTTAGAAGTGGTTGGAATTGTACATTTTTTGATATTGTGTTTGCCTTTTTCTAAATGTTGGTAAATCAAAATTTGGAATTTCTAAGGTCTGCAGTAGCGGTATAGATTTTCTTGTGTTCGTTTGAAAAAATCACGTCCAGTTTGCCCTACAAATTGATTCTACATTTGGGTTTTGTTCATGTTACAAGAAATATAAGACTTTGGGAGAGTTGCAGGTTTGTAATTTTCTGGGATTGCACTGGAATATTTGTGGATATCCACGTGCGTTTTTGTTGAACAATCTAGCTGCAGAGGCATTTCCTTCTTTAACACAATTGTGAAATGTGCAAAATTTTGAAGGGGAATTTCAATTAGCAACAGTTGAATTTATATTAGGAATGCGTTTTTTTGGTAATTTTTCTGTTTCCTAATTTCATTATAATTTTTCAAATAGATAAGAAAAAGAGGCTGAAAGTCAAAGCTTTGAATTGGAATCATAATTACGGAATGAGTAGACAAAATGTAGTGCAGTCGAAGAATTCTAATAACGACTGTAGTTAACTGGCCCGAGAACACTGTTATTGTGTTGTGCATTTCTTTAAGACCATAAATTCAAATAAAAAAAAATCGCTCCTGCTCTATCTCAAAAAGATTTTTACAGTGAAGTGTACCACAGGGACTTGGTTAGCAGATCTAAATTTTGTTAATCAATGTTGTTTTTTTTGTTTGCATTTCCTGTATATTTGTAGAAATGAGAAATAAATATATATTTAAACATTCATCATTCAAGACAATATAATATGAAGAAGACAATTATAAATATAAATAAATGGGGAATGTGTCCATGGGACACAGATGATGCCCCAGCTTGCATATCATATAAAGTTATAAAGGGACATAACTGAAGAACAGTAAAAGTGACGCTACCCAAATTTGTACTTGATCTGAGTTTTGTGATAATAAGTATTGTGTATAAGTCTCATAACATTTGGTTGAGGCTAACTTAAGTTTAAATTTTGCGGTCTTTTGTGGTCGTATATTGGTATCACGTCGTCGTCCGAAGACACTTGGTTTCTGGACAATAAATTTAGTGTAAGTAAATAGAAATCTATGAAATTTAAACACAAGGTTCATAACCACAAATGGAAGGTTGGGATTGATTTTGGGGGTTATGGTCCCAACAGTTTAGGAATTAGGGGCCAAAAAGAGGCCCAAATAAGCATCTATTTAGTTTCCAGACAATAACTTGTGTTTAAGTGTATGGATCTCTCTGAAATTATACACAAGTTTCTATACCACAAAGGGATGGTTAGGATTGGCTTTGGGGGGTTATGGCTCAAACCGATTAGGAATTAGGGGCAAAAAAGGGGGAAAACAAGGGTTTCCTGGTTAATGTACAATTAAGACGATTTAAAAGTAGTGTAAGGGAGGTCATCCAAACACAAACAATGTTTTAAATTATGTATAAAGGAATGTTGTATTGTCTTGAGGTGATTAGCTGTCAATTTACTTAAGAAGTTACTATTAAATTTATGATGATTAAGGAATATTGATTTTAGCCATGGTTATGTATGTCATTTTCTATTTTAAGACTTTTATGATGTATTTAAATGGGTAATTATGGTTGCAAACTCCAATGGAAATTTGAATTGAGATTATGACCATATCTTGAGGGAAAGAATTTTTTGTTTGGAAAAAGGGTGGGTGAGGTGAAAAAAAGGGTGGGGTAAAAAGAAATTGTGGGAGGGACAATTTGTTCTCATTTCAGATTTCAGAAATTAAAAAGAAAATTTCTTCATATTTTATTTTTTTTGCCAAAAAAAATGAGGGGGTAAAAAAAAATTTATTTTTTATTTTGGAAGGGGGGGTCAATATGCAACAGCATAGTGTATTGCACAAAATCAAAAAAAAAGGGAGGGGGTAATTTTTTTAATTTTTGGGAGGGGTCAATTCGCAACAGCATAGTATATTGCACAAAAGTAAAAATTTAGTATAAATTCAGATCCTATAACCAATTGTAAGTTCTCAATGGTTTTGTTATAAAAAATGTTGTATTCTTTTGAGGTGATTAGCTGTCAATTTATTTTTAGAACTTATATCAAATGCTGATGAAGGAATTTATCTTTAGATATTACTATTAAATTTTGCTGATCAAGGTTTTCTTTTTTTAGCCATGACTATGATGTCATTTTCTATTTAATACTTTTATGATGTACTTAAATGGGTTTGGTTTGATGAAGGGATTTATTTTTAGATATTACTATTAAATTTTGCTGATCAAGGTTTTCTATTTTTAGCCATGACTATGATGTCATTTTCTATTTAATACTTTAATGATGTTTTTAAATTTTCTATTTAATACTTTAATGATGTATTTAAAAGGGTTTGGTGTATTTTTCAACTGAAAACACATTTGATTTCCGAACAATAACTTTAGTTTAAGTGAATGGATCTCTATAAAATTTTGTAAGAAGGTTCAATACCATAAAAGGAAGATTGGGATTTATTTGGCAGATGATTGTCCCAACCGTTTATGAAATAGGAGCCCAAAAGGAACACAAAACAAGCATTTTTCTACTTTCAGAATAATAACTTTGAGTATAAGTATTTCAATTGCTCTGAAATTGTACCACAATGTTTAATATCACAAGTACAAGGTTGGGATTCATTTTTGGGGTTATGGTGCCAACAGATTAGGAATTAAGGGCCAAAAAGGGGCCTAAAACAAGCATTTTTGTAGCTTCCAGACAATAGCTTGTGTGTAAGTGTATGGATCTCTCTGACATTGTACATCAAGGTTCCATATCACAAAGGGAAGGCTGGGATTGAGTTTGGGGGTAATTGCCCCAAACATGCAGGAATTAAGTGCAAAAAAAGAGCCAAAACAAACATTTTTAAAGTTTCCAGACAATAACTTATGTTTAAGTGTATGGATCTCTCTAATATTGTACTACAAGGTCCCATACTACAAAGAAAAGACTGGGATTGAGTTTGATGGTTAATGCTCAAAGGGGGACTCAAAGAGTTTGAAGAGGGGGGGGGGGTTCCAATATTTTTTGATCGGTTTGTATTTTTTTTTCAACATTTTAAAATTTCAAATTTGTGAAAAATTTCAAGAAGAAATCTTCAATTGCACAGTATTGCGCATTAGATTTGTAAAATCTTTTACCACATTTATTTTGTGTCAGAAACCTATATTATGGCAAAAATTTGATCACAATCCAAATTCAGATAGTATCAAGCTTGAATATATTGTCCAAATTTGCCCCAACTGTTCAGGGTTCGACCACTGCGGTCGTATCAGGCTGCGCTCAGCGAAGCATTTTATTCCATTTGTAAACAGGCATAACTCTAGAACAATAAAAGTGACACCACCAAAATTCAAACTTGATCTGTATTTTGTGGTAATTAGCCTTGTGTATAAGTTTCATTACATTTGGTTGAGGCAAACTAAAGTTTAGAGAACGGAAACGAAAAATTCAGCAATTTTTATGTTTATACAGGGCATAACTCAAGAACGGTACAAGTGATGCCACCCAATTTCAAACTCGATCTGTATTATGTGGTAATAAGCATTGTGTATAAGTTTCATAACATTTGGTTGAGGCAAACTAAAGTTAGAGTACAGAAACGAAAAATTCAGTAGTTTTATGTTTATAAAGGGCATAACTCAAGAACGTTAAAAGTGACACCACCCAATTTCGAACTTGATCTGTATTATGTGGTAATAAGCATTGTGTATACGTTTCATAACATTTGGTTGAGGCAAGCTGAAGTTAGAAAGCGAAACGAAAATTCAGCTATTTTTCCATTTGTAAAGGGCATAACTCTAGAATGGTTATAGTGACGCCACCAAAATTCAAACTAGATCTGTGTTTTGTGCTAATAAGCATTTGGTTGAGGCAAACTAAAGTTTGAGAACGGAAACCAACTTTGGGAAGTACGTACGGACGGACGGATGGACATACAGATGGACAAGGGTAAAACTTAATGCCCCCTCCGCTACAGCGGGGGCATAAAAATCCTTAATCTCTAGAATATTGTTGTATATTTGGAAGACATTGTCCGACTTAAGAGGATTTAGTTCCTGTGAAGGACATTTAACACTCCTATCATCCTCATGAAGTTAGAAGACGATTTAACATTTTTATCTTTAAATGGTCTTACATAAAGTAATGACATAATGCCAGGTGCCTTTATATTCCATCAAATTTCCTTTATATGTTCTATATACATCTCTGACAAGAGAGGGTTTTTCTGGACCTATGACTCATAACTTTTTGCAGTTCGGAGTTCCAACTGTTTTTTATAAGTCCATAAAACGAATGCACACACATTGACACTTGAATAAATCTGATGTGATGGATTCTTAACAATGAATGTTAAAATGCAAACTTAATTCTACATCATTTGTTTTCTGGGGAAGAGTTGTCTCATAGGCAATCATTCCACATCTTCTGATATTTATAAAGTATATATATTTGAAACAAAATATCTCAGGTTTTGACATCAAGCAATTCTCCTGAGCATCCTGATAATTACAGTACCTGGCTAATATAACCAGGTTGGATCATATAGATGGACAGTTTCATTTTATAGGCTACATCTGATAAGAGAATCAAGTGTTCTAGACGTGTGTGTGTGTGCCTACAAAAAGAACCTTGAAAAATTAAAGTTTTGGATTATCTTTTAAACTCAGTATGAGGCCTTCTGAAGCTCATTGCTAGTTAATACTCATCAGTTAACTTGCTGTTTGCCTTTTATTCCCTCCATTTGGGGGATATATAAATAGTCTACTTTCATCCATCCCTCTTTTTGAAATCGAATAAAACTCAAAGACCATTTAGTAGAAAGCTCTCATACTTGATAGAACTATTAGTCATGTCCTCTAGCTCATACTGTTTTGTCGTGTTGATTTGACTACTTTTAGGAGAGTTGAGTGGTATTTACCATTTACTTTACTATTGTACATGAATGACACTGTGTGAACATAACTTCTTTGAGTCTGTTAGACAGAAACCTCTCATACTCGGTAAGAATGTTAATCATCATATCTAGCTGACCATTATGACCATCATTTTGATTTGACAATTTTAATAAGCGTTATCAGGCTTTGAATATTTATGTGACTATTGTAACATAATGACTCTTTGTGAATGCAAATCCCCTGAAAATTTTGACCAGAAAGCTGAAGTACTCAGTAGAATTGTTTGCCATCATGTGTAGTTGACCATACTGTATTGTGATTTTGTGAACTTGACCATACTGTATTGTGATTTTGTGGACTTGACCATACTGTATTGTGATTTTGTGAAGTTGACCATACTGTATTGTGACTTTGTGGACTTGACCATACTGTATTGTGATTTTGTAAAGTTGACCATACTGCGTTGTGTAATTTTGATTTCACGATTTTACAGGAGTTGTAGTATTTTGAAGAGTATTATACTATTGTACCACAATGACACATTGCAAACACAACTCCTCTAAGACTGTTAGACAGAAAGCTTTCATACTTTGTAGGTTTGTTTGTAGTCATGGTAGTTGACTATATTGTACTGTCAATTGGATATTACATTTTTTTCTGGATTTTGACTATACTGGGCCTATTACAACTAACGAGTAACTCACACCTTGTGATTGTATAACACAATACACAGCAGCACAGGACATTACATTATGGCCTAGCAATCTTGTTATACTCTAGTATGATACCTATTCATATATCTTTTTTATAATTCAATCCTTTAAGCGTACATAAATAAAACAAAAACCAAACTCACACTTTTCAATAGTTCAATTTTTAATCAGCTTTTCAAAATTTGAACACCATTATATCATCATCTTATCATCACTGTCTATACCTGTTATAACCAGGATTTATGTATCACATCTTTTTTTTCCTGGTGTCACCAGGAGTTTTATATCACATCTTTGATGTTTTGTGTTTGTGAATTAAAACTTTGTTCCTTGTAGGAATATCATACTTCATCTGATTATCAATTTACACACTATGCTCATGTCAGGTTGATATCCATTTTCAGATGCTGTATAATTGATGGGTCAGGTATATTGATACCACAGAGTGGACAACAGTAACCAGGATCTGCCTTGTAGTTACTCTGAAATTCAAAAATAAATCTTTCATACTAAAAATAAGTCTTGTACAGACAGGCTCTTAAACAAGAGGCTCTCAAGAGCCTGAATCAATCACCTGATTTGTTAAAGCTTAATTCATTCATCAATCATGATTTATATTTTTGAGTAATAATGTATATCGGTGTTTGCTTAAAAATGCACCTTTTTTTGGCCTCAAATGTCAAATATCTAAGATACCGGTATGTTCTTAGTGCTTAAGAGATGAAATATAACAAGAATTCTGTGAGTATTGCATGGCAATACATAATCCCTATTGGTTAAAAATCATTGTATTGGAACAAAATTCTAAGTTGATCTATAACTTGTCATGGTGTAAAACTAAATCAAGTCAATATTTTCAAGCATGACAAATGAAAGTGTTGAAAACTGAGGACCACAACTCTGTAGAAAATCATCAGACTTAAACAAAATTTGAACTTGGATCTGCAATTTGTCATGATATAACTATATACTAATTTCAAGTTGGACAACTTATTATTTGAGTGAATTTTCTAAGTTCAAGAACCATAACTGTGCACAAAATCTTCACACTGAAACAAAATTTGAACTTCATCTGTAACTTCTCAGGATAAAACTATATATACCAATTTCAAATCAATATCCTCAAGTATGTTGAGTGAATTTTCTAAGTCCAAGGACCATAAGTCTGCACACAATCAACAGACTGGAACAAAATTCAAACTTGAACTGTAACTTGTTAAGATAAAACTATATACCAATTATCAAATCAATATCCTCAAGTATGAAAAATAAACTGTTATCGCAGAGATATGTCTTGCCTTTTTGTAATTTTGATTATGCAAATGTTGAAATCAAAATAGCAATGCTTTAACATCTTACACAAGTTATGCAAATATTCATAGTCGCTGAACCATGACTGAGTTACATGGCTAAACAATCTCCATGTAAATGATATGTGCCAATGCTAATACAACTGCATACCAAATACCATTGACTTATTATAAGTCGTTCCCAAATCTAAATACAAAAATTAATTGTAAACTATGAAAAAGTTTCAAAGTCAATGAAGCATGAAGAGGGGGTGGGGCTATATATAATCTATTTGCAAATGTAAATAAATTTGCATACCAAATATCATTGATCTAACATTAGCAGTTCATCTAAACTGATCTAATCACAAACAATTACATGTAACCCAAGATAAGTTTCAGTCATAAGACTGTGACTGAGGGGCGAGGCCAAATATTCTCCATGGAAATGAGATACATGTATGCCAATGCTTATACAACTGCATACCATATATTAATGACCTACCACTTGTGGTTCCCCATAAACTGACCTAATCACAAACTAAAACATGTAAAATAAGCAAAAGTTTAAAAGTCAATAGACCATGACTGAGGGGGCAGGGCGAAATGATCTCCATGGAGAAGAAAATTGTGAAAAATAAATCTTTCAAGGGAAATAACCAAAACTATAATTTCTCCCAAAAAAAAAATTTCCTACAGTAACCCAACAACAGATTGGTAATTTGTTCTGAACATGTTCATGCAGATAGATCACATACCTGTCAACCTATGACAATGAAAATGCAGGTGATGACCTGCATAGAGGAATGAAATCTCAGGTCATAACGCGTACGAACTTTTTCGAGCTGAATTTCAGTATTTATTTTAGGGGACATTTTTCTTATAATTTATATCAAAGTTTTCAAAACATGTCCACATGATTAAGTAAGTTAAAATTGTACTAATAATTATTTCATTGCACCTGGAGGCCATTAATAGATTTGTGTCACATTGTCTTAATTCCTGTTCATTTTCATTCCATGACATACAATGTGTGTTTTCTTTACATACATTTGTACAGCTTTAAAGCAATAGAATATATCAAATGTTGATATTAGAGCATAATAAAATAAAGTTAAACAATTAAAGGAGGTATAGATGAAAAAAGTAATTTTCAAAATTTTTATTTTTTAATTGTTCTAAGGTAGAACAATAAGTAAAAGTATTATTCTAGTATGTTTGTGCATTCAATTCATTTTGGATTTAATCTTTTACAAAAAACATAAGTTTAAGGAGTATATTGTGAATTGAAAAAGGGAAGTAACTCAAGTTGTTTTTAAAACAACTTTGAAATAGACAAATTATTTACGACCTAAAGCTAAGGTAATTGGTGTTAATTAACAGTGTGTTTGACACCAAAGCTGTCAAGTGAAGCCATGCACTGAAATGGGTCAACTGACCTGAGTTTACACAGCTAGTTGAACTTCTTGTCCAGGAAGAATTACGAATTTGCCGGTATTTCATTGCAATCACCTTATATCTAATAAGTTTGAAGGCTAAGGAATCCGAGTGAAAACAGGTTATTTTCCGAATTCCCGGATTATTTGGTCACCCGGCGGGTGTTCCGGTGATCCCTCAGAATTGTGAAAATCTTGGGTCACACCCGCAGGATCCGGATCAGTTGACAGGTATGAGATCAATACTATTTTTCTCATTTACACTTTCTTCTTATCTACTATAATTTTCAAGAAAATAATCAAAATCTAAAATTTCCTAATAAATAACTACTTCTAACAGTAACCCAACAATAAATTCTCCAAATTCTCCAATTGGCATGAAAATTTCATAATAGATAAATATTTACCTAATCATCACTCTAACTCTCTTTCACGTTTGCTCTAACTGCTTTAGTTTTTGAGATGTAAGCCAAAAACTGCATTTGACCCCTATGTTTTATTTTTAGCCATGGCGGCCATGTTTGTTGATGGATCAAAACTTGGATACAATTTTAACCTAGATACCCTAAGGAACATTTATTTAAAGTTTAAATGTATTTGGCCCAGTAGTTTCAGAGAAGAAGATTTTTGAAATAGTTTACTGACGAGAGACGACGAAAATTACCAAATTAGTGGCAGCAACCCAACAATGGTTTGTTTGATTTGTTTGAAAATTTCAGGGCTGGTAGATCCTGACCTGTTCAACTTTTACCCTGTCAGATTTGCTCTAAATGCTTTACTTTTGATATATAAGCAAAAACTGCATTTGACCCTATGTTCTATTTTTAGTCATGGCATGTTTGTTGATGGATCAAAATTTCGTTTCAGATACCCAAAGTTTCATTTAAAGTTTGAAGGTATTTGGCCCAGTAGTTTCAGAGGAGATTTTGAAATAGTAAGACAGAAAATTACCAATTTAGTGGCAGCAACCCAACAATGGTTTGTTTGATTTGTTTGAAAATTTCAGGGCTGGTCGATCTTGACCTGTTTAACATTTTTACCCCATGTCAGATTTGCTCTAAATGTTTTACTTTTTGAGATATAAGCCAAAAACTGCATTAGACCCCTACGTTCTATTTTTAGTCATGGCAGCCATGTTTGTTGATGGATCAAAATTTCAGATACAATTTATAAACTAGATACCCCAAGGAACATTCATTTAAAGTTTGAAGGTATTTGGCCCAGTAGTTTCAGAGGAGAAGATTTTGAAATAGTTTACGACGACAGATGACGACAACAGACGACGACAGACGATGGACAACGACGGATGCAAAGTGATGGCATAAGCTCACATGGGGCCCTGTGGGCCCAGTGAGCAAAAACTGGAGTTATGATATTTATCTACATCTATGAAACAATAGTTTTAGTATCAAATCAAACGACTGTAGCAGTCCTGTTAATGCAAAACAAATCAGAGACATGTTAAAAGTGAATGTAAAATTACTTAAAACAAAACATTGGTAATGTATGAATACTAGAGGTTTCTATGAGCCTGATTTTCTCACCTGGCAATTTTACCCTTTAATTGTTCATTGGAACTTCTAAAGAATTGGCTGTTTTTTACACAATTCAAATTTTAAAATAACTTTGCACACATTATCTTACCAAGTTTCATTCACATTGGAAGCACAGTTCAGATAAGAAGTGAAAAATGTGATTTCTTTTTAGTTTTTAATGGAAACTTGTGTGTGACCATTGTCATACAATATTGTTAAAATATTATTGATACATCTTATTTTATAATCTTACTTTTTTTTTCTAAACCAATGAAATGTTTTATTTTGACTTTTAATAAACTGTGAATATTATTGTTGTCCAAAATGGTTACTATATTGTTTTGGTAATTTGATTTTAAAAGATTAACCTTATGAGGGCTTAATATGTCTGATAATGCCAAACGTAATGTACTACCTGTATGCAATAGTAACAGAAGACATGTGCACATCCAATTTCCTGTGGATTTGTTGGCCACTCCCCACAGATTCCACATTCTGTCAAATTTCTCTTTGAGGTAGATTGACTAGACATGTCTTTTGGAAGAACCTTCCGTGACAAGTAATTCTTTACACGTTGAAAATTGACCAATGGAAGAACAAAGAACAGTAATTCCTGAAATATGTAAATTACACTTAAGCATAATACAAATGTTCTGGTTTATGAACTCAATGGAATTTAAGAAGCCAATTATAAGTTACTTTGTTTCTTTGGTTTCTTTTGAAAATTCATTATTATTTGTGGGATAACAATTTTTGTGGATTTCATAAGTATAGGTAATCCTCGAATTTAAATGTTCAAAGAAGTACATATTTTTTATAGGCTTGTATGAAGACTTTGGGAAAACCAGGAAATCATATACACATGAAAATATAATTTTTCCTCAATCTATGAAAATTGTTATCCACAAATATAAATGAATCCACAGTATAGAAAGTATTATAAAATATTTGCTTTGATATAATGATGATATAACACCATAAAAATATGTCGCTTAAAAATAATAAAACAATAAACTAGTCAAAAGGACAACCACCTAAGATTATTTGCCAACTGGCTAAAACTGATTTTAAAAACTGTCTTTAAAGACCATATGAAGCAGTAAATGGTTGGTAATACTTACAGAAAATCCATGCCATAATAATTCTCTTGTCATGAATTCAAAGCTAACCTGGAAATAAACAAAACATCCTCTAGAATACATCAGAGGCTCTAAAGAGCTTGTATGGCTAACACGAAACACTACCATTAATACTCATATTTACTTGTTAACTTAATTTGTCTTTATTTCAGATGTACAGGAGCCATTAAGTTAGACACAGGAAAATTTGGTTGATTTGGTCATTTTCAATTTTCTTATTTTCATAATAATTTTGATTACCTCCCTTTCCTTATAAGCTTTCCTGTATAAAAACCCTTTTAAAGTTACAGCAGCCAACATTTAAAAATAATTTAGGCTTACTCATTAGAAAATAAAATTGAATAATAATACATAATTTGAAGAATTAGAATAACAATATTAACTTGTCTAATGCCTTGTTTATCTGGAAACACTGGTTGTATACCCAGTACTCTCTCAACCAAAGAATGGTAAACACCTTTTTGTAGGAACACCAAGAAATTGACCAATGCAGCAATCTTCAAACTAATGTCAGTCCATTCTATTAACTTCTCTATCTAAAATATTTAAATACATGTATTGTACATATTAAACTTACTGTGATTTTCTCTATTAGAAAAAAGACCTCTTTTTCATAACTAATTTAAGAGTCAAGCTTTTTTTTCTTTTTCACAGGCATAAACCATACCTTTCTCTCCAAAATACTGAAGTTCTGTGAAAGCATTACTTGTAGGAAATCAATTTTGAGGATTATTATGTTAATTTGAACTACATACTTTTACTCAAGTAACCCAAATGGAAAATATGTTTTGCTTTTATTTAACCTGTCAAAACAAAACCAAAAATATGGGAAGGCATAAACTGTTGAATTTCCAACAAAATATGGGAAATTGCATCAACAATTAAAGTACTTTCACAAACAAAACTGTTTTCTCAGCATGATTCATTGATCAAAGGATACATGAATTATGTCCATTAGATATTCTGTAAATACCAATGGTTCCAGAATAGTTTCCTATTAAAAAGAATTATCATATCTTTTTCAAAATTTAGTCTTGTTTGTGCAATTTTAAGTATAGAAAGAATCAGTAAAATGACAAATACATTTCAATTTAATCTATTTCTACTGAAGGACATTCTCCTAAATCATTTTAGATTCAGAATACCATGACCATGCTATAATTTTTTATCTGTATATCAGAAATGAATTTCTCTGAGGTTTTATTATAAAAAGTCCATAAATGCCATAATACAGCTTTTAAAGTATGCTACAGTAGGTTAAACAAGCAGGTATTGTAAAGTTCATGCATTAAACAGCTTAACCTTCAATGCATACAGTGCAGATCAAAAACATGAACATTAAGCATTTGATGAAAATATCTCTTTTTAAGTGCAAATGGGTTAAATCCTGCTGGAAAAACACTTTCTCATCGCAACAATTTTTAATCAAGAGATGCATAAAGATGTTTTGGTTAGAACATGCAGACAATGTTTCTGAAATAAATTACTGTTTAATAATTAGAAACAACCTGATTTTGTTTATAAAATACCTTTACCAAAGTATGATGTCATTATGACAACACATAGGAAAAATATTATTTCAAAACGAGAACTGGATGCACCCCTTTAACATGTTGGACCTTTATACAAATTCTCCAGTGGTGTACAACAACGATGTAAAGTTGAATTTATATTCATCCAGCACATTAGGGGTCGCTTGACAGACATTCAGGTCATTCTTATATTCCCCTCAAACAAATGTTTGCATGGGGTAAAACAATTAAAATTTATTCAATTCATTAATATAAATTATTTTTCTTTAAAAATGGTGCTTAATTACCAACTTTCTCATGGCATTATTGGTATTTTGTGAACCCTCTAACATCAATTATCAATGATGCCAAGATTTTGACTATGGCATAACTGTCATAATGAATGATGTTTATAGGAGCAAATTCAGTAAATAAATATATGTCATCAAGGACCACAAATTTGGGGGAGAGCTTTCTAGATAACATTGAAGACCTGTGATCCTTTAATTGGCAGATAATGATTGCAATGAATACTTTTTTTCATAAGACTGATTAAAGGACAAGGTACACTAAGGGCCGTATTTGGCCCCTTATTTTGTCACAAAATCATTTTCATGAAATAAATGAACTAAGCATCGGAAAAGATTTGCATATATCTGTTCTTCAGTAGCACATACGTATTTTATCTTTTAGTAAAGCAGAAACCAGATTTTGGGTTGCTTAAAGTGCTTTGAATACGTCAAAAGATAGAAAAATGTTGATTTTTGGACTGAAATCCTTCGTTTTAAAAGGCCTCCGCCAACGTGAGCCACTGTAAAAATTAGTGATTAAGATGGCATACAAACGGGGTTTGCCGACCAAGAAAAGAAATTATTGGCTCACGTTGGCGGAGGCACTCAAAAATTTAAAACAATCTCTCCAAAAAAACAACAGCTTTCGTCGAATTAGTAATATCGGAGCGAAATCGGAGAAAGGGCTGAAAATATCCGCATTCGGCTGTGACTACAAGACACCCTCAATTAAAGAAAGAACACTTCCATAGGTGAGGTTTTTAGTTTTAAGATTTTGCCATCATTCTTCAAATTGTACTTTTTATCTTTTTATCAAGGTGGATTTTTTTATCGATTTAGATCAACACTTAACATGGTGAAAACATATGCACTTGGAAGACACGATAAACAGCCATTTTGCAATTGTCCCTATGGTTGAGTCACCTAATTAATTAAAGCGACAAATAGTTTTTAAGGATTGAATGCTTCCTTTTGTACTTCATTGGGGTGTAAAAGCGTTGACGAGTACATTATAAAAATGTGCGCACGGTCAACGCTTTACAACCCTATGAAGTTACAAAAAAGCATTCAATACTTATAATTACATTTTTAGCTAGGATCATGAAAACACGATTTTATCAAGTTTTATTTAATTTACCTGTGCACTTTATTGTGGGACCTTGTGTCATCATGAATGATAAATTTTATTGTGTAATGAAGTTGATTAAGGAATAACGCGAGATTGCAGTGTAGCCAATCAAAATAACGTATTATAATGAAACATACATCTAATGTTATTATTGATAATTAAATTATTTTTCTTTTCAAGTAAAAAATACTCAGAATATGTAAAAGTTCGGGGCAAAGTGAAGTAAAGTACTCAATTTTTACAAGTGTGTTTGTCCCAGTCCCTGATTTCTTTTGTAAACAAATAAAACATTTTGAGAAAAGTTGCAAATCGATGAAATGCAGTAGTTGAAAATACACCATTTTAACACCTTTCAGTAAGGTTGTCGGAATCAGGAAAACTTGGACCAAAGACAAATCGGACCAAGACATATCGGACAAATTTAAAGACAACTTGGACCAGTTTGAAACACTGTTCAGACCAGTGTTTTGTCTAGATTTGACAGAAGTTGTTTTATAGGCCGTACATTGACCTATAATGGTTTACTTTTATAAATTGTTATTTGGATGGAGAGTTGTCTCATTGGCACTCACACCACATCTTCCTATATCTATGTATAATATTGAAATTAAATCGAACATTTCAAAGTATATACCCATGGAATTTTGTTTAAATATTTTTAAAACTCTTATGTAATTTTTAAAGTACACGGATGTCTATGAACCCAATTTTAGATTTAATTTGTCAAACCATTAAGCGATGAAAATTTTCATATTTCTTTAGAAATAAAGTAGTTATATTTTATAACAAAATTATATTACATCATTCTTGACTATAATCCACTTTCAATGTATAGATTATTGAGTAAATAAAATCATCATAAATACCAGGATTAATATTTTGTACGTCAGAAGGGTGCTAAATAAAACACATGAAACATCATTTATAACGAGATATCTTTTTCATATTTCATTAGGAATAAACTATTAGCTGATATTAAAAAAAATCGCCAACTCGTTATTTACTGCATGTATATAAAAATATATATATATCAGCATTTAATGTGAGAATTTAAAGAAAACACTGTCTTAATATTTTTGCACTTTGTCAATAAGACAGATGACATTAACAAACAATTTATTAAATATGACTATTTTGCAATTACAGAGACAACTATTTTAATTGCTCTAATCAAACATTTTCCATCCTCCTTTGCCAACTGTACTCTTTACAACAAAGTTAAATTATTTACTTTTCATGTAAAAAAATCGCGTCATTAGTTCAGAATGTTATATGAATTAAGCGCGACCTTACAAGTTAAAAATCTCACCAACAAGAGGTTGGTTAATCTCTAATCTAATATGACGTCCTTATTTCGCTTTGTAAACAAAGCCGTGTTCTAATTAGCACAATATATGTTTGACACATGTGCACAAACTTACTGTTTACATTCTCGTTATTTTCCTTTTTTTCCTAGTAAATTATATATATTTTAGCTGCTTACATAGAAATTTATTAAATATTGTTATTACAACATCATATATTTTCCCTGCTATTAGTTTTTAAACTTATTAAATATAAAAATGTAATGTACATAATTCATGAGGAGGAAACGGGAACAGCCAAATATTTCTACGGTATTTTCGCACGCTCGACCTATAAAATTACAGTATGTGTCCTATTAGAATCGAAACAATTCCTTCATGTCATGCTCTATGCATATTTTAACATGGGTAGGCATTAAATTTTACCTATTTTACACCTTGCTAACGCTCAGTGTAAAATGTCGACAAATTTAATGCCTACCCATGTTAAAATGAGCATAGAGCATGACATGAAGGAATTATTCTTAAATATTTTATATTTAAATGAGACATGTGAGATGACATAGCTGATAAACACATCTCTCTGCTGTTTCTATTTTAGTAGAAGAAGATGCAACTTTGCTCTCTCGATTACCTTATTTGGGCCTATTAGATCCTAACCGGCGAATTGTTACCGTTAACGTTATTCAGTGGCAAGATTTGTGACGTTATTCGTCGTCAATGTACCTCCGATACAACCCTCTTTTAAACATTTCTGTGTTGCCTTCAGAAGTGGTCCGAATTATTTTTCAAACTGGTCCGAGTTGTCTTTAAAAGTGGTTCGAGTTGTCTTCAAGAATAGTCCGAGTTGTCTTTAGATTGGTCCGAGTTGTCATGGTCCCACTTGTCTTTGGTGCTAGTTGTCATGTATTGCGGAAGGAAGTGTAGTGGTAACGCGCCCGCATTTGCATCAAGCGTTTACTTTGAATCTCACACAGTTAAGTTTTTTTCCAATATTTTTTTCTGGTATTATTTTAACATATTTCAACGAGAAAGAATGGCAAAAGTATTTTCGGGATAATAATAGCCAGCAATTTAGTCGGATGTCTATACGCACATACTTTTTAGTCTTTTCAATGGGATGTTAAAGGATTTTCTTCAAGGTTCGAGTCTCATTCACATTTTATTCCGTTTATTTTCGATGTTTCATTTTTTTTAACAAAGGCAGTAGAGTTGAAGCCATTTGAAGAAATAATATTTAAGGAAGTACCTTTCGATTTAGATTGTTTATATACAGTTTCAGACGCTTTACAATTTTGAAAGGTTTAACATGTGTCAATGGATAACATAGTTTGTAACTGATTGAATTGTAATGGTTTATATCTCGAATAAACAAAACTTTGGTCACTGTGGAAAGTAAACATTGTGTGTGGTATTACTATATGGCTGATATATTATGCAATAGGTTTATCCAATTAACTTACATTTTTGCTATGGACGTCCTGCTAGTTTTGATTCAGACTCTAAGCCTTGTCTTATAGCAATTTTTTCACATATATTCACCAATGGTGTGTATGTGGTTGTTAATATCAGACTATATCTTATGATTGTATTTACCCGTTTTTTGGGGTAATTTATACTAAACATAGTATGCTATACATGCTATATTGAGAGAAAAGCTTTATTCGCCAAGATGAACTCCTTAGAAACATTCTCATTGGTTCCATGAACATCCTATAGAACATGGTTTAATTTTAGATTATATTTGTCAAAGAAAACTGTCTGTTATTTCATAATGTTCATAGTTCATCTAGTTGTTGTTTGATAATAGAATAAAACAATAGTTCAAGTTATGGTCTGTTTTTTTAGCACAACTGCAATGGGGCAGGGGTTTTGATTCTCGGAAGCTAGAGCAAATACTCAGAAATCCTGCTGGATAATATATTGTCGCTAATATTATGATATCAGGAAGAAACATATTGCTCATGAGGTCAGTAGGTTCGCATTAAGGTCACTATAATTTCGTTTTTTTTAGTAGAAACTTTTTCGTCAGTCTAGTTTATTGGGAGGGGGCGCTTTTTTCCTTTAAGTGAACACCAAGTGGTTTCATTCTATAGTCGGATAGAGATAAATCTGCAAAAGATCAATACCATAGATTACAAAATACCATCAGAAAAGTACAATATCAAAATCCTATATGAAAAACAATCGTTGCTATGCAGTGCGTACGGTTGCTAGGTAGTTTCTAAGCATACAACAGGCTAACACAATGTAAGAGTTGTACAATTGCCGTTTAAGTACCTAACAATAGAAACATAGCTTTGGTTAACATTATTGAATACATAAACCTTGAGCAGATACCAAAGGTTGTGGTTGCTTAGTATAAGTTATTGTTGCTAAGGGTCATTCTGGTGGTTAAGGTGTTAATAATATATACTCGTTTAAATAATATAAATAATTCAAACGTAACTGTTTGAGATTTCCATATATGTATTATACAATGATACACTTTGATTCATACGGAAAAGACGCATGTTTTTTTTTAATTAATAAGGTTTATAATGGTATATTAATAGCAGGTTTCAAATCTGTTGCTAGGCAACCAAAAAATGATAATAAAACAAAATAAAATGTAATTTTTAAAACTTCTATACCTGTCTATTGAAATTATAAAATTCAATTCATTTGAGGAGGGGCCAAAAATGACCCTTATTGTACCTTGTCCTTTAGGGTTAAACTAGAACGGTAAAAGTGACGCCACCAAAACTCAAACTTGATCTGTGTTTTGTGGTAATAAGCATTGTGTATAAGTTTCATAACATTTGGTTGAGGCAAACTGAAGTTAGAGAACGGAAACGAAAAATTCAGCAATTTTTCCATTTGTAAAGGGCATAACTCTAGAAAGGTAAAAGTGACGCCACCAAAATTCAAACTTGATCTGTGTTTTGTAATAATAAGCATTTTGTATAAGTTCATGACATTTGGTTGAGGCAAACTAAAGTTAGAGAACGGAAATGATAAATTCAGCAATTTTCCAATTGTAAAGGGGCATAACTCTAGAACGGTAAAAGTGACGCCACCAAAATTCAAACTTGATCTGTGTTTTGTGGTAATAAGCATTGTGTATAAGTTCATAACATTTGGTTGAGGCAAACTAAAGTTAGAGAACGGAAACGATAAATTCAGCAATTTTCCATTTGTAAAGGGGCATAACTCTAGAACGGTAAAATTGACGCCACCAAAATTCAAACTTGATCTGTGTTTTGTGGTAATAAGCATTGTGTGTAAGTTCATAACATTTGGTTGAGGCAAACTAAAGTTAGAGAACGGAAACAAATATTGGGACGTAAGTACGTACAGACGGACAAGGGTAAAACTTAATGCCCCCTCCGCTATGACGGGGGCATAAACAAGAGGCTCTTAAGAGCCTGAATCGCTCACCTGTATTTCAGAGGAGAAGATTTTTAAATGTTAGCAAACTTGATGAACAAATTGTGTAAAATTGTCTTTAAAGGGCAATAACTCCTTAAGGGGTCAATTGACAATTTTGGTCATATTAACTTTTGTAGATCTTACTTTGCTGAACATCATTGCTGCTTACAGTTTATATATATCTATAATAATATTCAAAATAATAACAAATCAAAGAGCTGATAGCTCTGAGGTGGAAGAAGGTGAATAAATTAAAGGTAACTTGAATTACCATAAAAGCAGCCCAACTAACCCAGCCTGCTTTGTTCCATTATCGCTATGATGTATTTTTTTCTTCAAACAAGAATGTGTCATAAGTACATGGATTTCAATCTATACAATAATTTTCTATGTTCAGTGGACCGTGAAAATTAGGTAAAATCTTTAATTTGGCAGTAAAATTAGAAAGATCATATCATAAGGAACACATGTGTACTAAGTTTCAAATTGATTGGATTTCAACTTCATTAAAAACTACCACGACCATAAACTTTAACCTGAAGCAGGACGGACGGACAGACCAGTAAACATAATGCCCATAAATGGGGCATAAAAATAGTAAGACTTGTTACATACCTGCCAACTTTTGAAATTTCCCATGGGGGTTTTTAGTGTGCGACAACAATTTTAAAGGTTACAATTTTAGCGAAGTATTTTGCACGATCTGGATTGTCTTGAAAAAGTGTCATATTTTTATGATGAGCTTACATGCCTTTTTCTTAAGTCTGTTTGCATGATTTAAGTTTTAAATCAGTAGAAAAGATGAACATGTAGCTAGCAGACCAGGGTTTATTTTCTTGTGTAAGAATATTAGATGCTTGTTGAAATTTCCAATTTTGAATTATGCAAAGATGTGTCACCCTCATTAGAAGAACATTACAACCCACTGTAAAAATGAGCACCTCTATATTCATATTATTTGATGAAACTTTACCCAAGAACTATGCATCTATCAAGTATTAAAGTGTCAAAACATGTCAAAAGAATTTTGTGATGTTTCTAAACTTATATCTTCTTTATTAATTTGACCCTCATTTAGAAAAGTTGTTCCAAATATAATGAATTTTCCCACTTTTGAGTTAAAAATCTTTAAAATTTTCTTTCTTTTTTTTCAACAGTAAATGACCCTTTTTTAGGGACAGTCCCTCATTTAAGGGACACCACTCATAATGGGTGGGGTGGGGTGGGGGTCCCAACCTGTTTGTTTGTCTTTGTGAAAAAGAATAGTACATTGTGCTTTAAATGATTTAATTGAATACAAAATAACATATGTTTCAAAAGTATAATGTCAATAAATTAGTGAAAAAATACTATTTATTATCTTTATGGTAGTACTGACTACTGCATCATTGAATTTGGTCAATCAGTCATGCTTTTATCCTTAAGCTGTGTAAGAACCTCCTTGCAGATGAAAATTCACATGCCATGTTCACGAGTTTACAACTTCTTCTTCTTCTTCGTATTTCCTTCCAATTAGGAACACCAAGTACAAGCGGAGTTGTCTTCACTTGTATTATTTAAAAGTATTTTTAAAGTACTAGATGAAAACAACACAAGTTCAAAATCTAGCATGTTAGAATAATCTTCAGAGAAAACGTTTTGATTGGCTTATTAATTTGATCATGAGAAACACAGAATTTGATTGGCTGAACACTATTGTCTTACCTTGGGAACAAAATAAGGAACAGATGATTTTCACTAAATCGTGCTTTAGAGCTTTTAACGATACCCTTAATATCAATATTTTTAATAAATGCAAGGACGTATTATAAAACGTTGTGTAAGATAAGAGTGAAGAGAATGAACACAGGGTGAACGTACTATACGGGCGAAAGAACTCAGGACGAACAGACCAAGGGCGAACATGTAAACAGGGCGAGTTGTCCCGATACCAAATTCACGCATGGGTACTACAAATATCTACATTAAAACATCCGGTTACAAGTAAACAAATAACGTTCATGTAGATGAGATGAAATCTAATAAATTACATAAATAAAAGGGTAAATATTAACGATAGTGATTGTTTTCAATCCTAATTTACAAATTAAATGATTCAGATGCTTAATCATGTGTAAAAATCGGTGTCAAGAATCGGAAGTTGTTATGAAATTGTAATACACAGAAACGGATGCGGCATACGGAGGTGGTTCAATGATTTTAATGTCGGCACCATAGGCCTTCAGAAGACTTGAAGTCTTCTTCCACCAAAACTGCAAAATTTTGTTAAAACTACCAAATCGGTGGCAGCAACCCAACAATGGGTTGTTCGATTGTCTGATAATTTCAGGGCCGATAGATCTTGACCAATTAAACAATTTTACCCCATGTCACATTTGCTCTAAAAGATTTAGTTTTGAGATATAAGCCAAAACTGCATTTGACCCTTATGTTCTATTTTTAGCCATGGCGCCATGTTTGTCGATGGATACAAACTTCAGATACAATTAATAAACAAGATACCCTAAGGAACATTTAGTTAAGGTTTGAAGGTAATTGTCCCAGTAGTTTCAGAGGAGAAGATTTTTAAATGTAAGCAAACTTGATGAACAAATTGTGTAAAATTGTCTTTAAAGGGCAATAACTCCTTAAGGGGTCAATGGACAATTTTGGTCATATTAACTTTTTTGTAGATCTTACTTTGCTGAACATTATTGCTGCTTACAGTTTATATATATCTATAATAATATTCAAAATAATAACAAATAAAATGCTCCACAGGGCGCAGCTTGATACGACCGCAGAGGTCGAACCCTGAATAGTTGGGGCAAGTATGGACACAACATTCAAGCTTGATACAGCTCTGAATTTGGATTGTGATTAAATATTTGACACAGCATAGGTTTCTGACACAGAATGAATGTGGTCTAAGAACTTAAAAATTTTAAATTGAACATTCACCTATTATGGTCCAATATCCAAAATCTAAATACATGGTTTGATTCAGCATATCAAAGAACCCCAAGAGTTCAATTTTGATGAAATCAAACAAAGTTTAATTTTGGACCCTTTTGACCTCAATGTGGACAAAATTGATAACAGGGCCCAAAAATCAAAAATCTAAATACATGGTTAGATTCAGCATATCAAAGAACCCCATATATTCAATTTTTGTTGAAATCAAACAAAGTTTAATTTTGGACCCCGATTTGGACCAACTTGAAAACTGGGCCCATAATCAAAATCTACGTACATGTTTAGATTCAGCATATCAAAGAACCCTAAGAATTCAATTTTGTTAAAATCAAACTAAGTTTAATTTTGGACCCTTTGGACCTTAATGTAGACCAATTTGAAAACTTAACCAAAATTAAGAATCTAAATACACGGTTAGATTCAGCATATCAAAGAACCCCAATAATTCAATTTTGATGAAATCAAACAAAGTTTAATTTTGGACCCTTTGGACCTCAATGTGGACCAATTTAAAACGGGCCAAAAATCCAAAAACTTAATACACGGTTAATTCAGCATATTAAAGAACCCCAAGAGTTCAAGAATAAACCCCATTGAAATTGGTCAAGAAATAAGCAATTTATACAAAGTATCTTCTTTTGCACAATACTGTGCAATTGAATATTTTTGCAATTGCGCAATACTGTGCAATTGAATATTTCTTGCTATTGTGCAATACTGTACAATTGACAATTTCTTGCTATTGCGCAATATTGTGCTATTGGATATTTCTTGCTATTGCACAATACTGTGCAATTGAAGATTTCTTGCTATTAGCAATACTGTGCAATTGAAAATTTCTTGCTATTGCACAATACTTATTATACAATAATTTACACATCCTGTTTGGTGTGTATCTCCTGCCATATCATTATTATTTGCTTTTAAATATAAATCAGAAATAACCAACTTAAAATGGAAAATTTTAAAGAAAAAAAGGAAAAAAAAAAATCCCCCAAATTTTTGAACCCCTTATGATTCATCACCCCAAAACTCAATCCCAGCCTTCCCTTTGAGGTATGGTACCTTGCAGTACAATTTCAGAGAGATCCATACACTTGAACACAAGTTATTGTCTGAAACTAGAAAATGCTTATTTTAGGCCCCTTTTGGCCCCTAATTCCTAAACGTTTCAGGCAATTACCCCAAACTCAATTCCAGCTTTCCTTTGTGATATGGAACCTTGTAGTACAATTTCAGAAAGATCCATACACTTACACACAAGTTATTGTCATGAAACTAGAAAAATGCTTGTTTTTGCCCTTTTTGGCCCCTAATTCCCAAAATTTTGAGGCAATTACTCCCAATTATCAAAAAGAACCTTGTGGTACAAAGTCAGAGAGATCCATACACTAACACACAAGTTATGTCTGGAAGTTACAAAAATGCTTATTTTTGGCCCCTAATTCCTTAACTGTTGGTACCATAACCCCCAAAATCAATCCCAACCTTCCTTTTGTGATATTGAACCTTATGGTAAAATTTCATAGAGATCCATTCACTTTAACTAAAGTTAGAGTGCGAAAAACCAATGCATCTTCAGACGACGACGACGACGAAGCCAACGTCATACCAATATACGACCACAAAATTTTTTTGCGGTCGTAAAAAAACTGCAAAATTTTGTTAAAACTACCAATTCAGTGGCAGCAACCCAACAATGGGTTGTTCGATTCGTCTGAAAATTTCAGGGCCGATAGATCTTGACAAATTAAACAATTTTACCCCATCACATTTGCTCTAAAAGTTTTAGTTTTTGAGATATAAGCCAAAAACTGCATTTGACCCTTATGTTCTATTTTTAGCCATGGCGGCCATGTTTGTCGATGGATACAAACTTCAGATACAATTTATAAACAAGATACCCTAAGGAACATTTAGTTAAAGTTTGAAGGTAATTGGCCCAGTAGTTTCAGAGGAGAAGATTTTTAAATGTTAGCAAACTTGATGAACAAATTGTGTAAAATTGTCTTTAAAGGGCAATAACTCCTTAAGGGGTCAATTGACAATTATGGTCATATTAACTTTTTTGTAGATCTTACTTTGCTGAACATTACTGCTGCTGACTGTTTATATATATCTATAATAATATTAAAAATAATAACAAAAAACTGCAAAATTTTGTTAAAACTACCAATTCGGTGGGTTGTTCGATTTGTCTGAAAATTTCAGAGCTGATAGATCTTGACCAATTGAACAATTTTACCCCATGTCAGATTTGCTCTAAAAGCTTTAGTTTTTGAGATATAAGTCAAAAACTGCATTTGACCCCTATGTTCTATTTTTAGCCATGGCGGCCATGTTTGTCGATGGGTCAAAACTTCGGATAAAATTTATAAACTAGATACCCTAAGGAACATTTAGTTAAAGTTTGAAGGTATTTGGCCCAGTAGTTTCAGAAGAAGATTTTTGAAATAGTTTATGATGACAGACGACGACGGACGCCAACTGATGGCATAAGCTCACATGGGGCCCTTTGGGCCCCGGTGAGCTAAAAAGGGTTAAATGCACTTTATGAATAAGGGTTGAAAATTAATAGGGCTCTGTGTAAGAATTCAGTGTGAATCTACATGCTAATGGCCCAAAAATGAAGCATGACCCTATTTTTTTATTGTTGCAATAGATGGGACTACATTTGTACTTTAATGAATGATAAATGAAAGCTTCTGATTTCTAAAAGTAAATCATGTATAAATTTAATTCACCAAATAGGTTTGCATTGAAGTCAATGGGAGAATTTGACTGAATTTACCCCTATATAGATGAGCAAGTCATTTTTTATCTAGATAAAATTTACCTTTGACCTTATTTCCATTAGACCAATGACTTTAAGAACATCACTCAGTCTTTCCTTTAACCATGGCAACCCAATCAAAATGGCAGCATATAAAATTCGTTGTCGTTGTGTCATCCATGTTTCTCCTTTGTTGCTTATGTACTTAAGATTAAGAATATTCTGTCCTATAGTTGAGTTGTGGACCAAAACAGAAAACTGAAATATGAAATGCCAAAATTAAGTCTAAATTTGTAAATATCATGCCATCTAATAATGCAATATGTCAGCATACTTTTTATTTAGTTTCCTTGATTGAATATTTCAAAATGAATCAAATATATCATCATATATTAATTTCTCTGAAAAATATATGTAATTATGTAAAGTGATTATATTTTGAATGGTGGTATATATGTAGGACTCAAATCTATTTATTTCATTTATTTTTGTGTTTTTAACGCCACTTTTAAGCACCGCTTTTGGGCTATTTCGTGGCGGCCAGTTTTTATTGGTGGAGGAAGCCGGAGTGCCCGGAGAAAACCACGACCTTCGATAGGAAAACTGACAATCCTAGTCAATTAAGATTGGAGTCGAGTGCACCCGCACGAGCGAGATTCGTACTCACAACCTCAGTGTTGACTGGCTAGTGATTACAGTAGTAACTACTTAGACCACTCGGCCACCGAGGCCCCCGACTCAAATCTATGGTGGGTTCCAGATCTATGGCAGATTCCGAATCTATGGTAAATATGACGTCATGCCATCCCAAATCTATGGCAGATTTTTAAAAATACTAATCTATGGCAAGTTTTGTTATTTCCTAATCTATGGCGGATTTTTGTTGTTTTCAAATCTATGGCAGATTTTGTGCAAATGGAGAACAAGGCAGAAAATATACGATCAATGATTTGTCTTAAACAAGTCGAAATGTACACAACATGAACATGTCTATAAACATTTGTGAAATAAACATTCCATAATGTTCAACCACATCCCGATGGCAACCATAAAATGACCTAAGTGTAGCAGTGATATACCATAATACAGACTTTGGGATTGAAATAATGTGCCCATACAAATAAGTATTTTCTAATCTGTGCATGGTACCTGTTAAACCCATTCATCAAACCAACTAGTAAAAAAGGAAGTCCCTTAACAAACAAGAAAGCAGTTTTTATAAAAGAATTAAACACTTTGACTTTTCACATTATATTTATTTGAGCGTTAATCAATCTTTTTTAACATGTTTAACTGATGACGATTAAGTCAAAGTGGTATCCTGTAATTTCATCTCTCACTTTATATACCGGTACTAGTACTTTGCCAGCCGTAGAAGCTAACATATTTACTATAACTCCTTTCCTAAAATTGACTACAGTACTGAAACAGCGGTGCCTTTTTTCATTGCGGGATTCGGACGGTATAGCACATATTGTCCCTCCTCTGGATAAAAGGTCACATCTTCCTTTAAACCATCGGCAAATTGTTCTAGAGGGAAAGCGGAAAGTGTTTCCCTGTGTATTTGTTTGTAAAAATCTGTTTTTTGGTTTACATTCTACAAATCAAAAAAATAATCTATGCCATCGTTAGCAGCAGCGACGACGTAATATGGCGTTTTTTAATTGTGACGTTACATGTTACTCTTTTTCCCGGAAAATTATGCAATTTCAAGATCTGCCATAGATTTGGAGAAAACAAAAAACTGCCATAGATTTGATTTTGGCGTTTGTAACGTCATATTTGCCATAGATTAGGAATCTGCCATAGATTTGGAACCCGCCATAGATTTGAGTCCTACATATATATGGAGGTAAAGGAAAGTTTAGTCTCCTTGCATATATGTTGAAACTTTGTGATCTACTCAGGAAAATCAACACAGACATGTTACCATACTGTGAAATACGCTAACATGGATTGATCATTCTAAAGAAACTTTTTTCTTTAGAGAGCAGCAGCTTGTTGGGAATCATACCAGTCTAGAAAATTAGGTTTGATTTCATTCAACCATCCAATCCCATTCATTATTCCACAAATTGTTTTTCTGTGCTTCTGAGTTTTCTTCTAACTGATTTCTTCCCCAATCAAGCACAATTTAAATGATCAGTCTAGTTATCATGCAAAAGAAATACTTTGATATCTTGCTTCAATGTCAGCAGGCACAAAGGTGGTCTCTCATAGACATCATAATTACAACAGAGCCCCTTTTATATATATCATACTTTATTATTTAAAACACTTTGATAGAAATATTTATGATTCCTTTACAGTAATTAACAATGCACACATGCAAAGGTTTACTTGCTATAAACCACAGGCATACTAAGAAGAATGAAAAGGATCATTATCGTACTTGTGAAAAACAAGACTAGCTTTTATTTTTTATATGACTCACAAAAATAATTATGCCAAAAAAAAAAGTATATTTCAAATGACTCACTGCATATTCATAAGTATCAACTTACTGCTAGCTAATTCAACCACACATTATTAAAAAGAAGATTGAAAACAAAACATCAGTGTGCGTTTATTAGATTGCATTGAACAGCCTAGGATAAGTCAGCTATCATTTTTACACCATAAAAAATCACACAAAATCCATTATGAATGTAGTTTTATATCCTGAATATGCAAATAATTTTCCTTGTCATTTAATATTAATATTTTTACTCTCTTTTTATCTTAATATTTTGAGTGTTTTTCACACTAATGATTTTTTTCATTTCAGGTAAAAGTTAAACTAAAAAGATGTATTCAGCTGTTAATTATTCCAATATTTTCAAGAAGAGAATATGTTTAAGAAACTATGAAATACTGCTTTGGACTAAATTCCACTTACAACCAAAGAATTAATTGTGTATGACTTTGACAAGTTTTTTGTAACATTACCAGTATGTTAGCTCACAGGGAAAACCTCAA
Source organism: Mytilus coruscus (assembly GCA_017311375.1). Lineage (NCBI taxonomy): Eukaryota > Metazoa > Mollusca > Bivalvia > Mytilida > Mytilidae > Mytilus > Mytilus coruscus. The sequence goes on along the minus strand of CM029607.1, from coordinate 44,962,262 downwards.
CTAGACCCATTACTATCAGTATGAAACTATGCAAGCAGACTGAACATAAACAGAGGCAGTAAACATAAGTTTTCTCTTAAAATTCTGCATGCTCCATAGAGAAGCACCAAATCACAATGTTATACCAAATGCTGCAATGTGCTTAGAAGATAAAGGGCAAATAACAATTTTCTTGAAAACGCTGCATGCTTAGAAGAGAAACAGCAAATAAAAGTTTTGCAAGCTATTAAGAAAAGAAGCAGTTATTAACAAGTTTATAAAGTGTTTGTTTTTACTGAGCAGTGTTTCTAAGACCTTCAAAACTAGAAACAAACACACTACAAAAGGGTCATTTAAATTTTCAAGCTGTATCTATGTATCAATGCTACTTTATTTACAAAATAATTCTATTTTTTTTCAAAATAATACTGTAGTTTAAAATGATCATATGACAGAAAAAGTAACCTCAACTGATTATAAAAAGAGTTGAACAAAATCTAAAGAAAACTGTGACTAATTCAAATTACCAAAGTTGTATGCATGTAACCAATATGCATAGATCTCTATTGTAAGGAATTTCACTTATGTTGAAAAGTGAGTTAACTTATCCATTTAAAGAGAAATCAAAAGAGCATAAGAAATAAAATTTGAGAATTACAGATAAGTAAATTAGTGCCAATACGAGTAGCTTATGTACATTAACCAAAATGCAAGAAAAATAATTTGATTCACATGAGGCCTCTTATACCTATATGTTTAAAGTTTTTCTGAAATTGAAACTATCATCCCTTCAATTGTAACCATATACACAGAGCACATTACATGAAGAAAAAAATCAACCAAAAGTATTGTGTAAAAACTACAAAATGAACTTGTACCAAAGAAAATATGGTACTACTACTAGAAAATGAAACATAAACTTGAAATTGCAGAAGTAAAACACTTTTGAAACTATCTATCACGGTAATACAAGGAATAATTTTGAAGCAAAATTGTCTTTTAGCTTGGTTTCAGGCATTGCTGGTGTGACAGGGTTAATAAATTATAGTTCTTTCATGGATGATTATTTATGCCATGTTTGTTTATGGATACAAAGTATCACTTTATTAATGAAATTAAATTAATCATAAACAAATCATATGGTTGAGTTGAAATAATGAAAAAGGTGTGATTTTATCAAAATGTCAAATAAGGTGACACAACAGCATATCCAATTACAAATAAGGTCAATAACCCAGAAAGGTCTAAAGTAAAACAAGCAAAATTTTATACCAAAATTTTATCTACAATTTGGAATAATTTTATTTTTTATTTCATATTTATTGTAATTATTGCTGGTGAGGAGAGTCACTAGGAGACCATTTACATCAAAATAATTATTATTGTGTGTTCAAGCACATTTATAGATTTGTCAAAACCATCTATACCATCAAATATATGAACCAATTTAATCTTTAAGAAGAAACAATGGTCATCTTATCTATTATTTGTTGGTGGTCAGAGGTATACAAACATTAAAGTCCAAATAAACAAATTTAATGGTCCATCACTAAATAGACCTTTTCATACAAATGATATTAACTGTTGATGCACTGATGTCAACACATAATGATAACAACAACAGGCCAAACAAATAGTATCTTCAGGTTTCAACATAAGAAGAAACGAAGGGAAAAATCTATATATCTTCTGTCAAAAATTGGGTTGATGGTAGTACAACTTCTGTTTAATTTATTTACAACTTTTATTGACTCAGGATGGTTTAAGGCTTAAAATACTTGTATTGTATAAATATATACACTTGTCCATTACTGGAGACTGCATGTTGTCCTCTAAAAGTCTTTGGGTTATTTTAATGATTGCATTGCTGTCTCATTGGCAAACAGATGAATACATTCCACATTTCTGTCTTTTAAGTCAGCTTGTATTTCTATAGTAAACTGTCATATAAATATGAAGTTTGCCCTATAAGACCTGTTATAACTCGAAAGGTGTGGTAGTCATTATCAAAGAGTTTCAGCAGTTGATATATGTTGTTTACATTCAGACTTTCAAATCTGTAAGTACTTTAAAGTCCTAATAAGAGTTTAGTTCATACTGTAACATCCAATTTTCAAATGAAGATGATTGAATACTGTAAAATCAGAAATTATCGCATGCATTTATTTTTGCTATTTTTAAAGAATGGACAAAAATATGAGATTAATTATTGCAATATCAGAAAAATAATCTGCATACAGATATATGTAACATATATCAGAATGCAAGTTCTTATTATCGCGAAAGTCATCAAGTCACATTATTTGTATTATTACACCCCCGTAATAATTTCTGAATTTACAGTATTCTCCACATGGACATTTTTTCCCCATTTCTGAATGGATTCATCAAGATCTATCTGCATCTCCTTGTACTATAACAACAAATTTGGAATAAGGAAGAAGGTCTAAAATCTCTTTCTTTAAATTAAATTTTATTGCATTGATGTAAGATTTTCATTAATGTCAACTTCTCTTCATTATATGGAAGCCAAAATTTTTATACATTTCAATAACACACCATTTGTTCATGTTGTTAGTCTGTACTAAAGGCACAATATATCATTACAAAAGACTATTTAATTTGGAATTGAACAAAACTATATTTTTGAACTGTTTAACTATCAACAAATATTTGGTTTGCCTATGTAGCAATTGTAATTGAAGTTTAACCGTTCCTTTGTCTCCTATGCAATTAGTTCATTTAATTTATCTTGTTACAACTTGATTATAAAAAATTTTAAATCTCCACTGTACCAAATACATTGTCATGATAATTAAACTAATGTGGCTTAATTAAAATCAACAATTATTACACAAATACAATACTGCATGATAGTTATTGCATGATGGACTAAAATTTCAAGTGGAAATTTATAAACATTATACTTTACTCTTATATCGACTTTACAAAATACAGAGGAGACATTAAGGATTGAACAGTGTGTTACTGGCATATTTAAAATAGTAGTTTGATTTATGTTGGCAACAACTGAACAAGGATGAGCCTGAAAGGCAGTGGTGAAGGTGGCAGCACTGAACGTCTGTTTAAAGATTCTGGATATTACCATGGTGACCCACAATCACATAGTACATCAATAGATGATGACATTCATAATTCCTTCTCTTCAATGTCAAGTTCACAGAGGTCAGCTGCCAGTGGGGTAAGTTCAAAATACAAAACACATTCAATTCAAAGGTCTCTTAGAAAATCTAAAATAGGTATAATACAGAGTATGACATCAAAGCATTATCCATATTTCTTCTAGACTACAAGTTATATTTAAATAAACTGATTTTGAAATAAAGGTAATATAAGACAGGATTTCCCAGCTAAACAATAAAGCAAGAACTCAGAGGTCAGAGTATCTGTTCATCTCTTGTTATTTCGCATACATACCAAATTATGAGCCTGGTATCATATTTATTTCCTTTGATACATGCATCAAATGTTGCTGCAGTCTACCATGCAACTCCAACTGACTTTATTATGAGGACTGCTCTTAACAATTGTCTAATGTATTAACAAATCAAAAGTATTTATCAAACTTTTCTTTAGTAAAACTTAAAATACCTTTTATTAAAAGTAAGTATTGGTTTAGTGTGTATTTCCAATGAAACTATAATCATCAAAATGTCCCAATAAAGTGCATTTGTACTTAAAAAAAAAGTGTGCTCAAAAAGAAAATTTCCTCTCATTTTTGTACTGACATTGATTATACACACTTAAGGCAGTTTAACATTATATCAAATCCAAGGTTAAACAATATGAGAATAACATATTGATCTTTAATAAGCTTTTTCATGATAAATAGGCCTTCCTATATTTAGTGCAAATCTCTGATTTATTACATCATTGATGTTTTATTTTACAATATATAAACTGTGTCAAGAGCATTTTTCTGAATATTTGTTTGATTTTTGTATTTATAAGAGAGATCCTAGACTCACAAAAGCGTTTGTTTTATCTGAACTTTCCATATATGCACTAAATCACCCAAATCCAGCATTAAATTGGAATGGGTGAATAGATAGGTTTCGATATGACATAATTTGAATTTGAGTTATTTCCCTTGGCCACCATTTTGGAGGTATAAATGGTTGACTTTCTTATTTGACTAACCAAATTGAAACATGTGGTACAAAACAGTCTGCACCTAAATAGATCATAAAGATGAATTAAGCAAGGCTAAAAGAATTAAAATTAATTAGAAAAAAACTTTTTCTAAAATCTGAAATTTGTGCACTTATGAGTTAATCCTCCAACATGGCGACAGAAAGGAAATAACTCTTGATCGATTTGTGTCAATCAAAAACTTATTATCTATTAATATCAAATGTGTACATTTTATGATCCAATATCAAGAAACCTCCATGGATTTTTTTTCTGTTTACCATTAATTTAATATACATTTTTTTTTAGGTAAAAATAATTTTTCTTCAGCTGCTTCTCACAATATGAATTATTACATGTTTATGTTCTTTTATACTATATTTTACTATATTTTGCAAGCACTTGTAAAGATTTTCATAGCTATTTTTGCTACAGTATAAAATAAATAATATATTTCTTATCCAACTAACCAAGTATTTTAATGGATGAACAATAAAATCTGTGAAAATAAATTACCTCCCTTTGACAGTCATGTGGTAACTTGTATAAGAATTTCTTACAAAACTAAACGTAAAATGAAATTACTGATGCTTAACTTGAGAACAATAGTTTTGCATGTATGCAATTCTTTTGACAATGGAAAGTGTATATGGGTTTGATCACAATTTAAACTTGCAACATAATCTCCATAGGTATGATAATAAATCACAATATCGTAATACTACAATAAGTGCAATGACTGCATGACTACACACTGCTTAGACTTGCAGAAACTAACAATATAGTATCAAATTTAATTCCTGTTGACTTGATACTATTGATTTTGACAATGAATTGCAATTTCTGATTTACATGTTAAATACCTACTGATCAAATTCTGGTTTTCCACCTTATGTGATCAGAACAACTTGTCCAAAAACCTATAATCTTATTTGAATTGTTTTACATTTGTCATTTCGGGTCTTTTTATAGTTGACTTTGAGGTATGGGTTTTGCTCATTGTTGAAGGCTGTACGGTGACTTATAGTTGTAAACTTCTATGTCATTTGGTCTCTGGTGGCAATCATACCACATCTTCATATTTTTAAATTAAACAAGGTATTATTTGAATCTGGAGTAATTTTGAATTCTGGAAAATTGATAAGAAATGTATGATGAAAACTAACCCAATTAAGGAGGGTTAGCCATGCATGCATGGCTAAAGGGCTTAGTTCATACTAAAATATCAGCGAAAGTAACTTGAACCTTAGCTAACCCACTAAAGTTTGGTTAGTTTTCATCATACAATAATTTCTTATCAATTTTCCAGAATTCAAAATTATTCCAGATTCAAATAATTCCTTGATAATAGTTGTTTTCATCAAATATGTATTCATGTAAAGGTCTATTTCAAACTGTTATGTTTATAAAAAAACCAAGAAATTAAAGTTTTAACACACATTTACAACATCTTGTTCAAAATTTGTAGTTTTTCTTTTAAAACATTTAAAAAAAACAAGAGAGCACACACTGAAATGTCATTGTCTTGCCTGTATAATGCTGACCAATGAACCATGAAAATGAGGTCAAGGTCAGACAAAACCTGCCAAATGAACATATTCACCTCACAATCATTCCATACACCAAACATAGTTGACCTACTGCTAATGTATCTGAGAAACAGACCAGGCCTATAATCACAAAAACTAATCATTGATCAGTGATCCATGAAATGTCAGGTCTAGGTCAAGTGATCCCTGTCTGATGAACATGAAGATCTTGCAAGGATCCCTTATACCAAACATAGTTATCCAGACAGAAACTTCATAACATAAGGTATCTTTATACAAGGTATGAACCATCAGGGTCTTCTTTCATCTGAAATATAAAGCTTAATACAGATAGTTAATGCTGCAGCCATTGTTACCACCAGATGAGCATCCCTGTCGAGCATTCTGTGGTGGCAGGCAAAAAAAAACTGCTTTGGAAGCTTTAAAATTTTTCAGTATAAATTTCATTTAAATTTGAAGGGGATCCAATAAAAAATAAAGGTGCAAACATGACAACAACAAAGTTACGACAGGTGTATAGACAGAAGGATGAACATACTAATCATTAATGGACAGGACAAAAATATTATAACTTGCACAACTTTAATGCATGGGGTATAATAACATGACTGCATAATGCATAAGTACTATAGTATTGCTAAAATAATCTATATCAATTGTATTGCTCCAACATAAGAAATTTCATAAATTATTCAAAGAGAATTTAATACATTTTTAGATACTGGTTAAAAATTGAAATTAGCAACAAAGTAATTTGATGATAAAATGCATAAAGGAAGTATTACTGAGATTTGAGCTAATGCAACTTAACATTGTAAAAGTGTTTTACATAAAAGTTTACTTAACCTCTCAAAATTTATTTGTTAAGCATTTGAAAATGTTCCCATTTTGGAAATGGACTAAAAGGCCAAATATTTGTTACTATTACCCTCATTCCAATATACTTCAAAACAAATTACTGTTAACCTTTTAATTCATCTTAAAAGCTAAAGTGACCTGGGTGACATTAATTTTATCTTCAACTCTTTATTCTACTTTTTAATGCATTAAACACATTTGTTGGTAAGTAAAGAGTTGATGGTACATGTATAAACTGATTTGTCACAACACTGTTCTACAAATTGTTAAAGAGAAATGACCGAATATTAAACAATTTGTTTAACAATGAATATCACATGTCTATTCATATAGTTTACCAGGTGTTTGGCCAATATCGTGACGATTAATAATATTACCACTGATCAAATAAATAAAGTAGATAGCTCCAATTAATGAATGTCTGAATTTAAAAGTAAGTGCCTGAATTCAAAAAGTAAACATATATACTGTCAAAAGCTAAATCCATTTATTTTCATTTAGTATGTTTGAAAATATTTATTTTATTGTGGAGTAAAACACCTTTATTCTTCAAACTACCATAGCCTAATACATTAAATCCTCCTTGGTCTTCAGTAAATATAATATTTTTAAATAGTTTAAAACTCTAGACATTTGTAAATATTGTTTTTATTTTTTCTTCTAAGATAAGACATCTGACATTTCACAATGCACGTGTAGCTTAAATCTATATCTTATGCATAAGAGTAAACAGCTTATGTATTATAGACCCATCCACATCAGATATGCATTATATATATATATATAGGCAGTCCTGGAAATATATATAATGTTACAATTACAAACCAAACAAAAAGACCAATATATATAAATATGCTTTTTTAAATTCTGAATCATTTTATTTCCCTTGTACCTTACACTTATTATATCTACATTTAATTTTCCTTGTACCTAATACACTATATATATCTGATGCTTTGTCCTTTAAAGCCTTCCTTGTGATCTTGTTGCAAAACAAATCTACCTTTATAGCTCTAAAATCAAGCAGAAACTAAGTAACTATCAGAAGTTAATAGTTGATTGAAAGAAAACTCTACATGACCTGCTCTGAACTTACTGCAGACATATCTTAGTAGTTGTTACAATTTAAAAATTAAGGAGGAGACTCATGCTCATGATGTGGACAACAAAAACAGCATGCCCTGTTATCAACACAAAACTTGTCATCTCAGTTTAAGTATGAAGAACATCGTCTCAAGAACTAGATTATTATATGTATCCAACAACATTATTGAGAAATCATTTTAAAGATTAAACTCCATTGATCTATATTGATTTTGCTAAACTGCCTTGGTGGTCTCATGTTCGAGTGTTGGAGGATGTATGTGGAATCGATCTCCTTTCTAGTCAAACTAAAGGCTAAAAGTGGTATTTGCTGCATTTCAACTAAGCACACAGCATTTACAAGTAAGAGAAAAACTTATTGGCCTGCAGTCAGAACAACATGGTTATATATCTACCTGCATGAACTCCGACTTTAAAAATCTGACTCGGCATGTGTGTCTAGTACAAAGCATTTGGTTCATAATCATATCACATTAGCATGTTATCAACATTTTGTTTGCCACTGGACATTAAACACCAATCCATCCATAGTTACTTGTCTATAAATCAGACAATATATATCATAAACAACATTTAAACTGAAAAATGAAAAACAAATAAGCTTGTAATCTTGCTACATCAGTATTTGTCAGTTAGTTCAGAATTATTATAGCACAATGATGCATCTATGTTGTTATGATTATTTGAAAATGTCTGAGAGGATGTTTCTGCCTCTTAGAGAAAGTTGCTCAGCCAAACAACTTTGTTGACCATATTTCTAGTTCATATAACTTTATGTAATGTAACCTTTCAAATCTTTAACAAAACTATATTAGCCTATAAACATAATCTTACTATTAAATGTTTCTAATTCATTAATTCCTAATATCCTTTCAATTTTTATCTTTTGCTGAACAATTAAGTTATTTAGATCTTAGGTCTGCCAAATTTCAACTACATGTATAACATTAATTTCTATGATCAATATAAACTTGAATGATTAAAGAATATACTTGCATTTTATCTGCAATAAATTATTGTGTATAGAGATAGAAGTCAAGCTGATTTACAAATAAACTTCAAAAAAAATTCATTTACCCAATCTAAGACCTATATAAACTATAGTCCATCAAAGATGTTTTTTCATATGTTATTGTTCACCTTTAATTCTTTCACAATTTTCAAGGCTAGATGTTATCTTGAATATTGAAATTTTAAATTCAACAAAACACTTTTTGTATTGTTAGGTCAGGAGAGGTACACTCTTTCACTTCATTTCATGTTCTCACCTACCCCAATTTGTACAATTTGTAGAGCAGGAAAATTCCTTTTTTATATCGATATTTAATTCTGTTCATATAATTGTAATCTATCTCTCGGTCAGCCATATATTTGTGTTGCTGTAAATTTCTACAAATATGCAACATTAATAAGTTTGATATATGTTCAAAATGTTCATTTGTACTATGGTTTATTATCCTGATAATGTGATATGACATTTGATTAAATATTTTTATCATCAGTGAAAGTTATGAGTGAATGCCAGATTACATTTTTAAAACTTCTCAGACTCCAGGAAATTTTTATTGTGCTATATGGTTTTGGGTAATTTGTCCCTTGTTTAAAGCAGTCTGCATGTTGACCTTTAGATATTCAATTTTGGTAAATTTGTATTGGTAGACTTCTGTCTCATTGAGATTTACCATAAGTCTTCTTTTTTAGCAAGTCTAACTGTGTGATTTAAACAGACAAATATGTTAATTTTGGAAAAAGAAAAAATTCTAAAAGATTCCCATAGCTTTGAAATATGATTATTCATTTATGATGCTTTTTCATAAATGATAATTATTTAGAGTTAATATTTTTATGCTGATATATTTGTTTTTGTTTTAACCCCCCCACCAGGTGTTCTATCTAATCCACCTATCTAATAATTAAATGACAAGTATAAAACAGGTAAAGATTTAAACCCTGCAGGTACCCACAATCACTCGATATTGCTTTAAATCAATAAATATTGTTGTGTATTATAGGTCTGATAAAAAATAACTAATAGGACTGTGTATTGTTTAAATGGAACTTTTTATTTGGCTGTTAGCCATGTGATTCAAGTTTCAAAAAAGACACGACTGGGTGCCCCATGTGAAAACTACTGTGACTGTCCCAAAAAAGAATTAGCTCTACTAGGGAATTATTCTCATGACTTTACTACTATCTTTTCATGAATGAAAAATTAGACATTTAACTGATGATAGCTAGTTTGAAGGAGTATTGAAAAATAATTAACAATAAACATGGATAGTGAGAATGGGGACCAGAAACAGGATACCAGTAGTGGAAATGGGACGATGCTCGAACAGGATAGTGGTCAGTATGAAAATGTGTCTATGGCAAAAAGTGATAGTGGTGTAGCTGGTGAACCGTCGCCCAGGACACCACAGAGCCAAGAAACAGATGTTGATACAGGGGCACCAGTTGAACAGGAAGAGGAAGTGATTGAGAGGTCAGAGGTCACAGATACAGTACAATCTCCAGTGCATGAAGAATTTTATTCTGTACCTAGTGAACCCAGGCAAAGTGATCGGTCATATCAATCCATTGACAGTGAACTTTTTTATTCTTTACCTGAAAAATCTCCAGTTTCTTTCAATGGAGATAGAAATGATGAAGTTGTGTATGAAGAGCTTCCAGACCAACCTGATGGAAGTGATAAAGATGAAGATGATGATGATGATAATATTGGTAGTGTTAGTGATGAGGAAAGCTTTGAAGATGTACCTTCTAAACTAAAGAGATCAGCTGACAGTGATGACCTTATGCAAGGGTACAGAGATGACGGCTCATCAGCTGTCAGTGACATTTTCACTGATGTCAGTGCTGCATTGCAAAGACTAAATAACACCTATGAGAATGTCACTAGTAAACCTTCCAAACCATCTGATCACCATGCCTCTCGATTTGACTCTTTACGATCTAAATACACTCGTCCTAGAACTTATCCTCCTCAAAGAGAACCTGTATATGCTAAACCAATGCCAAGAGATACTGGCTATCAACCACTCTTGTCCAGAAGAGATCACCATCCTTATACAACATACCTAACTAGTCTGCCTGTCTCATTTAGTCCACAACGAACCTATACTACTGCCAAAGATGAGTTTTATCCAGATGAGGAAGAGAACAAGGTAGGCAATTCTCATTGATTCTACCAATAAACAGGGCTTCATGATAAAGAACACTTTCCATGGCAAGGCATTAACTTTTTCAACTTATAAGCAACTAAATGGGCTAACCATGGCACACATTACCAACATCTCAAAATTGCAAAAATAAACTCACTTACTCAAGGGAAGATTACAGGAAGTTTTCACTTTTACTCCTCCCATATATTTACTTTCCCTAAGTGATACTGAGGGTTTTGGATTTATGCTGAAGAACTGTTTAGTATTCACTTTAGTTTATGAGCATCTGCTAATTTCAAGAAAATTATAATGATCTCCAAAAGTCTTGGTCGGTATTTGCCTCACTTAAATACTTGATCTTTGCATTCATAGTACTTTTCCCATGCACCATTTTATTGTGCTGTTTTTGACATAGCCTTGTAAATATTGTTAGAACAGTTGTTTTATAAAGTCTGACTGTCCTTAATTTAAATAAATTTCATATATAAAAAAAAATCTTTTGCTTGACACAGGGGAAGCTGTTGAAGTAGAGATGCTTTATATTTACCATAAAAGGTATAGGTAAACAAAATAGGATACTGGGTTAACACAAATGAGACAGCAACCCATCAATAAAAGTAAGCCTAATTGCCATGGAGGTCAACAAGAGTAATCAACTAAAAGAGCCTAAACTTGTAATTTCAAATTTCTTTCGTCAAAATGCTGACAAAACAAACCAGTAATTCTGAGAATGATTTTAAATCATAAGACTGTGAATCAATATGAAGTATACAGATAAGAACATAGACCTGAAAGAATCACGCTCAAAATCAGATCTGCTGACTTTTCTATTCAATTTTATAATTCCTGAAATAATAAAATACTGACATTAAAAGTACAATAATAATGATTTCCAATGAGAATGAAGAACTTCCAAGCTTTACCTTGATTAACTACCATCCGTTTCTTAACTTCAATCAATACACCTTCCTATGAAATAACAAATAAACGATCTGCAATAGGAAATAAAATTAGAGTGTATCAAAATCTAACTATTGTTCAATCCAACTTTTATGCATTTGATTTCATGTCAACAAAACAAACATCATTTGCTAGCAAGACTCCATTAAATTTTCAATTCTGTAGCACAATTATCTCATATTTTTAGGGGTTTTTTTGGCTTCTGAACGACAATTCTTAGAATGGTATTCTCAAAAGTCACTAAGAAGAAAAGGTGAATCACTACACAATCCTCTTCTAACTATCCAACAATTACAATGTAATCATTTTCCTATCGAAGGTCGGTGGTTTTCTCCGTGCACTCCGGCTTCCTCCACCAATAAAAACTGGCCGCCACGAAATAGCCCAAAAGCGGTGCTTAAAAGTGGCGTTAAAACACCAAAAATCAAATCAAATCAATGTAATCAAAACAAAAAGTCTATTTTCTATGATGTGAATAACTTTTGACCTTAGAAGACTTTTTTTACCTTAAAGTTTTAATTCTAATAGAGGCTTGTCACTACCTCTGACAGGGTGGTTAAGAGACATTATCAAGACATGTTTTCGTAGCATTAATCAAAAGATATTACCCTAAAATGAAAACTGTCACCAAATTTCAGTCTTTCCTCACGGCCATGACCTTGACCTGTTTGACCAAGAACTGTAAATTCAGAAATTATTGTGAGGTTTTTATTAATGCGAATAATAGGACTGGGTGAATATCGCAATAATAAGAACTCTCGTTCTGATACCCGATTCATATATCTGTATGCAGAATTGCAATAATTAATCTCGCATTTATGTCCATTTTTCAAAAATTGCAATAATAAATGCATGCAATAATTTCTGAATTTACAGTACTCAATAAAACAGTATGAAATCTCTACTAAAATTTGGTTATGATTGGAAGTAACACTCGTAAGATATCCAGTAGAAAAAAAAAAACATCCCTAGATTTCCCATTTATTATAGCTTAAAGTCTCATTTCAAAACAGGACTTCCTTTCCCTAAGGGATATTGTAAACCCAAGTGTGGTTTAAATCAGATTAATGGCATGGAGAACAACTTCCAAAAACAGAAAAGTAATTGCCTTAGTCTACGAAGTCCAAACGGTTCAAATAACATCCATTATCTGCCATTTGCATGTCTGCATCTCAAATTCTTAATTTTTCTCTCATACTACTCTTTATTTCAAAAACTTGAAAAATTTAGACCTGTATATCTGTTCAACATGTAAAAATTTGCTTTTAAAAGTATGTAGTTTGTTATAAAATTTGCATGTCAAAGTCTAAAATTTGGTACTTTTTTTTTTCAAAGGATCTAAATATAGGATGTCTTGAACTGAGTATAGAATTTAATCCGACTTTGACACAAAACATAAGTTTTTATCACCATATAGTAATGTTCTATTCATTACTTGTTATGTTTAACTAGCTGAAACAAGTATTAATATTGGATCAAATGTTTATTTTGTTATATAAACTTGATGATCCATTTAACGGCTGTTTTATTGTTTAAACAGAGAGGTAAATATTGCATTTATCGGTGAACGAAAATTCAGACTAAAAGGAGTCATTTGTAAAATGTAGTTTTAAACATTGAAGTGGCTAGCAAATTCTTCTTTTTTTCCATGTAGGTGTTAACAACTTAGAAATTCTAAAAGTTAATTGTTCACCATATTAGAAATAATAATAAACAAATATACTCGGTTAAGTTTTGTATTCAAAATTTTTCTGTACAAGGCTGTACTGTGACCTTGCATAGGCAGATCCAGGGGGGCCCTGGGGGGCAGGGTCCCCCCCTTTTGTGGAAAAATTTGGTTGATAATATAGGAAATCACTGAAGCATGACTGGAGCGGGCCCCCCCTTATAAAAAGTTCAGGATCCGCCACAACCTTGATATAATTGCTTAAATCCATGTCAGTTGGACTCTGTTGGATAGTTGTCTCTTTGGCAATCATAACACATCTCCGAATTTCATATTGAAGCAATTAGAGCACAGTAAAAGTATATAGACACTTGCCTATTAGTGAAGATCAAAGAAACTCTAGATCTCTCTTTGCTTTTTGATAATGTGTTTCTGTCTCATCAATTTGTAAAATTATGGAATAACTGTATTTCATTTTGATACTTGCTGACATCAATCCTTAAATTAACTGTGACATATTGAAAATACAGATATGTGTGACGGTAAAATTATTACACTGATGTTGACAATTATCAAATCATATTACTATAATTCAGTTGCAGCTACTTAAAAGTGACAATTAAATGAATTTTTAGTTCTATGAAAATTTTGTCTCTCAATAGACAGACCATACCAGCATAATGACTTGGGATTTTACTTTCTCAAAATATGTGATGTTGTCCAATCAAAATCTCTGTTGCAAACAAATTACATTAGAATTGATGGTTACATGATTTATAAATCATCAGTAACTATATAATAATGATCACATTAAATCATTTCATAAGACACTTTAGATAACACTATCTGAGATGTTCACTAATCCAACAGTTCAAAACATTTTATCAATCATTCTTTTATTTTTGCAATTGATTTATTCAAGAACCCCTTTTATAACTCTATAAATTAGACTAGCAATGAAAAGTCACTTCGATTCAAATATCTATCAGTAGCTCTGTCAATAATAATCAAATCATACATTGTATTTTTCTATAACTTTTCAAATGTGTTTTATGCAAATCTGGCTTAATAGTTATCTATTTCTGATATAGCTTTGTAAAGAGTTCCCTGTTTAAGGTCATGTCTGACTTAAAAATCAAATCTTGGAATATGTTCAAACCTTTTTACTACAAATTGCATAACAGTTTACCTATCTTTTAACATCAATAACGGCTCATAAAACCTCTTTCAATCTAATATTCAAAACACACTTTTCTATTATAATTAAAGTTTGATAAAGAAAAAAAAGAATAAAAAAAATCAGACATAGTAAATCAATTCAATGAACATGGTGTAACTGATCTATTTGATTATTGGTCGGCAGATCTAACCTGTAAATTGTCCACACCTGGATTAAGAAATTAATACCTGCTGAGTAATTATAAAATCCTGCTCAAACAAATTAATTGACTGCCCCTTTGAATCATGTTGCATGAAATTTTCAGATTTGTTGTTGAAAATGTTTCTTTATTAGAAGATTGCCTGAGATGATTGATTATATTAACTGTAATCTGAATATGAAGGTTTAGGACAAATAAAGATTGATATAAACTTAATGTCCTGAGGGGCAAATAATGTTCCTGCATATTATGAATGAAACTAAGCAATAAATCAAATAAGCAGATCTTGCAAAGTTGGTGACATAGAGATCTGAACTGCTGGTATTCTGGTTTCAAAAATGTATAGCATTCAGTATGTTTTTGGATAAGGGGAGACAACTGCATTTAGTGAAGTACTGAAAGGCCAAACAAATTTTAACTTCAGCTTTTAAAAAAAATTTAAGATTGACAAGGGAGTTAACTTTCCAGAAATAACACCAATGCAAACTATGATGACCAAAAGCCAGTTTGGTTATGGTTGTCTTTTAGATATAGGTAACTGTGAAGTAGAACGATACTATATAAACATCACCTATTCAGAATGACAATGACTCATGTTTCTGTATCCTTGATATTCAACTTAAAATGGTATGGTCAAGTTCATAATCTTCACTAAAGCCAGAACTGAACATTTACCGGTTGATGCAAACTTGACTCAATATTCAAGCTCTGTTGTGCTTTTACTGGTATGCCATCATGTGAATGGGAAATGTAACATCGAAACTGATTAGGGTATATGTTTTGGATTACAACAAATATTGCACTGTAATATGTTTTTAGACCAATTGTTGCATAAACTAGGAACTTGTCTCAATGGTTCCAACAAATGACTATTCTTTTGTGAAAAAGAAGCAGAAGATACCAAAGAAACAATCAAAATTCATAAGTCAAAGAAAAAAACAATTAAAAAGAACAGTCTACAAAACACAGCATAGAAAACTAAAGTCTGAGGAACCAGAACCCCACATAAAAAATGGTAATCTCAGGTGTGAGCAGAATCTACTCCACATGTATCATCAGTCTTTTTGCTCATTGTAAGTACAAACTAGGTGATAAGTCTAATTAGGTGATGTAACCATTAAGGAAAAGAGTTTGGGTTTGTGGCCATGACAATTGAAACAATCTCTGGTCATCTGTGAAACAGATATTCTATAATGGTCAACAAATCATGGAGGTGTCTGTAAAACTTTCTAAGTTTTGACCTCAACTTTACCAACTTGTCAAAGATATCAGGCTTATAATTGGTTTTACAAAATGCACATTTCGTCTACATCAGGCTCATAGGTTGCTTAAAAAAACAAGCTTACAAAGTTAGACATGTAGAGAACTAGGTGGCCTTCAAAGACTGATAAGCTACAACAGTATTACTGTAAAACCTGTGGATAAGTTTCAGTGCATAACTAATGTTACCTTGGGAAATAGGGAAATAATGAACATGGCTTAGTTACTAAGATGTATTTTTAAAAACAGGTTGCCCTTAAAATATAAATGCTTTTTTTTATACATTCATGTACATTGATGACATTAATAAAGAAATTAGCAACCTTTTTCATGTGTCAAAAGTGATATACTTAGTACAATAATTTGCAGGTTTCATATGTCTAGAGCTATTGAAGTCCAATATAATTAAAGAAACATTAGGGTTAAACATATTCTCACTGGGGCAATTCTCTGTTCAATCAATGACAAATGAACCAAAAGATTTTTTAGTATAATATTTGATAAATTTTCTATAAGATTAAGGTTAAAATTGCATGTCCAACCTAATTACATATGACTTTAAATGACAGTTCAATATCTGCAAATTTCTTCTACTGCTTCAATGAAAGACTTAATCTGCTTATCGATACATAGAATGAATTTGATCACACAACCTTTGGTAAAGCATTTTCTCCTTAATAACTTTATATAAAGTTATAAGTAGATATTAGAAATCCATTGAAAATACCTTTCAAACATAGTAATTTAAATCTTTCATTTTAATCTAATACACAGTGATAAGGAAAGTGGAATTTTAACAAGGAGCTTTTTGCCGTAAGTATTTTATTCTGAAGAATGACACAAACACCATTTTTTTCCCATCAATTATAGATTTCAAGTGTTTTATTTTTATTAAAACAAATGGCAGATAAATGCATTTTTTGTAGACCTGAAAAGTTTGCATTGCTGGTTAAATATGGACATATTGGTGAAAGGAACATATTCATCCTTTTGACCAAAAATCCACAATAAGTTGATATAATGTAAAAATAACAGTGCAAAAAAATATACTGGTACATAAATCAAAGCATCTCTTCTACTCTAGTGAAATATGATGTATATAGATTGCCCATACCACTATAATCAGCCATTTTGCATTGACTCTAATCCCGGAAATTACCCTGGCCTTTTTCCAATAAATTATGTCCCTTGAACTTATTAGGTGATTTACCTTACTAATAGAGGGATATGCACTGTACCCCAATTCACTAATATATCTCAGTGAGTGGTGTGGAGCATTTCATCATAAAGTCTAAAACTCACCTTCCAAACTAGCAGTTTGAGGATGACACTAACTTCTGGATCATATCTGACTAAAATGTTAGTCTAAAAATATAGAAAAAGAAATAATTTTTGGTGCACCTACCTAATAAAATATTTTCTAAAACTGGATCAAAGAAGCAGGATCACACATAATTGTTCTTAAAGATTGAAGAATGGTCTATAATGAATGTTTATGGAAATATCAAATGTGAAAAATGATCTGAGATTGAAAACTGTAGGGGAAATTGAGTACACAAAATTGGTGCTGTCTTTTGAAAATTTTGATGAACAAAAATTATTTAGTTACAACTTGTACAACATGTATGAAAAGATGAAGGGAAACATCCTTCATCAATACAAATACCACAATAGCAGGGGCATAATTTTAAAACATTTGAAATCTTTCTATGAAGTTCCAAGAGCTGGGTTGAAAGCAGTAGGAGGAGTTGATTACACAAAATTGGTACTGTCTTTTGTAAATTTTGCTGGAAAATAACTAAGTTCCAAAGTTCAGGAAAATAGAGAAAATGTTCTCACAAAATTCCTTAATCATATTAATAGCAGTTACATTACTTTGATTTGTGTGCAATGACTGCAGTGCAATCTGTCTGTCAAGATTCAAGGATCAGGCTTGATTACACAAATTGACAAAAAAAACATGAAATGGGTACCCTTTACCATGACCCGTCTGCCCGAGGGCCTGCCCAACATCACCATACTATACTGGTAATAATTCTATATGGCTATGCCAGTTTTGCACTTCATGCAACACAAAATTTATTCTGACAACTAGCCAACCAGACTGTTTTTAACTCCTACATGCAAAGTGCTCAGCTTAAAAGCAGGAAATACTAATTTTCATGTCTTTGGTTTGACACGGCCAGTCAAACCAACATCCTCCTGATATCAAGATAAGCAAGCTACCATGAGATCACCTTGGTAGTAGTAATAATTTGAAGGATAGCCAATCAATTAAGGAACTATTTTATCTGTGGTAGCTTGCAATTTACCTTGGCTATCTCTCTTGAATATTTATCATCAGACCTACCTTGTGATATTTTAGTAACTTTGTCAGCTGGTTCTTAATTATAGCAATAACTTCATTGTCTAACTCTTGTGCATCTAACTGAAATATATATATACATTAATTAAAACAAGAGTGCACACACTAAAATATCTCGCCTGCTTTACTGACCATGGTTGTTTTAATGTTTAATGTCTGAAAGATAAAGGTTTTACTACAACTATCCCATAAACTTAACATTATCAATGATCCATGACAATAAGGTCAAGGTCAGTTAAACACTTGCCAAACATTTCATACACCAAATATAGTTGATCTTTACCTTTTGCTTATAGTATCAAAGAAACAGACCAAACCATGAAAACATAAAATTGACCAATGAACCATGAAAATGAGGTAAAGGTCAGATGATACATACCACACATGTACACCTTACAATCATTCCATGAAATAAAATGATGTTGAGGTCAGGTGAACCCTGTATGAAGGACATGTAGACCTTGCAAGGAACCCATATACCAAATATAGTAATCCTATTACTCATAACAAGTGAGAAATTAACTATACATTTTTTTAAGCAGTTGCTGAACCATGAATATGAGATTAAGGACAAAGGACATATGACAGATGAAAACTTTGTAGCATAATGCATCTGTATACAAAGTATGAAGCATTAAGGTTGTCTACCCTCTGAAATATAAAGCTTTATACAATGAGTCTATTCTGCTGCAGCCACCAGATTGTAAACCTTATGTATCGCATTCTGAGACTTTCGTCGCAGACGAGACACAAAAATTGAGACAGACTCTACAAAGCGTCAGCGAGTGGAAACATGCAGTGACATTTTTCAAGCGAATTAAACTTTATTTGTGTTATAGGCGATAGGGGTTATATGGACAAAAAGTAATTATTTGTGGAGTAAAATGAATAAGTAATCAAATAATGCATGATTTATCTACTTAAAAACAGCACTATTATGATTTCTAGACTAAAACTTGCAGCCGAATTTGTTGGTCTTGATTACCATGTTTTCTATATCATGTATATGGATTGCACTCTGCCTCCAACAGGCTGTCAGACTTCATAGACAATCACAGACTGATGAACCTATGGCAGTGTTCATCCAGTTTTTATCTCCTTATCTTGGTCAGTAGAACAAAACTATGTACATGTACTACAAATGTATGAGCATGGTGAAAGGAACATAGATACCTTCCGTTGTTATTAAATAGGGTGTCAAGATTTGAGTTCATATCCACTGAGTTTCATCTCTGACAAGTCATAATAATCAAGATGTTGGCAGCATTACAAAAACTGGTCTAGACATTCAGAGTTCTAGAAAACAATTTTAGAGTGGTGGTCAATAGGACTACAAAAACTACAAATCTGGTGGTTCTAGTGAAAATTTTGTAGTCCTAAATTTTTGCAATCAATTATTTCCACAGGTTAAAATAAGATGCAGCCAATTTGCAAAATAATTGTATGGTTCCATATCAAATATTAGGAGCTATACTTAATACCAGCATGACCAGAAAGCCTAAAATATAAAAAAAAATAAAACCAACTAACACTAAGACCACCATTACACTCGAAATTGGTGGACCTACCCAAGTTTTGGTTGTCAGGACAGACAAGACCACCAGTTATCAAGAACACTTGATATTCACCTTTGTCCTTTTGTCTTAGAAGCCTTAAAAAATTACATTTGTGCAGTGTTCCTTATCTACATACCTTCAACTTATCCATTATAAAATCTTTTTAGATAATTTCATGGTAAAACCATGAAGAGAACACTGTACCCACTTGTATGAACCTTTTTTTCAACTTTAAATTTAACTGGATTCAAACATAATGTCTTATTTGTCCTACAGGATACTAGACCTCTAAATAGCAAAAACAAGTCAAAAGCATATCATGTTAACCTAGAGAGAGAGCTGAAAACAGTTTTTTATGTAAACTACATTTGGGTTCAATACATTTTTTAATTGAACTTTCCAATATATTTACAATCTTCTGTTCTGGGATTATAAATTCAAAGTTTTCTGTAAAGTATGACAACATTTACTCATGTAAAACAAACATTAAAAAATGTAATTTGCATTAACACATATGTACTGTTGAAGACTAGATTTTTAGGTGTATTTTGATTTATAACTTGTACTGTTAAATTCTGTTGTTACTGTCCCCTTGATGTTTACTCCACATATTCTTTCATTCATTGCTACCAATCAAATTCAGAGTTCTCGAACTTTGAAATTGAATAACAATAATTATACATCCAAGTTTAGGTGTTGTCCTCAAAATTAGGCATGATACTGTATTTCAATATTCGGGTTCAACCTGAGACAAGTCTATCTGCCCACCATGTTGGGTCATTTTCCACTCCAGCAAATAAAAGATATGTTTCTTACATGCATTTTATAGGAAAATAAGGGCATTTCGATACAGAATACACGTTAACATTAGGCTGTCATTCCTTTATTACCTGACTAACGCGAAGTGCACGTGTGCAGTTTTCTGTTGATTTTTCCTCCATATTGTTTACATTCTTCTATAACTTATTTTATAAAACCCAATCCCATTAGATCAAAGTTTCAACGACGACCAATCAAATTTAATATAACATAACTTCGGTCTGGTGCCACCTGTCGTCAAAAGTTTACATTATTCAAGGACATTAACTTGGAACCAAATTCATACAGGTGAGTTAATTTATATTTTATTCAATTAAATCGGCTATTGTTCAAAATAATCAAAGCGATTAAAAAAATGATTTACTTTAACAAAAATTAACCAGCCATTTGCATAAAAATTATTCCACAACATTTGATATCGTTGTTGATCTGTTTTATGTGACTTAAAATTGAATGTGCCTACTTTTATTGATTGAAATGGATAAGTTTTTACATGCTTTATTTCTATTTATAAATGTATTTGAAAGGCTACAAATAATTGCATTTTAAATATACTTCCGAAAATACTATTTCGGAATAGCTCTTGTAATACATTAATACATTTTTTTCTACTTTTTTCATTGTTAAAATTGTAATTCCAACTGATGTCACAGCGAAAATAGAAATTAATAAAGAGTAATGCACAAATACATGTATTTTTATAAGCTTCGGAAGCGACAAATTGATAATTTTATATTAAAAGAATTAGTCTGAATCAGATAAGTTTAATACAATATATTTAGCATATACTAGTATATAATTATGTCTGTGCACGAATTTAGGTATCGACGATCTCTTGGATTTTTCTGAAATTTATGATTATGTGGAACTCTCGACAGTCTTAACATTAGAAAAAATAATGTGTGCTACCTAAGTTATACATTTAAACTGTTTATAGCAAATTAAATCAAACGACAAATTGAAGAAAATAAAAGAGAACAATTAAAGCCTATAGGACAAAAAAAAATGTAGGATACGGCCGCGTGTATTACTTTTATTCCAGACATAAAATGTATGGAATGGACGTTGTAATCCGCAAAAATATTTAAA
Organism: Mytilus coruscus; assembly: GCA_017311375.1. Classification (NCBI taxonomy): domain Eukaryota; kingdom Metazoa; phylum Mollusca; class Bivalvia; order Mytilida; family Mytilidae; genus Mytilus; species Mytilus coruscus. The sequence continues at coordinate 44,940,364 of CM029607.1, read as the reverse complement.
TTTAAAATTTTCTGGAAATTCCGTCTTGCAAATTCTATTCTAAATTGAACTTTTCAGTTTGAAAAAACTACAAGGCCGCTAAAAGTCATCATACCAAAACATACTTAAACTTTGACATAGAATTGTTAACTTTTTATAAATTGTGACTTGGATGGAGAGTTGTCTCATTGGCACTCATACCACATCTTTTTATTTATAAATGTGTCAGTATACTGCAATTCACATGTGATATTTGCGCAGTCAAAATGTATCCATTAATCCTGAAGTATATATAGACTTTAGATGAATAAGTTTGCCTTGTTTGTGACATTGCCACAATATGCTTTCGTAGAGTTTGTGGTTGAGGTCATGAAAGAATGCAAGTCCGCGGACTTTACGTCGTCCGCTTCAACTTCATATCTGTTGTTTTTTACCAAAATAATTCATTTGCGGCAGTTTTAGGTATTCTGCTCAATATGAAGAAACAATTAACATACGGTCACAAAACATATAAATTCGCGTTATATAGGCAGTGTGAAAAAACATAACGTCGCAAGACGGAAGCGTAATGGAATATGTCTATTTCAAAATAAGATGATGCTGTACGATTGCAAATGACACAACTATTATACATCCGAGGGCTGGGAAAGACAAGATGGTGTAGATAAAAGCAACTATATGTTACCGTACGGGCTTCAACAATTGAGAAAAACCCATATAGTATAGTATAGTATAGTATAGTATAGTATAGTATAGTATAGTATAGTATAGTATAGTATAGTATAGTATAGTATAGTATAGTATAGTATAGTATAGTATAGTATAGTATAGTATAGTATAGTATAGTATAGTATAGTATAGTATAGTATAGTATAGTATAGTATATAGTATAGTATAGTATAGTATAGTATAGTATAGTATAGTATAGTATAGTATAGTATATAAGATATAAAACTGGCCCTGACATGAAAAAGTGTAGAACAAACCCACGACCTGATTTATGTACAAAACAGTAAACAAATATAATAGACACTGTCGCTCCTTTTACGGCTCCTGACTTGGGGCAGACACATACAGAATGTGGCGGGGTTAAAATGTTTGTGAGCGCTCAACTCCTTCTAACCTGGGACAGTTGTTTAAGATCACAATATGAGAACAAAATGTAAAAATTAGTTGAAAAAGGTTTGACTCCTCAGATCGACACCAAGCGCCAAAAACAACATACAAAAAGACTAATTGGTGGCCTTGGGCTGTTTTCTGCTCTTTGGTTGGGTTGTTGTCTCTTTGACGCATTCCTCGTTTCCATTCTCAATTTTATCAAAAACACAAAGTATCAATCTAAATCTAATACCAATCAGGAGAGCAGCGGATACAGGGTTACGTCATCGTTTTTATTTTAACAGCTGCATGCTGTAGCTGATCTTAATTACAGTCCTACAATAAGCGAGGGTTTGGATGGGGTTAAATGATTAAAGAATAATGCCCTTAAAAAATGAAGATTAGAGAATAACGGGCAAAAAAAAACCGAAGATTAGAGAAAAAAGGGGTTAATTTTTTGAAGATTAGAGAAGAAAGGGGTTAATTTTTTGAAGATTAGAGAAAAAAGGGGTGAAAATTAAATGTTTACAGAATAACAGACCCCCATCCAGACCCTCATAAGCAGATGATCTACTTCAAATGTGTTATAGCCGAATAGGGCATGCTAAATATTGTTATTCAACGGCTTAATATTTATAACTCGAAATAGAGGTTAGCAACATACACAAGGGTTATGAAGTCTTGAATAACTCGAGTTGAATTCAGATCAATCAGTCACGCCGGCTTGCAAAAATGGTGGAAAGTTAAGGTCTTAATCTAAAATTTACAACGTCCGTTCCTTTTAGATCGACACCAACAAAATGTCGTTTAATTTGTTTAACGAACGCTTCAATTGTACTTGACATGGTCTAGATAGGCAAGAAGGGGTATGTGCGTCCGTGAAACTGATTTAGTCCTACACCATTGTGTGCCTGGCAGCACAATGCTATTCGGACCAAGTATGTGTTGATGTTTCTCTGTGTACGTCTATTTATTTAGGTAGTCGGGTGTTGGTGGTTGGTATCGCCGTAGTCTATCGGTCCGTCCAATATTTTAAGTAGTTATTCACCTATTTTTCTGCATTATCAAATTCTAGGATCCGTCGCTTCATTTTCCTCTTCAGCAAGGGCATAAGGCTTGATCCTGGATCTGTGTGTATACTATTTCTGTTTGTAGAACGTTCTGCCAAATCTGTTTTGTAAGTTGAATTTAGTAGTAATTATTCTAATAGACATTCGATTGTTATATTGTGCAACGCCCCGAGATAAAACGCTCGTTCGTGGAAAAGTCCGACAGGGAAGAGACACATGGGTTTAACGATAAGCTGTTTTTGACAATTTTGGGTATGTGTGTGACTTTCCACCCACCCCCTTGTCTTTGAAGAAAAATCCAAAAACTTTTACTTTAAAGTGCAGGAGTCGCCTCCCTTGAAACCGCGCCGTGCTTTCTTGACTTTTTAGCTAAGTCAGAACAAAAACTCACGATACCAAACTAATTGAAATTTAGTGCGCCAGACACCAATTTAAATAAAATTCACCGGTGGTGCTCAAATTAAAGCAGTTGGAAGGCTAAATCAATTATGAAGTCTCTTCAAAAACATCCAAAACAAAAATTTCCAAACAGTTGTGACAAATAAGGCTGTGGTCAAAAATTTTCAGTGTTTCTGATGATTAACTTTTTATGAACAGTATGACCGCATCAATGATATATAATGGCACTCCATCTGTGGCATTAATCCAGTAACTGTAAAAACTCTTCCGAGTTACCTTCCTTATAGTTTAGTACGCATTCGGTCGTATATACAATTCTATTCAATGACACTAAAATCAAAGCAGTCGGAATCTAAACTTTAACAATTAAGAAGTTGAAGAGCCGTGAGAACAAAAAAAAAAATAACGAAAAGTTGTGCTTTAGCAGTCTATGCCTGGAAGTAGAAAAAGCTAAATATTCGGAGTATTTTAAAGATCATAAAAATGACTGAATAATTGATATAAGAGTTAGTCTATAACATTCATAATTTCTGCGAATACGTTCAAAGCTACAATCAACCCATTAAATTGAAAATGAGATTGGAATACTATGTTGGAAGGTACTAGCGGTTTTAGTTTGTTTGTATTTAAAAATGTACATGGTAGTCTATTATGCAACTTTAGTTTTGTCTGATCCATGCAGTTATTTATATCTCACTGGACCCAAAAGACCATTGTTAGTACATCTTTCGAACGACGGGTACATAAGGTTTTATTCAGATTAAGAACAATTTGAATTGATGAATATAACTAACTATTCAGAAGGTTGCAAATGAAAAGTATACTGCATTATAGATTATCTTCTAGGTGGGAGGAGATTTATACCTGAATTACCAAAGACTCGGTATTAGGTCCTTTCTTTTTTTGTAATTTGATAAAAAAAAAGGTCAAAGATACTTTAATTACTATTCTTTGTTATCCGCGAACTGATTTATATGAAGCCTGCGTATACATTTACCACAGACTACACAAATAGAATCACTATTTTCACCAGAAACAATTTTAAAAACCATATATAGTTTATTTTTAGAGGCCCAGAGCGTAACTCCCAATACTAATTTCTATGAACCTAGACTTATAGGGAAACTGTAAGGAATGGAATCATATACAAAAACATTGGCTATGCTTTCACCTTAGACGATTTGGAATGTTCAGTTTAAGCCGTGCATGCTCTCAAAGGTAATATTTTTGTTTATAGAATCTGGGACTATTATACTAACTTTATGTCCCAGATAGAACAGAGAATGGAAACGGGGAAATTGTCAAAGAAACAGCAACCCGACCAAAGAGCAAAAAAAAAAAAAAAACTAAACAGCCCAAGGCCACCAATGCATGGTCTGGAGACTTCAGCGCAGTGAGGAAATCCCGCAACGGGAGGAGGGCTTCAGCTGGTCCCTAAACAATAACGTATACTCGTTCAGCGAAATGGACGCCCAAAAAAGACGGCCCAAAACACGAAAGACTAACAAAGGATAGAGGTTCCTGACTTTGGACAGGCGAAAAAAATGCGGCCGTGGTTAAACATATTTTGTGAGATCTCAATCCCCTATACCTATAGGTAATGAAGAATAAACAAACACACAGCAATACGCACAGTAAAACTCAGTTTAAAAGAAGTCAGAGTCCGAAACTAAGCAAAATGTAAATGATCAACATAAATTAACAAAGGACTACTACCAGTTACTGACATGCCAGCTCCAGACCTCAATTAAACTGATCGAAAAATTATGTCTTCAACATTTTATGTCTAGTTAAACCTTTTTGACGAGTATAACTGTTGCCTGAAACATTTATTTTGCGCACGGAAATCATTTAAATTATGTTAATGTTTTCTTTTCGATCGTATAATTTGAATACCCCCAAGTACCCTTACGACTAACTGGTAGATGATACCCTAACGTGTACACTTGATCAAATGTGATTCTAATCTGGGTTCTGTCGCATTCTTTGGGTTCTTAAACGATTGTAAGTTTAAAAGATTTCATACTACTTTTTATCATTTAATCGAGCGAATTCTCACATACCGTAGAGCTGCACTGCAATAAGTTTTGTTTTGATTTCGTTTCAAACAGAGTCTAATTGTATTCTAGATCTCAGTAGTTACAAATATAGTAAAAAAAAAGTTATTGTACATGCATGCTTATAAGTCAACAGCATTATTAGATAAATGCTCTCAATACCTCTTAATTAGGGACTGGTGTTTTCGCAATGACTTCTGATGACTTTCAATAGAAAATCCACCTGGAATGACTCAACTGCTCGAGCTAAGTTTCGAATTCTAGAAATTTAAACTTGTAAGCAGTCCCTTTATTATACGGTACGTGACTACAGCCGGGGCTTGTCTTTGGGACTTATTCTAGCTGTTTAAAAAATCCACCCGTAGAGGTTGGCGGATTTAAAAAAAATCAACAACAATGAGCTCCTGTGTACCAATTTTACGGCACCAGATACCAACCTACTCGTGGTGGTCAACCATAAACTTCCTCAGTGGTTAACAATAATTATACATCCTGGATTTTGGTATTTTTATGGACCTGTCCTAAGTCAGGAGCCTGGGGTCAGTTTCACAAAACGACTAAGATTGTTCGTAAGTCATGAACAATTCAGTATACTTACGATCAATCGTAGTCATAAGGTTTTTTTTGAAACCGACTCCTTTTGTTCAGTGGTTGTCGTTTGTTGGTGTGGTTGATAGGTGCTTCACGTGTTTTATATAGATTAGACCGTTGGTTTTCCTGTTTGAATTGTTTTACACTAGTCATTTTGGGGCCCTTTATAGCTTGCTGTTCGGTGTGAGCAAAGGCTCCGTGTTGAAGGCCGTACTTTGGTCTATAATGGTTAACTTTTTATACATTGTGACTTGGATGGAGAGTTGTCTTATTGGCACTCATACCACATCTTATTTATAAAGAAAAGAAAACAGAACAAAAAGTGCTGGACACCACAGCTAAGTACACCAGCCATCACCAACCCACTCTTTATCGTCAACTTGGACAGATTTGTTGATTGATTGTTGATTTTGTTAAACGCCACATTCGGCACTATTGTGCTATATCGTGTCGGTCAGATTTTATTGGTGGAGGAAGCCGGAACCACCAACCTTCGGTAAGAAACTAACAATCCCAGTCAATTAAGATTGGAGTCGAATGCATCTACCATGTGCGGAATTCCAACTCACAACTTCAGTGTTGACAGGCCTGTGATACAGTAGTTCAACTACTTAGACTACTCGGCCACCGACCAACTCGTTATGGTCAACTTAGACATATTTGTATTCTTGTTTAAGACGTCACCGTATTTATTTGTCGCAAGCTCTTAAACAACGAATCATTTTTGGTTCTAAATTCCATATGCAGAAAAGGAAAAATCACCACCGAGAAAGCTGTCCGTTGATTCATACATATACTGTCGTACATTCTGGCATTGTAATGTAAGGCAAGACTACACCACCTTTGATCTTTATAGCGTGTCTTATTGACAATCAAGACTAAACTTAATGTCATCATGAAAGAATGAAAACTAAATTTTCAAAGAAATTGCATTTAGTTTCATTTCGTTTATAAATATTTCTTTCGTGATTCAGAATTTTCACGGAGAAATTGAGTACGGTATTGATAAGAAATACATATCTATACATTTTATCAAAGCCGTTTACCATTTTATCAGTAAAAGCCCATGGGATATGAATTGCTTACATTGTTTTTAGAAAGAATTAAATTCTGTTTAAATAAGCCTTTGTTATATAAACAAGCGAGGCAGAAAAAAATCTGATATTAGAATTAGTTCATTGATAAATCATGCTAGGTTTCTGCAGCAGTATTTAACCACGTTTCTTGGCCGCTTTTACACTATATTATTTTTCTAGGCGATAGAGTTATGATTGTTATTGGACATTTGTGTATTGAACGCGTTTATCCATTTAAACAATAAAGTGTATTCCCCGGTTAAATGGAACTTGTGTAGACTTGAAAAACTATCGGAAACAGTAGGAGAACGCCACCTGGTACGACTCGGTCCACTGGCACTTTCGGGTAATTGAGTGATTGATAAAGGAATTTAAACTAATTGTTTATGGTGGCATATTTGAAAGAGTTGTGATAAGGAACCAAATTTGAATATCTGAAGAACAGGCCAAATGGCTTTCGAAGACCGAGATCAGCGGTTGGAGAGGGTCATTCAGGTGACATTAATATATTTATTATTTTTCTTTTAAAAGTTACACAAAGTCACAATATGACAGGTGCCCCTTTTTGACAATTCTTGCATGCAATCATTTTACGTATGTAGTACTTTGGGATTTAAAATATGACCTTGTTTTATATGCAAAATTAAATTTAAATGTGTGCTACTCTTTTGAATTCATGCCTTATTTTCACTAACTGATTAAGTCTACTTTCACTTTAACGGCCACTCACATATTTTATTTTACTTGTAAGTTGATAAAACTATATAATTCATATTTACTTTCTTCTGAAATAAATGTTGTCCTTAAAATTTTCTGGTGATTTAACCAGAGACATATCTTGTATTGTATGTCTCTGATTTAACTATTTTGGAAATTTTGCAAGGGACGCTGTTACTAATAGCAACAGAAAATTTGTGTACGTTGTATATCGTAAGGGAGCTACCATTTGATTTTTATGGGGGGGCTAGGATGAAAAATTTTGTCCTGCATTTTTTTTTTAGTTGTAATCTCAGTCCTGCCTTTTTATTTTTCACTCTATTCGGTCCTGCCTTTTTTTTTATTAGTTTATCCAGACTTTTTTTTACATAAATTGTCATCCTGTCTTTTTTTTTTGTTAAGTTGCTCATCCTGCCTTTTTTTTTTTACTCGAAACTCCTGTCCTGTCTTTTTTTTCAAATTTCATCAACCCCCCCCATAAAAATCAAATGGTAGCTCCCTAAACCGGAAGTGAAGATTGTTTACGAGAAGTTATGAATCGAGCAACATACACCAAATAGAAATGAGTTTTTTCTGCAAAGGCATGGTTCACCTCCTGTTAGAGACAACACTTTAGCCAAAAATAACCCCAAATCTGGCGATAGACGCATTCTTGGTCCACATTTAACGGAACTTGCTGAAAGTTTGGGATGTTATGAGATGGTAACTTTTGGGATCTCCCTAAAGACCAAACATTCATTGCATACATTCAATATTTTATCAATACTAAGAAATTTTCAGAAAGTTAAGAACTTATATATTGCATGCTCATTCAGTGAAAAGATTTTCAACTAACTACTTCAGCCTTATCCTTATCCCTATTTGGGAATTGTGACTCATTCAACAATCACTTTTCTTTTGGTTAAAATAAACAAATTTCATTGAAAGATATCATTACAATTTTATTTTGAGAGCAAAGACTGGTCAGCATGTAATCAGATATGTCTTGGTTAGGAATGCTTATACAAATGTACATCCTCCTTTAAATAAACTATCTCATATAATGTAGTACATTATGTACATTTATAGTATGAAGTCTAGTACAAATGCATGATAATTAGCATTTTCAAATCATGTTTATACAAAGTACATCATTTTGTACAACTATAACATGTATAACATGTGTTGAAGACCGTACTTTGACCTATAGTGGTTTACATTTATAAATTTTGACTTGGATGGAGAGTTGTCTCATTGGCACTCATACCACATCTTCTTATATCTATGTATAAAAGTATAAACTTTTTAATTACATCTTTATGTGTCAAAAGGCTCATTTCAAATTCAAGCGTGATAATCAAGAGAAAATAAAGATAAAACTGATTCGCACACACAGAAAGCTTACAAACTAATTATGATGACAAATAAGACAATTATATATATGTACATACCGCATAGCAAGCTATAAAAGGCCTCATCTTTAAACAATTCAAACAAGAAAACTAACGGCCTGAGTTATGTACAAAACAATAAAACTAAAACAAAATGATAGCATCAATTAACAACCACTGAATTACAGGCTCCTGACTTGGGACAGGCACATGATACAGAATATGACAGGGTTACAGGTGTTAGTTTGCCCCCACTTAATTGTATAATTTTATGAAAATAAGTTTATTAAATATAATGCACAACTACAAAATGTATATGGCTTATTTTTTGAAAAATGGACAAGCCCAAGTTAATTTTAGAGATCCAAGAAAAATTAGACACATTTTATATATTCAATATATGGCTTTCCTCTTTACTTATTTTAAGAATTCTCCTATAAACATGATAAAAGAAATAAATATAATAAATGATAAAAATTGAAAAAAAATGATATAAAAAACTAATCAGCATGATCAAAGATATGATATTTTTGTAGGTGGCAAATATTCGAAACATACAACAGTGTTTAATGTACATTAAATGTTAAGTCATATTTTAATATGGAAAACCAACATGGATTTCCCATTTATGATACCATATTTTACTCTAGAAAGATTTTCCTTAGTAATTTTGTGAACCAGAGAAAAGTTATAGAGTCAGTGACATTCATCAAAGAATGACAATGTTTTGAAGAGTTCTTTACAAACTTCTGTTTGTTAAATCTTAAAGTAAACTTGTACTGTTCAAATAACAATTAAGAATATATATTTGAACAAATCAATCATTTGTTATAGCACCTTTACAAATAAGGAAAGTGTGACGATCTTTGATATAGATCATTCAAAAAAAATAATTTCTCAACTTGCATTCATTTTATAGTACATCAAAAACATATCTTGATATATCTGCTTTATATTCATAAAAAAATTCTAATACCACTAAAATTTTACGAGGATAATCCCTAAATATCTTTTCAGTATTCTAGTTTAAGGACTTTCAAATTTTTTACATTGATTTTTTGTCAAGCCTGCGACTTCTGTCGCAGAAAGTTCGACATAGGGATAGTGATCCGGCAGCGGCGGCATTAACAAACTTCTTAAAAGCTTAATATTTCAGAAGGTAGAAAATCTGGATGCTTCATACTTTCTATATAGATGCCTTATGATATCAGTCATTCCGAAGGTTCATCGGACATTGTTAAATGACTGGTAAAATTGGGTTTGGTCCAGTAACAGTTGTTACATTGTAATCCACTGGACCAAATGTCCAGTAAACATTTAGAATTTTTTACAATAAAAATACCAAAAGACTGAAAAAATGATCTTTGATCCAGTGAAGTCTCTGTTTATACTGGACCGAATGTCTGGTAAGGATTGAAGGACCTTTGGAAATAATGTGATATGAAGTTTCTGTCTGTCATATGTCCATTGCCCTTGATCTCATTTTCATGGTTCAGTGACTACTTGAAAAAAAAGTTAAGATTTTTTGTAATGTTAATTTCTCTCTTATTTTGAGTAATAGGATAACTATATTTGGTATGTGCGTACCTCCCAAGGTCCTCATGCCTGTCAGACAGTTTTCACTTGACCTCGACCTCATTTCATGGATCAGTGAACAAGGTTAAGTTTTTGTGGTCAAGTCCATAGCTCAGATACAATAAGCAATAGGTCTACAACAGGGCTCACACTACTTCAGAATCATAGGGAGAAGTGACTTCTCTTTTTGAAACTGACAGGGAGAAGTGGTGAGATTTGAAAGTGAAGTGCTCCTTCGTGCGCTGCGCTACAATGTTTGGTTTTTACTATAGTATATAGGGGTCATATGTAACTAATTTTCTTTTTATATTGTTCAGTTCATGTCTGAGTATGCAGTTAAAGTAACAGTTCAAATTCAAAGTTGTTTAAGTTTAGGTTCTTGTGAGAAACTACCAACTAAATATTTAGCACCAAAAAATTTTTTTTTTTTATGTCAAAAAGGAAAAGAAAGTATAATATATCAATTACAATTCAATTAAAAAAACTATCTTGTTTATCATGTTAATCATCAAAAGATATATGCAGAGTTAAGCTGGGCCATAATTTATTGATATTAGTATAATAGTCCTAGAGTTAAGCAACTTTAATCAATAATTTGAAACAATCCATTTATCATGTTTATATGGAATTATAAACATTAATCAGGTGGATCTAACCAAAAGTCTGATAATGCGTATGGAATGCGTAATTTTCCCTTTTGGGATCAATATTCTTCTGTCAGCTGTTCCATTCATGCGTCCGTAGTTATTATTGTAAAAATACGAATTTCGGTCATAGCTGGTCCGTTTCCGAACCGTAGTTAGTATATCAATGGCAGACGAAGAAAATTTACAAAAATAAAACAATGTTTGACAAGCTATTTGGAAAGGACTATGATGTTTTTAAAGCAATAAGTGGATTAAACATTTTCTGGAGGCAACTTTTATCACGTTCAAATGAAGTAAAACACTTATTTTGCAGCCGAAAGTTAGATTGATGTACGCTCTCGAGGAACAAGTACCGGAAGTGCATGAAGTAATAAAAAGTTGTCTTTTTATTAAATAACCTGCAACACACTGTAAAGTCAATGCTTTAAACTCTTTTCTTAAGAAAGTAAATCGTTTATGTCTGAATTTCTTTAATTATCAATAAAAAATTGATGTTTCATCGACTTGGTAAAAATTGAAAATGTCCAATGACGAAAGTGACTAAAAGCGAGTATGTTGAACAGCAGGGCGACTAGATTTCGCTTTTGACAGTCGGGCAAAGTGAAGTGACGGCGGGGAAAGCGACTTTATCGCCCTAGTCGCCTGCTAGCGTGAGCCCTGTACAATATTTGGTGTATGTAATGATTGTAAGGTGTACATGTCCAACTGGCAGGTGTCATCTGACCTTGACCTCATTTTCATGGTCCAGTGGTTAAAGTTATTTTTTTGTGTTTTGGTCTGTTTTTCTAATACTGTATGCAATAGGTCAACTATATTTGGTGTATGGAAATATTTTATGATGTACATGTCAGTCTGGCATGTTTTATTTGACCTTGACCTCATTTTCATGGTTCATTGCTCAATGTTAAGTTTTTTTTTGTTTTGGTCTGTTTTTTCTTAAACTTTAAACAATAGGTCAACTATATTTGGTTTATGGAATGATTGTAAGGTGTATATGTCTGTCTGGCAGGTATCATCTGACCTTCACCTCATTTTCATGGTTCATTGGTCAATGTTCAGTTTTCCTGGCTAACTTTGTTTCTTAGATACCTTAAGCAATAGGTCAACTATATTCGATGCATGGAATGATTTTAAGGTGTACATGTCTGTCTGGCAGGGTTCATCTGACCTTGACCTCATTTTCATGGTTCATTGGTCAATATAAAATTTCCATGGTTTGGTCTGGTTTTTTTTACTATAAGCAATAGGTCATCTATATTCAGTGTATGGAATGATTGTATTAAAGATGTACATGTATTTCTGGCTTGGTTTATCTGACCTTGACCTCATTTTCTTGGATCATAAATGTAGTGTGATACTTGTAGTAAAACTTTATATTTAGGACTATCAACATAAAATCAATGGTCAGTATAGTAGGTGAGACATTTCAGCTTGTGCACTCTTGTTTAATAGATTACTTCTTTGCATATGAAGGGTATGTTTACAGTTTAAATCTACTGGACGAAAATGAAAAGATTTAGATGAATGTTTTCCATGTAGTAACACATATATCATGTATAAATGGACGATACAATACAGATCAAGGCAGTATTTTTGAAATTTCCTTCACCTGGTTGAAGAGAAAACCCTTGTCAATGCTTGTATTGAAATATTGATTTTGTAAAAGTAAATAAAATATTTATTAAAGGAAGATTCAAATTGAGTTAGGGGACAGTAAATTTTATGAAATATTTACGGAAAGTATAATATCACAAATTTCTTCTCATCAAACTTACATTTTACATGTCTAACCTGTTTTATGGCTTCATGTACATATGCTCAAATTTTCTTTGGCACTATCAACCAATATTGAACATTTTTACATATATTTTTATAGATCTTTAATACAGCTCTGTCTACCCCAACCCAGTCTGTTAAGGTAGTATTACATACAATGCATTTAGTTTGAAAACTAAAACCTAATCTGCTCAGTTTTAATGACAAGCTCATTAAAGATGTACATGCAAAATATTATGTTATACCATCGGTCATATGTCCATCATAGCAGTTTTTCAAAAACTAAAGTTTATCATGACTAATCTTTACTAAATTTTTACACAATGTGAGTTTTTTAAAAGGAGATGAAAATTGTCTCCAATTTTTTACAATTTTGACTCTTGCCATAGTAAAATTATTGATAAGGATTCTGGATTTAAAAATCAGCAGTTTTTCACATGTTTGACCATAGCTCAAGTATGATTTGACAAGACATTGCAAGAGCAATTTTAAGGGCTTTCTTTTGATTTTTGTCTCACCTTGACGGAGTCAAAAAGCGAGACATAGGTATGCTGAACCACTAGTGGTAGGTCAATGATATTTGGTATGCAGTTGTATTAGCATTGGCACATCTCATTACCATGGAGATTATTTGGCCCGGCCCCCCTCAGTCAAGGTCTATTGACTTTGAAACTTTGCTTAGTTTACATGTATTAGTTTGTGATTAGGTCAGTTTAAGATGAACCACTAATGTTAAGTCAATGATATTCGGTATGCAGTTGTATAAGCATTGGCATATCTCATTTCCATGGAGATTATTTGGCCCCACCCCCTAATTCATGGTCTATTGACTTTGAAACTTTTGCTTAGTTTTCATGTATTAGTTAGTGATTAGGTCAGTTTAAGGGGAACCGTTAGTGGTAGGTCAATGATAATTGGTATGTAGTTGTATAAGCATTAGCACATCTCATTTCCATGGAGAATATTTGGTCCTTACCCCTTAGTCATGGTCTATTGACTTTGAAACTTTTGCTTAGTTTACATGTATTAATTTGTGATTAGGTCAGTTTAAGATGAACCACTAATGTTAAGTCAATGATATTTGGTATGCAAATGTATTGGCATTTGCAAGTTTCATTTCCATGGAGATTATATAACCCCACCCCCTAATTATGGTTCATTGACTTTGAAACTTTTACATAGTTTACAAGTTAATGTTTGTGTTTAAAGGGAACGACTTATTGTTATGAAAAGTCAATGGTATTTGGTTTGCAGTTGTATTAGCATTGGCACATCTCATTTCCATGGAGATTGTTTAGCCCTGTACCTTCAGTCATGGTTCATTGACTTTGAATGTTTGCATAACGTACATGTTAAAGTATTGCTATTTTAATTTCAACATTTGCATTTTCAAAATAACAAATAGGCGAGACATATCTCTGTGTTAACAGTTTATTACATTTGAAATCAGCAATTACAAAAATACAGTAAATCATGTTCTTTGTCTTTGTACATTAAAAGGACTTTTTAATGTTTTCTAATGAATTTTTTTAATTTTTATTTTGCAAGTTTGCTAAATATTTATGCAATGGTAGCCTGTGAGGTTAAATGTAAACAACCGTCCTAAAATCCATTTCCATAACTTTTGTACATACAGAGTTATTGGACTTTGTGCATTAAAAACGATATTTTCCTCATGTCTGATGTCAGAACATAGATAGCATTTACCAAAACTTAGGGAATTAATACAATATTAAAAAGAAGTATATGTCATGTATGTGTTAAAGTGACACTAAATGTCAAATTTTAATGAAGCTTGTGAATGATTTTTTTGCATATAGTTAACATGTATAACTTTGTAATTTGCTCTGTTTAACAGAGGTCAATGCATATTTGTATATCAAAAGTTGTCATCCATACCAATGTAACCATACCTTGGATTTCTATTGTGATCAATTAGCCCTGACTGGTCGCCCATAAACTCTGAAATATTTGCTTAGTTAACATGCTAAAATTTGAGTTTTCAGAGTATTTAAGCTTCTAAGCAAATACTAACAGCATTTTACTCTACATACATGTACTGTACATTTCATATCTGTGTTAAAGTTCATTCTTGCTTACTATAAATGTTTTGAAACAAACATACAGTATAGTATCACCATATATATATATGAAGTTTTAAGGGTGATATTTTAATAGTTAAATCTGCATAAACATTATACATGTACATGTATGTTTTTCTTTTTCCTTCATGCTCTGTTTAATGTTTAATTCTGTTGATATGTCAGAGCACGTCATTTACAGATTGGTTACAACACAATTGTTCTCTATTCAAAATGTGTAACAAATAAAAAATTCATCATCACTTTGATTGCATATCCCAAATAATTATAGGCTTCAAACAGGAATGGTGACAGGGCAAATTATACAGTTTCTGAATAAATCATTTACATTTCTGGTCTATAATTTAACGGATGAAATAGAAATGAATTAATGTGTGAAATTAACACGGCTTTGACTGTATTGCTTACATCCATGAGTTTTTAAAAACCAAATGTAACGTTATTTGAGCATTTGATATCAGATTAAAAATGTAAATGAAGATTATTTTTTTTGTTACATTGTAAATTATTTCCTCAGATCTTACGGCTAATATTTACTCAACGAAAACTTATTTGAGCATGGGGCAATAAATTATAGAAATGAAGTCAGTATATTAAATTCAGTGCTGAAAAAAAAGCATTGCCACCTTGTATCAATATGCCTATCCGTATAAATATGTCTCTCAAGATTGTGCAAGTGTTCATTTCTAAGTTTTAACTTTTATTTTTTTTTTTGTATGATAAAAGCTCTTTGAACTATATGAGCCAACCAAAAAGAAAAAAAGGGTTAAAATTGATACTTGTAAACATTTATAAAGTATGAATTTCCCTAACCAATGCATGTACATTACATGCTTTAACAGCTCACAGTTTTCATATACATTTGTAAATGTATATTATAAACAACATTTTCATTCAGAAAATTTTATTTATTAGGAACTTTAGGAAGCTAATTATTGCTAATTAATAATTGTTTTTAAGAAAAAAGAAACATAAAATGTTTTTATAATAATATATCACTATCTTGTCGGGGCCTCGTGGCGATGGTCACTATAATCACTAGCCAGTCAACACTGAGGTTGTGAGTTCGAACCCGTACCAACACTCGATTCCAGTCTTAATTGACTAGGATATCGAAGGTCGGTAACTACCAATGCATTAAGTGTGTTTATTCAATCAATCACTATATTGTCCATTCTTTCTTTGTACCAACTTCAAAGGACCTTAACTAGTGCATTAAGTGTGTTTATTTAACAATGCTCTTACAAATCCTTGGAAAAAGATGAATACTTTAACTTTCCATTTTATCTGTCAAATGCATAATTTCCTCTGATATTTGGGATATGCGAATAAGATGGAGGAATCAATTGTACTATACATACAAAATATAGGATATTAAATAATACTGTTGTTCCTGGACTACATAAAGGACATGCCAGAAACAGCAACATCATGAGAGACCAAACTATTTGCGGACGACAGCCTTCTCTACAGAACAATAAGCAACCAAGCAGAAAGCGACCTACTACAGAAAGACCTGACATCATTAGAGGACTGGGAAAATAAATGTCAAATGAGCTTCAATACGAAAAAATGCATTGTAATCCAAATACAATCCAAGAACTGTCCAGTTATACCAGCTAATTACAAACTACATGGACACACACACTAGACACTGTTGAAGCCAGCAAATACCTAGGAGTAACAATCAGCGAAACCTAACCTGGGACAGACATATTGACAACATAGTGGGTAAAGGCAACAAAACACTAGGCTTCATAAGAAGAAACTTAAAAGATTGCACTAAACCAGTTAAAGCAGCAGCATATTCAACAATAGTAAGACCTTTAGTTGAATATGCATGCACAGTATGGGACCCAACAAAACAGACTAAAATAAAGGCAATTGAACAAGTACAAAAAAGAGCAGCCAGATTTGTAAACAACAAC
Source organism: Mytilus coruscus (assembly GCA_017311375.1). Classification (NCBI taxonomy): domain Eukaryota; kingdom Metazoa; phylum Mollusca; class Bivalvia; order Mytilida; family Mytilidae; genus Mytilus; species Mytilus coruscus. The sequence goes on along the minus strand of CM029607.1, from coordinate 44,923,979 downwards.
TATACAGACCGCACACCTGGCTGTGTAACAAATATGGTAAAATCATTAAAATGGGAAAGCCTTGAAGACCGCAGGAAACAAAATAGGCTATGCATGCTGTTCAAAATACAACACGATCTAATCGACATAGATCGGAACCAATATCTGACGCCAAACGATAGCGGACCAGAAGTAAAAACCGATTCTACCAAGAAAGGGCCACAACAGACGCCTTCGGCCAATCCTTCTTTCCAAGGACCACCAGGGACTGGAACCAACTGCCAACATCAGTGACAGCAGCAGACACAGTTGAAGGATTCAGAGCTGCCCTGAAGGCATGCTCTGCTAAAGCCTAGACAGTAACATCCTGTACATAGTTTTATTTGTATATATATAGAGAACGTTTTAAATGTAAATAGCCATGTGAAAACTTTCTGTGTTGTCCGACACTGTGCAGAGTTTTCGCGGGACCTAATACATTCAGTTATAGAATCCGGTTCCTTACTTGGAAGAAGAATAATACTATAATGAAACTTGGAATGAGACATGTCTTAGTTTTGCACTTGTTTGGTGTGATTGTTTTGTTTCGTGCTCTCTGATTAAAGTGTATCTATATTTTTTGTTTACTGTGTAGTATCCAACTGAAAGGCTATCTAGATGCTATCCAGTTTACTCTGATACAGTTTGTCAGGATTGTATATTTGCAAGTGACAATTATCATATATGCCAAACAGATTTCACTTATTTTAAGGAAATCAAAAATTACAAAAAAGTTTGACTACCTGTATTTTGTTTTCAGTAGAATATGGTTTGGCCTAGATTTTAATGTCTTAGTTAGTGCTTGACTTCATTGCTTGTTGATTTGCATGAAGCTTGTAAATGTGTGAAAGAATGTAATATCTTTGATAGCCAGTCCCTGAAGCATACTGATTTTGCGTTTTTTGTTCATTTTTTTCCTGCTGGACTTGAAAGTTGGTATTGGTCTCTCTCTCAGAAGAAGAAAGTTGGATGAAGAAATAGCTTAATGATTTTTTTTTCTGTAAAAACCATTCATTTTAATGCAACATTTCTCACATCATACCATGATCATTGTGATACATGTAGTTGAGGATACTGGTAAAAATAATGAGGATAAGACATGTCCTGGTACATGATAAGATTTTTAATCTTAAAAAAGAAAAGGTTTACTGTAATTTGATCAGGCTTGTAAATTGTAATGAATTTGTTTCAAGCTAGTCGAAAACTATTTGTTAGAATGGTTTGTGATAAATTATAAGTGCACAAGATAAGCATGCATATATATACTAAATAATATTCATTTTTGTGCACTATATGTGTGAGTTGAACAAATGTGTGTATTCTTGCTGCTATTTAAAAGAAACATATGTGCAGTCCTGAACTTTACATCATCTCAGTGGAGTCTGTGGTATTGAATAATTTTATTTTCTTGAATAGGATCTTGTGTGCATCATGTAGAAATATGCAGTCAGCATACAGGTTAGATCTTATTAGAAGCAGTTCTTTCACCAAAGAATTTCTGGGTCAACCTTGATTTCTATGGTTCACAATTAACTCTGAAATTATATTGAATATACATGTATTGCTAGAAGTATATATCACAGTTGTGCCACATGCATTTGACATACGTGACAGTAGAACTGACTTAAATTTTTTTAAAGCAATCTTTGTAATGGATTATTATATATGAAACCTTAAAATCAGGGTTGACTATTGACATTTTTTACCTTCACTCTTCAATTAGGTAGTTATGTGATGATTGCTGTATCTGTCATGATTGATCAATGTGGGCTTTTTATGAAGCAACATTTCTAAACCTATCAAAACTGAGAATCATAACATTTCGGCTGCTTTTAAAAATCAAAGCATATTTATTGTAATCAGTTCTAAATTATATAACATTAAATTTGTATTAACATTTTCTATTTTCATTATACAAGCATTATATCTTAGGCAATTAAAAGGGGAAAAAATACAAAAGAAGCAAAAAATATTTAGAAATAAAGTTATTTAAATTTGTATTGACATCTTCTATTTCATTAATAAACAAGCTTTACATCGTGTCTTAGGCAGTTTTAAAAGAAAAAAGGTACAAAAGGAGCAAAAACATTTAAAAATAAAGTTATCAGATAAATCTTGACTTGGTATTAAAGACATGAGAAATGAATTAACTCATCAAACAAGGTAAATATCAGAAATACATATTAATTGCTTTAAAGTGTTGTGGTTAATGATCTTCCCCAACTAAAGGTAAGAAAAGCAAAAAGATCAAAGAATTTAAAATATAGATGCATATACCTATTCAGTAATATTGAATTTGATCATGTTTATATATGTACTGACTAGTTTTAGCCATTTTTTTCATAAAGTGTTCTTGGTTGGTCTACCATGCATTAGTTTTTACCCATCTCTGCTAGCCAAGTGTTAAGAAATGGCCCCCTCTTCTTAGGTGCCTGATCTTAACCCTTGGCTAGCGAAGATGTTTTTTACCCCACCATCCTTTAAATTATAGATTTTCTCTTTGTTCTTTGTAAAATCAATTGTTCCACCATGCTTATACGTCAAAAGAAGATCACAGAGTCATTCCAATCATTCATTAAAAAAATTCTTTTGAAAATGCATTAGAATATTTCTATTTTCTTCTAAAAACAGTATTCAAATAAATTTTATGAATTTCAGAGGCTTGAAGATTCTGTACTAAAAGAAGGTGAAGACTACACAATAAGAGGTGAGGACAGCAACCCATCCAAGATACCAGCCCGTATAAGGGAAATTATTACCAAGAACCTCTCACCTGATGATACAGACATACCATCTAAAAGAATGTCAACTCCAAACACAGGCCAGTTGCAGGAAGAAAACCGTATATTAGCAGCAGAATTGAACCGAGTAGAAGACCTCCTTGCTGCGAGTCGAGCAGAGCGTGATGAACTTGGAATCAAGTACAATGCTCTTAGTGATAAGGTAAGTTTGGAGGTCACATGTTTGTAAATGTGTAAAATTGTCATTTTGCAGATACATGTTTATTAGTTGCATATTTAAGAGATAATTCCCCATATAGCACAATGTATTGTTTAGAGTTTCTTTGTAATTACCACTAAGTCAATTCTACAAGCATCAGAAATCTTCCAAAGTATTTAACTGAAATTGCAAAATTATGTTTTTAACATTGAAGCATTGGAATCATACTTTCAAGGAAAATTACCAAATCTATTAAGTTTGTATTTTTTTACCTACAAAATGTACTTGTCATAAGGGGAGTTAACTCTTAAAATTAAGCATTTAAATGAAATAAAGCATCAAAGTTTTAACCTGTACAGCAAATTATATGGAAGATGAATACACAGAAGAATGCAAGGATGCATAGAAAAAAGCATACTGAATGGCTTAAGTGATACAGCAGATGTAGAACCAGAATGTATAGCCAGAATTCTTCTTGAATTTTGTTGTCAAGTTGTTATTTATTAAGTAGACAATCAGATATTTTTATTAAGTCATACGTAATTGATAGATTTCATATATTGATTTTACTCATGTTTAGAAATGTGTAGCTTTTGTCAACTATTGTATTTCCTGATCTCTTTGCTAGAATAAAGAGAGATCATCTGTCAATTTTTTTCATGTTTTTGAAGAAGAAAAAAGATTTATGCATGCTGTAGAAAGAGACATATGAGAAGTTCAGAGAAAAAATTATAATTTATTTTATATATCGGTTCAATAAAATTTTAAATCTTTATATTAGATGGTAATTGGATTATAATAGTCTATGTCAATATGAATATTAGCCAGAACGTGTCAAAAGGTTTGATCATCACAAATATAAGTTTGGAAGTCTGTCAAACCATTCAGTTGTACATGTGTAGAAATATATTATCCCATTAAACAGGGCATTTGAACCTATATTTAATTTGGATAATAAATGATTGAATTAAAAAATAATTAATTGATTTTTAAATGTTTTGAAAGATTTTCATGAAATTTGACATGAATATAAATGATTTTCAAAATTGCTGTATGTAAAATCATTAGTGAATGCACCACTTTATTCTGAAGCCATTAAATTAACAGATAAATTACTTTTTTTAATTGGAACAATACACCTGAGATTATAAGTCAGTTTATAATATCAGAGATGTTGAGGTTATGTTCTGGTCAATGATTTTTAATCTTATTAAAAGTTTTGTCAGTCTTGTATGTAAATGTATGTGTGTGATTGATTTATAATAGGGTAATCTTTTTACAAACTTTGTGCAGAGCTCTGCAATTTTCAAATTTTCGTTGTTTTATGCAGAGTACACTACAGTTTTTTACCAGGTCAGTTTAGATTTTTATTATTTGTTTATTTAGATTTAAAAAAAATACATATATATATATTTGAGAAAAACTTATAATTTTTTTATGCCCCCGCCATAGCGGAGGGGGCATTAAGTTTTACACCTTGTCCATCTGTACGTCCATCCGTACTTCCTGAAATTGGTTTCCATTCTCTAACTTTAGTTTGTCTCAACAAAATGTTATGAAACTTATACACAATGCTAATTACCACAAAACACAGATCAAATTTGAATTTGGGTGGCATCACTTTTACCTTTGTAGAGTTATGCTCCTTTACAAATGGAAAAATTGTTGAATTTTTCGTTTCCGTTCTCTAACTTAAGTTTGCCTCAACCAAATGTTATGCAACTTATACACAACGCTTATAATCACAAAACTCAGATCAAGTACGAATTTGGGTAGCGTCACTTTTACCGTTCTTGAGTTATGTCCCTTTATAACGTTATATGTAAGCAGAGGCATCATCTGTGTCCCATGGACACATTCTCCATTTATTTTGTTCTACAAAAAAAAATGTTTACACTTAAGATGTAAATTTGAGTTTGTACAAGTTTTTCGTTGCTTATGATAAATAAAATGAGACATTTCAAATGCATTGAGAATACATGCAAACTATTAAGTTTTTTATGGTCATATTTCTTCTACATTGATGTACTTTGTAATTGGTTATTTATCAGAAAAACCTACCAAAGCTGAGTTCTTTGCATTTTGAATTTATTAGAAATTATTTTTGAAAAGTACCAGAACATTTCCAAAAATTGGTTGATTTTTTGTAAGAAATTTAAACAGTTGCAACAAGCAGTGGTAACATGCAGATGTGCTTTAGAAGCTAACGATAATTTCTTACAGACTTATTTATTTCTTTGTGACAAAACATTTTCGCATAGGTATTGTGTATTTCAAGAGCTATTGGTTTGGAACAGTTACATCATAATAGCCTGAATTTAAAAGACAGCCATGTGACTGACAATCATATGACTTTTGTGAATGATTGATACAGCAAATACTATTTGATGAATCTTGCAGTTCAGTGGTCAAAATATAACAAAAAAATGTTGTACCAGTGACCACTTTCACACAATATTTTACATTGAATTTTCAAGAGGTGCCATGGGTTATCACATAAGAAAAGAGAAAATTATTAATTGTGATATGTGACTTATTGATGGTTTTGATGAAAAGACAGTTTTAGTTTAAGCGAGCTAGTAATATTTTGAACTTAAGTACATGTGTATTTATAGCCTTTCTCTTGTACATGTATTGTCATAGAATTGCATTGTTTTCTAGAATTTTGAAATTCGGTGTTCCTATTGTCATTGTCTTGTCATTGTCTTACTATACTTTATTAGACTTGATAATGTCATTTTGAATGTTCAGTCTAGGTATATTGGGGTTAGGTAGAGATGTGCCAACTCACTGGTAATCTTTTAGAAAAAGAAAATTTGCTAAGTTGAATAATTAAATCAACTGAACAAACTGATATTATTAATTCTTTGTAATACACAGTTTAGGATTGATTCAAATATAAAGCAAATTGTAACAAATAAAAGTTAAAATTTCAATAGTTTTAAAAGATCATTACTTTGGAAGAGTGATTTGTTCCAGGCGGCTAATTTTCCAATCTTATTTAATGTGTATTAACAAAAAATAATAGGGTGTTTAATATGTAATGAAATGTGACCTGCCTATGCCTGGGTAGATTTCAATATACATATCATTGATTTAGTTTGCAACAATTGTTTTTATTGCCGTCAACGTTTTAATTTTTGACCGCTGGTTGTATAATAAATTCCATTGTTCCTTTGATTAATAAAGTTTTGTAAATACATGTATGAAATTTTTTTCTCACACATAGATTTCTGAACAAACAAATTTTGATAACAAGACCACCATCAAAGTTGAAAGCTAAAATTGACATTTTTGATTATTTGTATAAAGATGCAAGAAATAGATTTAATCATTCAGTAAATTTTAATAATATAACCAATTGTTAAATATAATTGCTGTTTGAATGTGAAATAATTGTATTCACACATACTGTAAATATATTTGTAAGAAACATCAATGGCTACCCATTGTTTGTAATGTTGGTCATGACAGGTAAATCAGATGATATTAAATATTTAATTCATCTTAATTGTTTATTTACTTTGACCAAATTCAGAAGAATCTTAATTTAATGAAGTTTTCTATTGGAATTTTTTTGCCTCAGTGTATCAGATAAAACTAAATTATAGTGAGGTCGATTTTTCTTTTAAGCAAGATAAGTCAGATTTCCTGTGAACAACATAATAATTGCATTTTGGTTACCAATGGGTGATTCTAACAAAAGGTAAACACAGATCAGTATTCATATTCAGGAATTGATCAAATAATGAAAAATTTGATCGGAAATTAAGTCATGTTCTTACAAGTTGCATTTGATTTCATACTCATCAATGGTGAATCAACACTTTTTATGAGAAGACACTTAGTTATTAAATATGTCTTTTATAGATATATATATTTTTTTCAAAGTTAGAAATGTTGACTATATTGTAATTGGTTTTGCCCATTGTTGAAGGCTTTAGGGTGACCTATAGTTGCTTACATCTACATCATTTAAACTCTAGTGGAAAGTTGTCTCATTGGCAATATTATCACATCTCCTTATTTTCATAAAGATACTTCGTAAATGTTGGTTTTGAATTCCGTTGCTCCTTAAGAACTGAGCCCTTCAATTAAAGTAGTATTGTAGACCCAATAATTTAAAGTTCTAAACCTGTCCAAGACATTTAATGATGTTTTAAGTAATAAAGTAAAAGTTTTATTTTCTTACACATAGTTATACGTTTTGAACTACATGTTTTATCATGACATGATGTTGATACAAGTATGATGTATTGATAGGTCGCTTGACTTTAACCAATCCTATGCTCAAGAAGACTTGGTAAAGAAAAAGTCCAAAGTTTAACAGAATATTTGTAAATGGAAAGTTTATGTTTGTTAGTACTTACTTTTTACCATGATAGCTTAATAAGTGAATAACAATCACCTGTTACAAACAAATGGATGTTTGCTGTTATTTTAACACCTTGAAGAAAATAGTTTGTCATTACAATAATTTTTACAAGATAAAAATGAATTTTTTAAGACAAAACTAGCACAGCAAGGGATTTCATACAGGACCATGTATATTACTATATGTGCCTAAAGAAAATGTAAAGAAAAATCTATTAATCTTGGTATAAGATACCTTTAAAAGTAACCTAGATGGTTTTCTTATTTATTTGTTCTCATTAATTCATGAAAGCATTTGGGTGCTTGTAATTATTCTACATGCTTAATTGTATCTACCTGAAATCTTGTACATTGTAAACTCCTTTTGTGAATTTGAAAAGAATTTTCAGGTGCTACAATTGTTTCCATATTTATGACCCTTTAAACAGAACTTTTATCTTGCTGAGAACTGACATTTTTTTATTATGTCTATTTGTACATAGTTAGATTCAGATATGTCTAATGGTCTTATTTTCTGGTCCTGTGTAGAACCTAATAATCGGTCAATGCAACTCTTATTACAAAGACAGCCAGTGCAAGCTTGTATCTATATAGATTGCAGTACATTGTGGGGTCTTTATAAGTAGATGTGCATGTTGGTAGAATCTCCTGGTCTATAGATGTTTTTGAGATCTGGGCAATTGGTTTGTTTGGTTATAAGATTTAGTTTATTCCATATTCAAGCATTTGCCTCAATGTAAAAAACAGAAATATTATTAATAAGACGTGGCATGACAGTACAAATCATGGCTTTACTGATCATCAAAATCCCTGAAACGTACCAGTATTTAACTTATGTTAATGAATTTGTACTAGGATCCTGATTACTTAGATTAAGGTAAAATCTTGCTGATACCAAGAAATATGAAATGGTACTTTGGAATTTACCTGTAAATTATGAATTAATTGGTTACAGAAAATGTGACATTCATTATTTATGTATAGCACATCATTAGATTTGTATGGCCTATTCTGTTACAATGTGTAATACATAATACATGTTTGTAACAAGTAATTAACTCGATTTGTCCTGTATATTAATCCTAATTGTTTATTGCAGAGGGAAATTGATTTTTTATTGTAATGATAGGTAAGAACGTGTCAGGTAGATATGATAAATTAAACCATTTGTCTGCTTACGGGGACTGTGATAAAACTATTTGGGGTAGACCTGTTCTGGGATTTAGTCAGTATGGAGCAAGAAGATCTTAACGGTGTTGAAGTAAGTGGATTATGTTTAAAGTCTCATCTTTGGTATTTTGTGCAGTGAATTGGATTATATTCCATGGTTTTTGAACTGATTTCTTTTAAAAATCAATTATAATCGTTGTGCTGTAAAGACTACATTATTTTCTGGGGTCATTTATTCCTCTGAGAGTATGAAATCTGACTGACAATCTTATGCAAATTTTATAGAAGATGGATGGCAGACATATGGTTACTTATGGCCTGAATGCCATTTAGCTTTATTCTAAGCTTTGCATTTTAAGGGCAGCAAAAGTAACGATTACTGAGCAATCATTCCCACATACTTTTAAGTCAGTATTTCCTTTGAATGAGGTTTGGTAAAGAAGGAAACTATATACATGAGATTTTTACTTCTGACCAGTTCAAGTCATTTAGATATATAGAAGAGGTTTATCTGTTTTGGAGATGTCAAAATTTTTGCCATTATGAATAACCTGTTCTTCCGGTTTTAAAATCATAGATATAAATGGATAAAATATAGGTTGATCTTTTGTGATTGATTATTGCTGATTTTTAATTGTACTAAGTCGCATGACCTTTTAATTAAAATTATTCATCAGAAGGCTTGAAAAAGCATCTAATTAGTGTCAAAAGTCATTGTAAGATATTAGTCCTGATATAGAACCTACTTTATTTAGAGACTGATACACACAAACAACAATAGAGGTAATAGGCTGACATTGTCCACGAACCTTTAAAAGTTTCATTGTTAAATTTGTATTGTTTTTTTCTCATACTTTTGTATACTGCATTATGCATACTTGTTCCCCACAATTTAATTGACTGGTCGTTAGCGACACGCTATTTTAATTGTTTTGGCAGACTTCAGTGGTTTAATATCGCAACGAACGATTTCGAATGTTTTTTTTATGTGATAAATTATGCAGAATTAGAGTGTAAGTACTAAATATCTATGACATGTTTTAAGATTTACAATTGCAAAAACAAATTTTCAAGTTGTTCTTAGCTTGCATTTTAATTTCTGCGGTTTTGAATTATTTATTAGTAGGTTTGATGAATTGCCAATTATTATATGCTTGTTTGCATAATAGTTTATTTTTCATGAATGATATGATAAATTTTTCATACATGTCAGCTAGACTTTTGTTCTTTGTTTATATCGTTCATCTAGCCTTACATAAATTTTTATAATACAATACTTAGAATTTTTTCAATGTCAGTGTTTACTTTCGTTTTTGTAGGTTTTGTAACAATGCCAATTTGAACTTGTACAAAACATGTCTGTTCATTGCAAAAATCATTGTTAATTTTTTGGCTTTCTTGGCCCATACAGCCAGTGTTAGCTAGGGCTTTTGCTTTTAGTCCATCATCTGTCATCCATTATCTTCTCTGTAAGTGCTAGGCCAAATTTTAAAAAAGAATAGAGAAATATACATTGTGTGTATATGAAAATTCCCCATGCCATTTCTATCAGGCAACACTCATTTTTGCCCCAGGCAGTTCTAAATTCTAACTTGCCAATTTTTAATTTTTTATGCCCCCGCCGTAGCGGTGGGGGCATTAAGTTTTACCCTTGTCCGTACGTACGTACGTCCCAAAATTGGTTTCCGTTCTCTAACTTGAGTTTGCCTCAACCAAATGTTATGAAACTTATACACAATGCTTATGACCACAAAACACAGATCAAGTTTGAATTTTGGTGGCGTCACTTTAACCGTTCTAGAGTCATGCCCCTTTATAAATGGAAAAATTGCAAAATTTTTAGTTTCCGTTTTCTAACTTAAGTTTGCCTCAACCAAATGTTATGAAACTTATACACAATGCTTATTACCACAAAACACAGATCAAGTTTGAATTTTGGTGGCGTCACTTTAACCGTTCTAGAGTCATGCCCCTTTATAAATGGAAAAATTGCAAAATATTTAGTTTCGGTTCTCTAACTTAAGTTTGCCTCAACCATATGTTATGAAACTTATACACAATGCTTATTACCACAAAACACAGATCAAGTTTGAATTTTGGTGGCGTCACTTTAACTGTTCTAGAGTTATGCCCCTTTATAAATGGAAAAATTGCAAAATTTTTATTTTCTTCTAAATATCAAGTAATTTTTTAAATTAATAAACTTATACACAATGCTTAAATTTATTACTACATACTGCAGATTAAGTACGAAATTTGGTGAGACCACATTTACCATTCTTGAGTTATGTCCCTTTATAAACAGAAAAATTGCTGAATTTTTTGTTTCCGTTCTCTAACTTTAGTTTATCTCAACCAAATGTTATAAAACTTATACACAACCGTTCTAGAGTTATGCGTGTTTACAAATAGAAAAATTGCTGAATTTTTAGTTTCTGTTCTCTACTTAAGTTAGCCTCAACCAAATGTTATGAGACTTACACACAATGCTTATTACCACAAAACTCAGATCAAGTTCATATTTGGGTAGCGTCACTTTTACCATTCTTCAGTTATGTCCCTTTATAACTATATGATATGCAAGCAGGGGCATCAGCTGTGTCCACATGTGGACACTATCCACATTTTTTTCATCTAAATTAACATGGCCAACTTTGGTGAAGCTTTGTAGGAATGATTGTTTGGAGATTCTATGTAAAAGAATCCTCCCATTTTGAATGAGGCATGGCAAACCTAACATGCAATAATGCCACCTATCACGCAATTACCCCTTGAAGAAAACTAGTCTTCTTTAACTGTGAGGTCAATCTTTACCAAAAGTTAAAAATTATATATCTTACAGGTAGATTGAAAGCAAGGCACTTCTTGATTCTAATTGTTCAGTGATAAAGCTTTATATCCAGTGAAACCACTGGCAAAATTTCATCAAAGTGATTACAGAAAACTGCTATTAATATTGATGGCATAGCATACAAAACTGAAATCATGCCATGTAGGCTGCCATTGAACTTAATGGAAAATCTCATATTAAATTTTATCCTAGAAACTACTGGGCTAATTTGAACCAAATTTGGCATCAATAATGTATGGAAGCCAGGTCTATTATTAAAAATCCTTTTAATTTGTTTTGATTGGACTAAAATTCTTTATTTTCAGTTTTAATTTCTTTTTTTTCAAATTCTCTTCTTTCAAACTTTAAAAGATAAAATCTTTTAAAACTATATTAGAATGATAATTGACAGGCCCTTCACAATGAAACCTCATTTTATGTTGGTAAATTGGCATAGGTTTTGGCAATAATGCCATATATGGTCCTATTGAAACATGAGGGGAAACCATATTAGAAACTACATGGCTAATGAAGAAATAACTGGCTGGAATATGTGACAACTTTTTAAGGGGTACCTGTCTTATTTGAAAATGGGAATTTATATTTGAAGGGGGCAAATTCAGTTTAAGAAATATTTTTTTCATGCCATGCTTTATGTTCATTTTAACATAGGTAGGCATTATATTTGTCAATATCTTTATACTGAGTGTTAGCGAGGTGTAAAATATTGACCAATATAATGCCTACCCATGTTAAAATTAGCATAAAGCATGGCATGATAGAATTATTTCGATTCTGATAGGAATATTTAGAACTTTTGTACTTCGAAGTGGACCTATAATACACATTCAAAAGACAGCCATTTTGATTTGATGAACCGAAAACTTTATAGAAAATCAACAGTTGAACGATAAAAAAATTAACATAAACTTACTTTTAGAATGATTTTATTTAATTTCCTAGCGAGCAACACCAACAAAACTGTCCATTTCAACCTCTAGCGTTCTTCAAAATACAACTGACGTTGCAATTTCAATTGTGACGTCAATCACGTGCAGCCCATATTTTATTGTAATTAGAACGTGGCTTTGTTTCTAAAGCGAAAGAAGGACGTCATATTAAAATAGTTGTTTTAACACGGCTCAAAAGTCGTAAAATTGAATGTTAAGATGTTTTTTGAAGTTTGAACCAAGCTTGCAAACAGGGATTTTTTCAATTAAAAAGAATTATTATCTCTTTTTACAATTTTTCACAGTGTTGTCAAATTATGCAGTGATTTTATACTTTAAAATTCCAAAAATCAAAATTACTCACAATTTGCAGACTTTTTGATAATTTGAAAACTATTTACATTTAACTAATGCGAGTAAATCTGCAGCAAAACTTTGCAGTATTTTAAATGTATTATTCAGATTTTTAATTTTTTTTATTTACGAAACTGATTGAGACCCTTTTTCATTTTGTAGTTGAATAGAAAGTTTTTAATGTATATCTTTAACTCTTCCAAAAAAGCAAGTTGTGTCATATCTATTTCATTTCAATACAGATTCTACCCTTTACTTTATTTGCTGGTATTATGAATGAACAAGTACATAGTTTATACATATTACTTACTATTTATATAGAACCTAGGTTTCTTTGATCTATAGATTTCTGTTTATTTTATTGAAACTGATCAAATAACATTGATTTTTCAAAAAATGTATCAGTCAGCAAATTTCTTCTTGGTACATTTTGTCATCAATAGATCAATAGTTTGTTTGTGTTAAGAAGTTTTTATTTTTATTTTGATCATTGAGATGTTCCATAAATACATTAATTATTAATTATTTGAATGCTTCATTATGTTTTGTCAAAAATATACTCTTTAATATTTTAAAACTTTTATAGATCGTCATTATGATAAGGCATATATAATAATTAGTTGACATTAAAGTTTATGCTTAATGATGCAATGCTTTTAATGGTTGTTAACATTGGTAATTAGTTTTCAATTTCATTTTCTGATTTGTTAATCTCCATTTTTGTCTCTCATGAGAGATTTTATGCTAGAGTTATTTCCCTTTAATGGCCAATACCTTACATAACTTTAGAGAGAAATGAGTTTTTAATATTTGAGAGAAACCTTAAAGAAAAGGATGAACAAATAGGGAATTAAAAATTCAATTAACTTCATATGTTTTCTTTTAGTATTAATAAAAAAATTTCAAGTTACATTTTTAATTGTTTTCAAAAGAGATTTAACTTAAGTTGCTTGCTTAACTTCCAGAGGCAAGAAATCACAAGGGTAGAATGTAACTGAAAACATGTCTTTTAAAAAAATTTGAAAAGAGATTTAGTAGATAGTAAAATCTTCAAACCCTTAGAAAATGAACTATGTTCAATGCTTAGAGTTATTTACTTATGTGTACACAACATTTTAAGAATTATACTTGTAAGTAATCTAGTTCTATTGGTAAAGAGCATGTAGCTCATAGAAACCTTCCCCGTCAATGTCCTTAATTCTCAAGGAGTTTTTTATTAACTGAATTTAATAAATAGCCGGTCTACAACCATTGTTTTCAATATGTTTTTATCAGTTATAAGATAAGTGGTTACATTTTGTGGTAAAATACAACTGTATATTCCATAGTTACCTTGTTAAGCATGGAACTAGAAGAATGAATTAAACTTATCACAAACCATAAGTGGTTTATATGGTCATGTTGAATTCATTGATTGATGACTGGGTTAGCTTTTAAGAACCATTGACTTAAATTTTCAAAGTTAAGTGTGTGTATTTACTTTAAATTAGCCACATATTTACTTTTCAAATTTAATACCATTAACATGTGTCCTTTGCTCGGGAGACCAATTTTACAAATTTCCATGAAGTTCCCCAATATCCGTATTCCTATTAGCGGTAGACTATTATATAAGTTATTGATTTAATTTGTTTAAAACAACTCTGATAAAATTATTGTGCATGTATTGTTCTTCGTGATAAACAATCAGTTTATGTAAGCAAATTATTTCTTTGATATCACATGCACCAAATACAATTATTTTTGGCAAATTGCAAGTTAATTGTAATGTTTATATTGCATGACTCAGTACAAGTCTGTGACAACAGGGGGTAAAATGGACCTCTTGTGAATTGCTTATTTTGGGGGTAAGTTGCATGTTTGATATATTTTGATTAATTTGTAATGGGATATTTTGGAAACAGTTCAATCATTATGTGACATTACCTTATATGCTATGACATTTGGCAAGGGAAACATACTGTATTTTAATCTTTGTCATCATATGCCGTGCAAAACAAGAAGTACTTTATAAATAATTTTCCACCAATTGGATGAAAATTGATGGTTATCCTATCCCTGAAAAACATTTGTCTATAAATGTTAATTTTATCTCAAACTTATTTTAAACTAGTTTTTATGGATTAGTGCTGTCTCCTTGACAATTACCATTATCTGTTTTAATGATTTTATAAACAAAAAGTTTATAATTATATTTGAAGTGTCATTATCGTTTATAATTTTTTAAGAATTTCTTTTATATAATATCAATATCTTTCCTAGCAATTGTCTTTGCCAAAATATGGTTTTGTTTAGAATCAAAGAAGTTATCGTCAAACCACAAATGTTTTTAAAGCTTTTGTCCTACAAATAAAAGATTTCTATGTTTAGCTTTATAATTGTGTAACCAATTCATAGAAAATATTATATAAGTCAATAATTTGTTTATGTACTAATGCAGGAAATATTGCTGATAAAAACTTTGAATAAATAATTTTACAGTTGAATAATGAAGTTGGATTATATCTTATTCCAGACATTTTAATACATACATACTAAAATTAAAGTCTCTAATAATATTTTGAAATAATATTGACCATTTTTTCAATATTTTAAAACTTCATTTAAATTATAATCAGTTATTTATTGATAATATTGAAATGGTAAAAGTGTTATATTGAACAGTGACATTGGGTTTTACTTTAAAAGGAATATTTGTTCAAAGTGTTGGTAATCCGGTTGGATTAAGTCTATATTGGAAGCTTAGCTCTTAAACTATTTATTTTACGGCAATGAATTGTTACTTCTAAATTATAAATTTCATATTAATGATTAGTTACAATATTAAAGGGTAACTCATTTCAATTGTATATTTTTACCTATATTGTAATAACATTGGTCGACCAATTAAATGTCCAGGCGGCAAATTTATGTAGCATGTTTTAACAAGCCTTGAAATTGTGTATCACGATTGTCAGATAATATTAAACAAGTTGTGTTTGTGTGTATTGCACCTTCATGAGTTGACAGCCTGTGACAAGATTGTGGCAATAAGAGAGCAATATTAGGTTTGTCTAGTTTGGATGTGTGCACTCTTTACCTTAACCTTCACCAATTCTGTAGAAAGGATAAAAAGTTGATTTTATTTTGAAACTATGGAAGACTCTAAGGTAGAAAGTTTGTGACTGGTGTTTGATTTCCTCCTTGTTCTGTGTTCACTTTTCCTCTGCACATTTCCTATTTAATCCTCTGCCTGACTGCACTTTGCTATTTAACTCTTTTCTCCTCCTGCCACTTTGCTGTGTGACTGAACCTATGCACCTTTTTCACCTCCATCTCTAAAAATGTCACCATTGATTTCAGTTGCTAATTTGTCACTTAATGTCTGTTTGAATTGCAATTATGTTGGAGTATTTAAATAGCTGATTGAAATGGAAGAAGATGAAAGTTCCAAAAATTATATTATGGGGTGTTTATTCAAATTGTCATTAAATTTGTATAGTTAATTGAAATGTCTTTATTGTTGTTAGATGTATGTGTACATTTGAAAGCAATTTTATTGTACAGTTTTACATGGGATTGTTGAATTTTTTATTTGAATTTAAATGGATGTTGTTGAAATCTATATGGTCCTATTTCATTCATGATGTGTGTTAAGTCTTTGTAGTAAAAACATACATTTAAATAAAACATTTTGTGCAAGTTTAAAGAAATGGGGAGAACTATTTTGAATACAAGATTAGGGCATAATGTTGATTGAAATAAAGATTAAGTTTCAATGTATATTTCTAATTAAAGTATTGACATCGGCCTTAAAAATTTGTAGTTGATACAAATAATTATATGGAATGTGTTGAGTTTTAAGTGTAAAGCTGTTAAGTGTACAAAAGGTCATTTGAAATTATGACAGATGACAAAATAAGAACATTCAAAGAAGTTTTGTATAAATTCTAATTAAATGATTAATTTTCTGAAATTTGATATTTGACAATTATTGGTACCCTTCAGAGAATTTTTTTTCCCACAAATTCATTAAAGGCTATCAAAAAAAATTAATTAATCAGTTGAGAAAAGCTGTTTTAAGTGCTTTCAACATAGACATTTTGTTGTGTCTGCAAAATTTTAATCAAGTTATAAATAAAAATTCTATAAATCAGGTTTGGAAACATTTCAAGAGTAGTTTTCAAATACAATATATAAGTATTGTGTACTCTTGTGGAAGCATAAACTGGACCAGAATATTACCAAATCCAAATACAGGAGATAATAAAAATGATTTATGTAGAATAATATGCTAATATATTAAATTTCTAACAGTTCCTTGTGATATAGATATTTACGGTTCTTCACATTTAAACAGAACTACTGGTACATAAAGTTGATCACACATGCCATGAACAAAAGATTACAAAGCTTTTTATTCAGGAGAGAGATTTGAATCACATGTACAAATTTCTGGTTTTCAATCAGTTTTCAACACCTATTGTTACGTGTAGTAATCTTATAGTCAATGTAGAATAATCTGTTGATACCAGTATTACCCGTACATATAGCAAAAAATTATTATGTAACACATTTTGCTTTTATATAATTATATTTATCTAGACGCTTAGAAAGCAATTATGCTTCTGTTTATAACAACTTGTAACTCATGAAAATTCTTGTTCATTGGATTTTACTTGATTAAACATAGGTGTATGGAAGTATACTTGGGTTCTTATGTTTGGTCCATTGGTCATTGTACATCTAGACATTTACATTTAATTGTTTGAAACTTTCACATTTTGTCATGCAGGGGCTTTCATAGCTTACTATTTTGTTCATTGTTGAAGGCTGCGCAGTGCCCTATAGAAGTAAACATCCTCACACTTTGGTCTCTGGTATATAGTTGTAATTAGGTCTCTGGTGGATAGTTGTCCTATGGTCTCTGGTGGATAGTTGTCCTTTGGTCTCTGGTGGATAGTTGTCCTTTGGTCTCTGGTGGATAGTTGTCCTTTGGTCTCTGGTGGATAGTTGTCCTTTGGTCTCTGGTGGATAGTTGTCCTTTGGTCTCTGGTGGATAGTTGTCCTTTGGACTCTAGTGGATAATTGTTTCATTGGCAATCATACAACATCTCCTTATTTTTCCATTTAAGATAGTTTGACATAGTAACTAATAGCAATAATCTGGGTATCTATAGGGTTACCAATACCTTGCTTACTTAACAAGTCTGTATAATATTTTTTTTTAATTTTCCCACGTAAAAGCAGAATTGAGAAATTATTAGTAATTTCTTGTTATTTCAATTGCTCACAATAAAGTTCAATTCATGGAGAGCTTAACTTTTGGCAGTATTTTGTGAAATTTAAAGAAAACACAATTGAGGCTTTTTATTTCAAAAGAGTTATATATGTAATAATCTCTTTCCAGTCACTTTCTGTTGAAACTGTGATAATATTTTATTTTCTCCTACATGTATTAACTTTGTATGAAATATTGTAAATCTCTTGACAGAAACAATGTCGTAGATGAACTCTGTTATAGCAACAACAACAAAAATCAATGTATAAACATTTTAGTGTTCAAATACATTAATTAAGCAAGCTATCGATATATTTTTTTATGTTTCTATGGAATTGAAAGGTTGCCTTGTTAAAAAATGTATGAATAATGTTTATATCTTTACTATTCTTGATTATTCATATGTAAAAAATGTTTTAATAATGTTTATATCTTTACTATTCTTGAGTATTCATATTCATGAAATCCCTTGTAAAGTTTATAGGATTACAGAATACTATTCCTCATCTTTCTAGCCATTCTCATCTCTGAACTACAATTGAAAACAAATGGAATTAATTTTTTTTATGAAATCAGTAGTTGTTTGCTTCATTTGTACAGTTCCAAGGATTCTTAACTCTCATATCGCCACAGGCCGACCATATCTAATGATTGGTATTTTATGACCAATAATTGAGTTTGTTTATGCTTATTAGTAGTTGATTGGTCAATAAAACACATTTATATCTACCGATATCTATCCTTATTTACCTGACTTATCAATACTGATGATAAGTCGTCCTTCAAAGACTGGTCAAGTGGCCAGTGTTGATTTAGTATGGTGGACATGTTTAGAGTTCTTACATTAAAGCTTCGATTGTCAACAGATTTTCATACTTGAGGTTACAAAGTATACAATTTCTTGTCACATTAGGATTTTTAGGGGATTATTATGAAATATATGTATAGATATTCACATTCTTTGAATGTTGAATAAAATTGAGTAAAATGACCTTTGAAAATCAGTGAATAAAAAAAACATGTGCTTTTGTGGATAGAAAAATATTTGCTGTGTTAAATACACGATTTGAATCTTTCAGTCTATATTTGAATGTTTTTTTCTCTGAGATTCATTACTAGATACATTTATTAATTTGACTTGACTTTTAAAGATTGGAAAATGAGTTGTGTCAACCCTTACATAAAATGACATTGTTATATGATAAATTGAATGCTTCACAAAAAATATGCTAATTTCACTTTTGGTTGACATATATGTGCATTTTGCAATAGAATTCAGATTAGAAGAACACTTCCACTTGTCAGTTAACTATAATGATTTCATATTAATAAGAAATCAAGATTAACATGCTTAAGGGTCTCTGAAAATTAAGCTCAGCCCCAGATGCATTTTATACGATTAGTTACGTCCAGATGCTGATATATATATTTTTCTGCATTATTTTTCCCTCCTTGAACTGGACCTGCTCTGACAAGTTTTAGATATATCTTCCAAGTGTTTAGTACTCTAGCTAATAAAAACACTTATTGTTTTTATACAAATACGTTTGACAGTTTCATTCTTACAACATTCCTAGTAACCTAGTGCGGTTTTGTTGTAGTGGAGAAATCTACGGACTTAGCCCATCAAACCTGACAGGTTCAGATCTACTTATGGATATAATAGAATTTCATTGATTTAATACAAACTTTGACCAGGAGATGAGGTTATGGACTTCTTTTGGCAATTGAATTAAAGGATAAACATTTGCATTAGGGTTAATATTGAAAAGTTATTTATCAAAATATGGATTGAAGCATTTAGACTTTTTCTCTTTATTTTATTTGTACCTATTGTTTGGAAAAAAGAGATTTACTATGCCAAACAAACTTTTTTTTATTTTTTTCTTTGTCAAAATTAAAGCTTTAAAAATGTTTTTACAAGAATGTAGTTGAAAGCAAACCCAGGCCCAGATAAGTAGCAGCAGATTCTATTTGTAGTTATAATAGTGTTTCCTAGATGCAAATGTACAACTTCATTGATAACTTAATGATTCACCTTGTATTTGGACAAATGAGGGAAATTCCAGGGTTAAAGAAAATTACCATCCTTAAAGTACATAGGATCATGTCTTACAGATAGAAGTGCTTGTCATACCATAGTATATTCCAATGTTTTTTTCTCTCAAAATATCATAATCTTCATTTCTTATTTTTTTATGAGAAAAAATGCACTTGCATGGGTTTTCAGACTTGTTTATGTTTAAAAAAGTCACAGGTATTTGGCCAATGAATTCTTTACTATTGACAAACCATGAGACATTGTATATTTTTACCGTATTCATGACCTCAGAAGTGTTCCATCACTTATTAGCGTATATATTGAAGGTGCACACCTTAAAAAGAAGCATATTTTTTATGCATCATTCTGTGTTTCCTTCCTTTTCTCCTTGGCATAATGCCAATTATTTATTTGATACAAAAGGTTGTAACATTCATCAAACCAAAGACTATAACATAATTTACTACTATGTACCTTTAGAATAGTACATCATCTACTTTGATCAGGTGAAAATTGATACACAATAGACACATTTATGTAATTTTCCAGGCAACCCTCAAGTGTCCTTAAATTCTCTCTTACAGTAAATAAGTGTGAAGGGTGAGCAATTGGGTACACCATTGTTCAGTTATTGGCAGACAAATAATGTGAAATACAGAATATTTCATAGCTTTGGTTCTTTTAAGGTCATGATGACTTTCAATTCTTAAAAAAAAGTTGGTGAGGACAGACAATGTTTATCAGGTTTAAAGTACAATACTTGGATTTAGTGTGGTAGGAATTATTTAGATGTAGGGGAGAAACTTTATTTAAATGCCCCTGCTGTAGGCATCGGAGGTATTAAGTGTTACCCTTGACCTTCAGTCCTTCCTTTTTTCCTTCCAATTTTTTTGTTGCAAAGCTTGAGCGGGGGCATTCGTGTCCTACTTTTATTTTTTTCATTGTAGCTTAAATAGCTTTAGTCCATATAGCAGTTGTGTTTAAAGATAAATTTTTTGTTGGATCTGATGTTATTTTCAGCTTAAGTAAAGTTAATTTCTTGCTTTAATCGAATATTTTTATGGCTTTGTGTTATGTGAAAAAGAAATATCTTTACCTATAAACCAATGTCACAGCCTTGTCAGCAGTATTCACCATACCATGTAAAGCCACAAGAAAATATGAAAAGTGTCATGATTGAACCTTTACCAACAATATTCTCAACTGGTAAAATCAAGGCCACACCAATGTGCGAAAAGCAATTACATGTGGCCTCACTAACAGTCAAATTTTAGAAAGGGTTATTTTTACTATTCTTTTTTTATAATTTTTATCTTTAGTTTTTGCAATAGAAATACTTTTCATAATTTATTGTTTTTATTTTATTGAATGGGTGTAAAACAAGTAATTGGCATATTTACATTTTGAATGAATGTAAATTGAGGAAACAGTTTCAAAGGAATTAATACATTCATATCAAATTGATAAATAAGTGCCAATTTTAACTTTGTCAACAGCTCTTTAATATTTGATATAAGCATCAAAATTTCGTGACAATTCCAGTTAACATTTGACTACATCAAAGATGTACTATTTAGATACCACAACCACAATAATGGGGGATACGGCCCTATTGATAGCTTCTTATTGGTAATTGGTTTTATACCCCAATGATAAAACAATTGAAGTATATAGGTTATCATACCTGTGCGTACCTGAGAAATCTCACCTGTTCGCTTCATTAAGGTTACTGTCCTGGGAGTTTGTAACAATACCCAATGCTGCATGTCAGAAGGAAAGTTTAAAAAGAACAAATTGTCAATACTGAAGTTCATGATATATAGACCTGGAATTTATTGAATAGTAAATACAAAGTTCTGATAAGAAAAGGTCATGCATGTTCACAAATGGATTTCAATTGTGAATTTGCTGGATTAAAGGATTAGGGTTTATCAGGAATTTAGTTCTTGAGAATAAATTTGGTGTGGGAATTTTTTTCTGTCTGGGAATATGGATGCCAATGATACGACAGACACTCAGGACCTACTGAGCGAGAGTGACACGAGTGAGGCACCACGAGTCGGCTTTGTCAAAACTAAAGTACAAGCAGTTAGTATTTATATGCAATGTTATTTATATACTTAATGTTCATAATTCCTTGAACTTAGTTAGTATTGTTGAAAACTTGCTGATTATGCATTTTATTTATACTTAGTTTTGGTCTTTTGCACATATACAGTTTTTGTCTGAAAAATTTATTGATTGTCTTATGATGTTGTTATACAAAATGCATTATAAAAAAGACTTGTTCATGTGATTTATTTTTCAACTATAGTATGGTGGCTTTCGTTATGTTGTCTTTACAGATATTATGAAAATGAAAATGACTTTATTTAGTGGTATATGAAATTAACTTGTTCTGATATTTTTAAAATGGCAGAAGTAGACTTCAATATTTTTATTAGTCCCCTTTGCCCCATAGAAATAGAGCTGGTTGGGAAAATATTGGTTTTTTTTATTTCAATTTATTTACTACTTTTAGTCTGGTGTGTTGAAAATTAAGGAAGATGAAAAAGTTGAAAGGAAAACTATTTTGAGAAAAAAAAATGATTTGTTTAGAATAAATCCATTATTTTTTGTATTTAATTTTAATTTATTTTTATATACATATATATATTTTATCTTATTTTATTTATTTTTTTTTTTTTTTTGGGGGGGATTTTTACAGTATTTCAAAGAATCTTAATATTAATTTTTGTGGGCATGGGATACTACAGTGCTACTTTTCCACTTGTCTTGATAATTTCTCCATGCCACATATAAAGTATTTGTTTAATCTTGAACAAGTGACAGTAATTATATTTATAACAAATAACTTTCACTTAATGAATGAATGTTAACATTTAACAAATTTTTCTGTTAATAAATGACCCATTCTTTATTAGATTCTTTAAGTTGACACCTGTAGTTGAGATCATTTGGAGATTTATTTTTGTGACATGTCATACTTACAATGACTTTTTGAGCTATATTAATTATTGATTGGTGACATAGTTTTAAAGTAAGTAGTTTTTCAATTGGAATCGATACTAACCTTGCTAGCAGTTGCCCAGTCACTCAAGGCAAATGAGAATTGTTCTTTTCTGGTCTGTCAGGTGTTAAACCTATTCCTCAGGAATCCCCATTCAAATCATTGATTTTTTTATATTTGACTTTCGCTAAGCCTTAATATATGTGATATAAGCTGATTGAGTAAATTTTTGACAAGGCTATTGAAAGTTTATAGTAATAAATTATAAAATCAGGTATCATGGGTAAAAATTAGTACATAACTCTTCAGAGGTGGATTTATAAAATACAAAGTTGTACATGTATTTCTATTTAAAAAATGTCTTAATGGGATTGTTTTACCAAAAGTTTTAAATATTTCACTTGTTTGCTATTGTTTGTATTTTAGAAGTACTATTATTTACCTATCTAAGATATAGTTACATGTCTTAAATGAACAAATGTAAGAGAATTTCATCCTTCATTAGGATTTATAACAATTGCTCAGACATGCAGGATGACCAAGTAAAATTTTATTATCAAATCTCAAATGACATATCCTTTTTGTTAACTAAAAGAGAAGCTATATTTTAATTTCTGAATTTTTAGTGGGTTTTAGAGCATTACATATAGGTAAATAAAAGGGTTAAAGACAGAATTGAAGAATACATTTATTTCTGATTTTTTCATATAAGTATTAAACAGAAAATATTTAAGAAAAATCTTTGTTTTCTTTTAAGTTTTATGAGACATATCTAGTACACTGTATAAAACTATAGAGCTATTTTTTTTATATTTTGCCTATTATTTTTGTGGTACAAAATACAAATGTTTATAAATAAGATATGCGGAGTTGTATATAAGGTTATGTATCCTGCCCCTCCTCTATGTTGCCATTCATTGTATTGTTTAGCTGTCTATGTAATATTTAATCTTGGATTACTTACCTTTTAGAATTAATTTATGCTTTAACTTTGATAATTTCCTGTGTAACAAAACTATGCCCAATTTATAATTCATACTTTTAAATTGGTTTTTGATATGTTTCCGACCTGAGAAACATATGCATGTTAATTGATTTTCGACAGTTTTGTAAGGGGTTTTAATTCTTTAATCCTTACTTGAAGTATAGAACATGGGTATTTATTAGAGATCATTTCTTTGTAGTGGCTAAGTAAACTTTTTTTAGTTTACAAAATCGACTGGTAAAATATTTTTAATAAGGTTTTGTTCCTAGTACATAATTATTTTTTAAATATTTAAAATTTTTATATGGTATGTCACATATATTTATGTAAACAATTAAAGATAACCGTTTTTACAGTCATTTGAAAAATTCCATTACAACTTTAAAACAGTTTATAAAACAAAACTGTTGAAAAATGCAATATATATGAACCCCTGAGTTGAATAAAATTTGCATTATGATCTATCTTGAAATTCCCCTGTATAGATGGAATTTAAAGATAATCCCAAACTGTGCCTGACACGATCAGGTCTAAGGCAAACTTTACATTGACCAACAGACAAAATTAATTCCCAAAATACAAATATATTTAATGAAATAAGTTGTTATTTTAAACTAGCAGGGGAGGTTACTCATGTGGTTTGAGAAATTTGTAGTGTTTTTGTATTATTCTTTTGTTGTATTGTTTAGTATATTTTGTTTTATTTTGTATTAAATTTTGTGCACCTATCGACATAATAGAATATAAATTAAGAAATTTGGTTCTTTAAATAACAGGGGGAGGGGAATAGTTTTAGTGACATCAGAAATGTTAGTAGTTTAGTCTTGTTGGGCTTGATATTTGGAAGAAATTTTGCACACTGTTTCTCCAAGTTTAAACTGAAGATTGATTTTTTTTATTATTAAGCATTTTAAACTAAAATCTGGTAAAGGGGACATTTTTCAGTTTCTTCTTATTAAATTGATATTATTTATAGATTAGCATGTGCTATCTTGAAATTTGAAGATCTGAAGTGTTTTATTGTAACAAGACCTGGTTGTCAAGCATCAGTTTGATGCAACATATTCAGGTTCATCTAAATGCTTGATCAAGCAAGCAGCAAAACTAACTAAAATCAATGAAAACAATTAAAATCATCCTTTTTATCCCAAGTTTGTCAGTTAATTTGTTTGCCAGTAATTTGTGATCAATTAAAGGAAAGGCTTAATTCCTTACCAGTGAATAATTATAATGTTTGTACTAATGAAATCAATACTTAGTTAGTGAACTCTGCAAGTTTTTACAGGTTTACAGGTTGTGAACTTTTCATAATAAATATGTTGTGGTAAATAATAGGTCTGAAGATTTTAAGTTTAAGGTAAAATTTAATATTTTCATATTTAATTATTTTGTAAGTTTTTTAAATTTAAATTTGAATTAGATAGTTTCAAAATACTGGCCCAATTTAGGTTCTCTATACTGCATTACTTCCTTGTAATAGTTCAAAGTTCATACATGGTATAAAAGTTCTGGTACTTATAGATTTCGTGAACAGAAGTTTTAATCAAGTAGGCACATAATTATTATTGAAACCTGCAACATTAAAAGCTAATTATAGTTTACTGAAACTGTATAATATCAAAAGAAATATTAATTTTTAAGAGGCTTGCTTGACTGATTTGGCAGTTAATTAAAATAGAAAACGAAAAAGATTTCCATACTCAGTACGTGGGCAGACCTTTTCAGTAGATTTGAAAGACATTCAATATATTGGGAAAACAACAGAATAATATAAATTCCTCTGAATGCACATGTACTTTTTTGTGGGTTGGAGATGAAAAAAGTGGCAGCATTAAAAAGTAGGAGGTTTTTTTTTGTAGATGTGAAACACAAAGAATTGCCAGTATAACATCTTTTTAAAAATATACCCCTTTTTTACTAACCTGGACATAAAAACATATTGAGATTTTTGGCACCTCTTTATCATCCAACAGGATGCGATCTTTTACAATATGCAATGTTTTATCTTATTTAGGCCTTTGCAATACAATTCAATGCTTCAAATCTGACATCAAACCATTCTGACTGTTCTCAGGCATGTGTAAGGTTAAATTTGGAAGAAAAGTTTCTTGAGAAAAAATTTTAAAGTTTATCTACCAGAAAATCTAGCTGGGTTTATTTCATCATTTTCAACACTTTACCAATTGTACTAATTTAAATTGGTTATGATTTGCTGATTAAGCCTTATGTGCCCCACCGATTTTGTGTATTGAATTTGGTTATTGATTGAGTTTAATAACTCTTCTGATTTGATTAGTAACGCCTTTTGAATTTCCATTGTTCATTTGATTTAAATCTTTTGTTTGCATAATTGTTCAGGTGTGCCTGCAGAGTTTATTGTAATTAAAGTTACCACTAAAAATTACTTTCGTTTCTTAGAGGTCACACTTTAACATTTAATTGGAAATTGCAAGACAAAAGCCATTTCAAGCAATTCAGAACTTGGCATGCCTAAAAGATCAGCTATATATGGTGGATATAGATGAATACTTACGGTAGTGCCAAATTTTTACTTTTTATTTCATTTGTTTTACTTTTGAATTATTGAGCAAGATATTTGAAGTAAGCATTTTATACTTAATTTGATATGATCAATTTTTTGCTCAATTTTAATTTCTTACATGTGAAAATTTTTGACTTGGCTTCTTTAACTTGAACCACCACTTTTCATGTCAAGTGCATTAAATGCATATAGGACAGATGTAAAGCATCTTGCCCTGAAATATTTGTGCATTGAAAATGCTCTAGATTTCTGTTCTGATTTTAAGTGTTGGTTGGTGTCCAATTGATGTATACAGCATACCCCCCTTTTTTCATTCCAACTTGTTTTTGTAAATGTGACAGTACGTTTTCAAGAAGTATATACAGGGAATAATAAATGACTGAGAAGCCTATGTACTGAGGATTTAACATTTCTTTGTTCTAACCATAGTCATATATGGTATGGGGTTCAAATGGAAAACTTGCTGCATTTTTTATGGAAGAAAGGTCAAAATGTGATGTTCTTTTTTATGTATAACAAATGAAAAGCTTGTCTTTTGTTGTGTAAGCAATTTCATACCATATCAATTCTGCATTGTTTAGAAATTTTAGAATTATCTTAAAAATAAAAATAATATAATCATTGATTTAATAATGTTTGAAACATGATATATTGTGGTTTCCTTTACCTAAGCATATACAAAAAACTATTGCATGTTTACAAGGGGTATTTTGTGTGTATGTATGTGTCTTTGTTTTTGTCAGAGAAAGAAGTTATTGTTTTGTAATACATACTCAAACTTGGTTATGTTATCACTTGTAGTGAACATTTCATTAGGTTGTTAAAAAATGGACAGTGAAACCAACATGGAGAGTTCTTCATCTTTCTATTACAAAAGATCCATAATGGTAGGGCTATTGTTAACTTTTATAAAAGATCTATAATGATAGTGCTATTGTTATTATATATTGTTACATTTTGTAAGCTGTAAATGCAGCATAGATATAGCAAATAAAATGTCTTAAAATATGTTTATATGATTTTATTTGGAATACTTTTTATCAATTAACAAATGAAATGTACAAAAGTTTGTATATTCACATGTACTTGTATTTTCTAATGTTCAGTCAATTGTTTTATTCTGATATGGATGAATGGTAAAAGTGATTCAAAATATTACTCTTATCATCTAAATCCAATAGGAGGGTAGTAATGGGGGTACCTTCATGACGAATAACGGTAAAAATTCTTGCCAAATGATGCTAACGGTAATTTTTGGTGCATGACGATAAAATGTACACTTTCTTTTAGATGATAAAAAAATTGACTGATTTTGACGCATCACGTTAATTTTGTTCCAAAAATGACGCTAATGTTAATTATTTGAGACCTCTGACGAATCACGATAAGGATATTTTGACGAATCACGGTAAAATTTTAACCAATTTGACGCTAATGGTAGCCGAAAATGACCATTTGATGCCTGACGGAAAAGGGCATTACTACCCTCCAATAGGTTAAGTGGAATGAATATGTATTTGCTACATGGTTTATTGAATTCAGGTGCCATTGCTGAAGTATTTTGGAACTTACATGTATTTCAAAGTATGAAAGTGAACTCTCTATTACAACAAAATACTCGGAGTTCATTCCATATGGTGTTAATGAAATCATTGACAGCTATTTGTTACAGAAATCCACAAAACACTGTAATCAGTATAATTAAAAATCATGTAAATTATATATCAAGAAAAAACATAGCTTTTCACAAGAATGTTTTATTTTGTCATTACAGCTTGAACAGAACTTGAAAGGAGGAGGAGAAGACTACGGCGAGACACCATCTAAAAATCTTGTCCAGCAGAACATCGAGTTACGGAGAAAACTTGAGGAGGAACATCAAAGTTACAAACGTAAACTCCAGGCTTATCAAGACGGACAACAGAGACAAGCTCAACTTGTACAGAAACTTCAAGCCAAGGTATGAGCTAGCTCTTAAACTTCATAGATACAGTTAGAGCCAAAAGTTTATCAGTAAACCATTTTATAGGCCACTTTAGACTGACTGTGGACTTTGTCTTAGAACAATTATTTCCTTATAATTCTAATTGCAAAGGCCACTTTACTCTTGCGTCTTATGGAAATACTTAAAAACATTTCAAACATGTTTATGAAGGGAGATAATTTGTGAAATAATGATAGATCCACAAACCGAGAATTCCTTCCAAGAGAAACTATAATACATATAATCAGTGTCAATATGTTTTATTTGTAATAAAAAAAAAATTGAAATTTAAAATTCAAGTTTTGATTTTTGAATCAATTTTATATCCCCATTATTTTGTTTTCCTCAGATTATTGAGCGTCGACCACAGGTGAAACTTTCCTGATATTTTCTTACATTTTATATCAACATATTATACATTATACATACTTATCCATAGAAGTTGCTGCACCTCAAGGAATAGAATAGTTAGCAGTTATATGTCATCAAATATACACAGTTTCTTTGCTTTGAAATTTTTAAAATGTTAATAATATGATATTTTTAAATGATAAATGGAACAAATTTGATACAGTGATGACCAGTTATTCCATTCATCTGCTAAGTTTTTTTCATTTCATTTAACATAATGTCAACAAAATTCATGAACTACTTAGACCAACAAATTGCTGAACTTCAGTGTCCTTGACGGTATATAGTATATATGTATTCTTGAAAGTCTTATATTCAGCCATTTGGTATGTTATTTACTAAAGATTGGACAAGTTCTAAATTGGAAAAAGAAGAAAACAAGAGAAATGTTTATAAAGAAAGATTTTTTTTACAGTTCAGCAATTGAAAAAGGAAATATCTTCATATTTTCTACAGCTAATGTATATCTTTTATTAACTGATGCTTGTAAAAGATTACCAGGTTCAAAACTTTGAATCTTAAAAAACTGCCTGAGTATTGTGTTAAATTTTAAATTTCATAAATAGGACTACAAAAATTATAGGTTAAGAAAGGACTAGTCTTGGTTCTAAAGAGGCATATTAATGCAAGTATAGCCAATGTTTATTTTTAGCTGTAATTTAGAAATTTTGCTAAGCTTTTAAGTCTTACTTGTTTCAGAATATGGTGTTTAAAAAAAGAATAGAACTTATAACATATAGAAAGGTTATTAAAACATCTAAAGTTTCAGAGCCAGTTAGCTGCAGTCTAATATTTACAGATTTAACTTTTCAGCTTTTACAATACAAGAAAAAATGTACTGATTATGAAACAAAGATACACTCACAGTCTATTTCGCAGGTAATTAGTGAATATTAACTAATAATATTGTCCATATTTAGGTTTTGCAGTACAAGAAAAAGTGTGAGGAAATCGAGGTAGATAACTCTGATTTAAAATCCCGCTATGATCATTTGAAGTCGGTAAGCTAGATGCGTGGACGGAGTGTTTATTTAGGTGGCTGGCTTTTCCACTTAGATGTTTCTTGAACTGATTTCAGAAATTTTTTAAAACCTTCAGTCATGAAGTCCTCTGTTTTAGCACAATCCATTAATTGGTTTGTGAAAGAAATGAAGATTTCCTGACCAAGTCTAAAAATTTCCTGTCTTTGTTCAAGTGGCAACTATTGATGAGATTGTGTTTCCTATAGTTTATATTTTTACTTTTTTCATAAAAACAATCATTTAGAAATTGTATTCAATCAAGAAAGAGTAATTCATTCAAAACTTTGACTACATGTGAAAAAAGGAATAACTATCTCATCAATATAAGTAGGTTTTAGAAAACCAATAACTTTTTTGTATCTGAAGTACTGCTGAAACTGGAATCAATTATAGTAATGCAGTATAAAGATGAAGGTTTAGCAGTGAATGGATTCAAAACAAGCCATTGGTTGAGAGACTCTGCACTTATTGGGCATGTTGTACTGATCCTCTTTGATGTGAATTATTAGGTTCTACAGTATAAACGAAAATGTGGTGACCTTGAGAATGCAAATAGTAGTCTAAAATCAAATTCAAGCGTGAGTATTTTTGTACGAAAAGTCCAACTTATTGTTGTTGCAAGATACTCTTAGTATTGATTGGCTTTAGTAGATATTGGTATTGTTTACTTTTATTTTTATTTTCTCATTCATTTCAATGTTGATTTTATTTTTTTTTTATTGTAAAAGTGAATCACTGAAATGGAGCACAATTTTTTGATTGACTAGAAAGCTCATTTCCGAAACGTCTTGTCTTGCTTTTCTAATATGTAACAAAACTTTCAACATTTGTAGTTGTCCCAAAATTATTATATTATTCATGGTAATCAAAGATGTTTTGATAAACAGAAAAAAAATGATTGGAAATAATCTCACAAACTTTCATCCAAATCCTTCATAGATTTTTTATGCACAATATTGTGTGGTTGAGAATTAACAGAAACATGATTTCTAGTTTACACCACTTTTTTGGTAAAAAAATTCAAAATCTTTAAACTCTGCTCAGAATATCCAGTTGAATGAAATGAGATTGAATTAAGTCCACAAGCACCTAACTTCAACAAAAAACTACCATAAATCATACATTGGTCTCTGTGTATTAATAAGTACCTTATTCACTTCATAAAATATACTTTAATATGATATATGATTTGATAGGAACAGCAATATTAAACCCCAGTCAAATTTCATAATGGTTCTCGAGCTGTTGACATGTTTTACAACTTTGATATGACATCTTCTTCACAAATTCAGTTGAATAATACCTTGACACTAAGGAAATCAATGGACAGATTATATTTGTGATATTGGGTTACCTTCTATTAGTCGCAAAGTAATGTTATTTTATCACTAAGAATGGAATAAAGCTGGTAAACGAATTCACATGTACCTAATTTTATGCCTGATTCCTGATTTTAAACACACGGTAAAGCTAGAGATATAAGAAAAAGGAAAGGAAAATGCAAACTTATGTCATTTGGGTCTCTGGTGGAGAGTTATCTCATTGGCAATTATACCATATCTTCTTATTTTTTATTTCTATAAATTTGCGAAGAATGCATGATAGCTGCAAAAATCTTAAGTTTGTGTTTACTTTGGGTCAATTGATACTTGCTCATTATATAAGGAAAAGGAAAATAAATCCCTCAACTGTTATGGAAAAGAGTTATTTAAAATTTTGGGGAGGGGAGGATGAAGAGATAAAATGTCAGGAAAGGTCACGTAACAGAACTTTTTCCATCTGTTTATTAGTATATTTAAGGGGTTGTCCAATACCCACCACTCATATAACACATTACTAAACCTTCACAAAATGCCTGTAGATAATTGTTCAGTCAGATCACCATGTGTTGTGTGTTGTTTTCTTCAAAGATGACAAATTCAGGAAAAGTAATTTCATTATTGGAAAAAAGATACATAGTTTAAATTTGTTTGTTTTCTGAATTTGTCATTTGTGAAGAGATTGTTGTTTTTGCCTGTGTGTGTTGTTTGTTGTCGTGTTGTTGTAGATGATAGTATTTATTGTTGTGTTTTTCATACATGTAAAAATTTGTTTGTTTTTTACAGAAAGTATAAAACTTTTTTTTGCATTGCTTTTAAAACAGATTTTGGCTGAGAAAATCACAGAAAGAAATCAAAATTTAGACAGTATCAATTCTACACTAAAAATGTATACACTGAAAATGTATACACTAAAATGTATACACTGAAAATGCAATACATACCATTTACTTCTTGTTTAATAATAAAAAAGAAAATCAGGATAAAAATTCTTTAGATTATGTATACTTTTAGTTGACATTGTAATAGCTAAAAATCTTGTTGACAAAAATTCTTGTATTTAATCAATATGAGATGGTAAACATTGCATGGAGTTAAAATCAATTATTGTAGTTTTCTTTTCATTAAACTTCAAGTAATTAACTTGTTTACTCAGTATAAATTTTCTTTACATAATCAAATCAAGTTATGAGTTGATACATGTATGTATCTAATGACCCTACTGAGACATTGTTCTCTGCATAATAAGGCATTATATAACTTAATACACAGTTTGTTTGATTGGAAATTTATATAATTATTTGATTTTTCATTTCAACAGTATTGATTTTAAGTCACAGTGTCATTTTATATTTAAACACTCAGCTGCATCCTAAGTCTACAATAGAATTATGTAAGAATAGCCTTGAAATCATACATGTTTTAAATGAGAACAACAAGCTTAAGTAAGACACAAATTTTACTAGAAAGGATTAGCTAGTATCTTGACCTGAGTGTTTATACTCAGAAATAAAAAATCAATGCAGTAATTCAAATTAAAAAAATGTTTGGATCAGCTTATTTGCATATACTCTTTAGTTTAAGTTTCAAATTAACCTGTTTTTAAATGTTTTGGCCATTTTCTTTTGAAAAATTCTATTTTGGAACAGTAGCTGGGATTAAATAAAATTTTGGAGATAAGATTTTCTGTGTAGAAATATAAATAATTGTGTTTTTATGCAGTTATTCATAAAATATTATTTGTCAAAAATGAAAGCTACAGACAATTTATCTGGATTAAAAAAAAAAGCCTAATTTTCCTGTTTAATTTTGGGTTTTTTTTTTTGTGGGTGAGGGGTAGGATATTTATGGTAAACATGAGATTTACAATACATTTTGGATGTGTATTAATGAACAAAAATTATTTGAAAACATTGGGGGAAAAACTGCAAGATTTGTGCAATTATTACAAGATTAATGCTACAGATATTTTTAAAAAATAAATAAAATTCATCTGTTATCATTGGGTGATTTCATCCTCAAATTTCAGCTACCTAAAACCACAAACCTATTTCATTTGGAAACTGCAAAATATATACAGTAATGTGATCTGTAAGGAATGTACTTTTGATGTTCAATATGAAAATTTGTCTACATGTAATAGTTCCTGCATGAAATTCAATGAATTTTGAAATACGACTTTCTCACCCTCTTAACAAGTCAAATCTTGAATTAATATGTATTTGATTTTATTTTCTGAAATTTTGTTTAAATGTTTATTAGGAACAAATTAGTTAACTGAAATTATAAAATTTAAATGGAAAACATTTAATATTTTCATATCCCACCGTTTAAACAAATCTAATTAAACTCCATTTTCTTTTAAATGGTTTTTGGCCATTAAAAACAAGTTCTAAGTATAAGGTCAGGAGCCACGGACAATTCCATCGTCACATTCATTTCACAATAAAAGTCACTTTTGTTAATTTTGTTTACCAGTTTAAATAAATGTTTATTTTAATCCATTTATCAATAACTTTGTTAGATATTTATCCAATAAAATTGACTTAGCTTTCATGATTCAAATTAATTCCGTTTATATGGTAATATCATTATTATTGTCACTCTCCGCAGTGATGAATTTTATTGAGCTTCTAAATACAAAGGTGTATTCTGTTATACCTATATGTTTTTAACTTTGATCCCATTAAAACGAGATTTGTCGTAAAGTCAAACATCATCGCTTGATCCATGTGTAAAGGCACCTTTAGCAATCACTTAATGCATCATTTCACCATATGATGTGATATTGCAGTATCTAACTGAGAAAGCACAAAGTGAATTAATGAATGGAAAGTGTCATTTTGTGGGACTGGTTAAAAAAAGTGTTATCTGTTTGTGCTGTGGAGTTTCATTGTTTGACCTGGCTTGTGGAGTTAATTTAAGGACATATATATAAATCAATTTCATCTTTTTTTTTTTAAATTGAAGCCAACTTTATTTAGGAATATAGAAACTTTATAATTAATTCCAAGATGGCAGAATCTGCTGAACAGGATCAGGATTTGTTAATGGGAGAATCTAACGATTATAGAATACGTAAAACTTATAGTGCTAGAACAATGCTTCGTCGTAATAAATCTTATAAGGTAGGAAGGATAATAACTAGAATTAAGCCTACCGGTTTCAGGGTTTTCCTTCAAATAGTAAAACTACAATTAAGTATCATTGTTTTGATAAGTGATAATTATAAACCTAAAGAAATAACCAATTTACATTTAAAAAAGAGATGACCCTAACACAAGAATCTGTATTCATCCAAATCTTTTTCAGAAGTTATAAAGTATTATTTGGAAGTTTACATCTCCTGTACCCCTATTCACAATTGAGACAATTAAATAAATGAATGTGCGTATATTTTAGTTACAATCACAACAGGATTCCTATCATAAAGGTTTAGACAGTGAAAGTCGTCTCCGTCAGGAAGCAGAAAACAATATGGATCACGAGTCAGCTTTGATCAAGTTAGAAGAGGAACAACAGAGGTCAGTAGTCCGAGGATGATATTATCTCCTCAAGGTCATGTGTTTGAAATCATTAAGAATAAGTTACCTGCTATGTTCTTTTTAAGTGAGAGTTATAGATTCATGCAAATATGCAGTATGGATAGGATGCCTTTCAGATACCTTGGTTATACATAACTGATCAACACATTTCTTCACACGAAAATGATCAAAGATTAGATTGAACATGTTGCATGCCTATACTTACACATGAATATGCTTTAAATTGAAATGCATTGATGATTTATAATTCATTTCAAAACGATTTGAAATTGATTTTTCCTGCATAGATATATATAAAAACAAGGAAATTAAATGAATAAAATTTGTGCAGTTTGTCTAATAATAAATATATAAATATTACTCAAAATTTAGAACAAAAAGTAGATGCTTTCTCTCATTATCAGGGAAAAATTATAGCTCTCCATCATAACAAATATTATTCACACATGGTTATGACAAATAAAATTGATCTTTATTGCATTCTATAAATCCAAACCATGTATAGCCTTACCGAAAAATTATTCAGGACAAAAGTATTAATATATAAAATTGAAAGCATTGAAATGATATTGATATGCAAAATTATCATTTTGATTCAAATATATACACAATTTACACATCTATGATTGAATTTATGTGACTTATTATTTTACCAAAAGTGAATTTTTACGTAAGGGCTACATGAAACTATATGCGTCACATAGTTACAGTATTAACTACAGGACATGTCTATACAAAATGCTGTTTAAGTCATTGGGCATGTAAAATTTAAACCTAATAAGCTGGTTGTAATACAATAAGCTATTGCATTTTAAATAATTTTAATGTTAAAGATGTATAAAAATGTACTGAAAACTGAATAATCGATAAATAATATAATTGTTTGAATTATTTTGCAGATTAGAAATCGAAATTTAAAGGAGAAATATATTTAAAATTCAATTGTATAGTAAACTCTAAGTGATGTAACATTTATGAAAGAGAAGGTTTTTTTTTAATTCTTTATTAGTTATGCATTCTTTAACCTTTTTATGGATGTTGTTGTTAAGGTATAGTGTTGCAGTTTAAATAAGTGATGATGTATATTTCTGAGTAGACTACAATGCTAATTCAGGTCTGAAAAGCACAAAACAATAAATATAACAATCTGTTTAAGTGAACCACAGGTTGTTTGTTTCAAGTTTGTTTAAAGGGCCTCTAAGAGCTAACCATATAGTTAAGCTTGTGTGTGTAATGTTTAAGCCTGCAAGATGAACTTCAGGTGTTCATTGTCATGTTTTCCTCAGAAGCTTGCTTTCTCGCTGAAAAATTGTCCTGAACATACATGAAATATTTGCCACTGGATGTAAAGCAAACAACAATCAATAATCTCATTGAAAATTACCAGCACAAGTCTTTTATAAAATTTACTATCATATGCATTATTCCTATCTCTTTTTAAAAAACTATCAGACTAAGATAACACCTCATTTCAGGAGTGCCAGCTTGGCCCATGTGAATGCTATGCTACGGGAGCAGTTGGATCAAGCAACAGCAGCCAACCAGTCCCTCACTAATGATATCCACAAGCTGACCAACGATTGGCAGAGAGCAAGGGAAGAACTAGAAGGCAAGGAAGCAGAATGGAGAGAGGAGGAACAGGTAATAATTGAACAATACTACATTACTTCCCAATACCCCTTATCTTATGAAAATGTAGAAAACATGTGACTAAGAACCAATTTGAAAAAGAATGAGACTTCATTATATCCCTAGTAAACTTGTTATACTTTTGTTCTGACATATTTGGCCTCCGTGCATGAACCATACATAAAAAGTTAGAGAAGCATTGAATCAAAGTAAGTTTCAAAGTTATTTTAGAAAGTTTATGACCTTCATTTATTTTGACTATGATTCATTTCAATATGATTATGTGTTATTTTTTCAGTCATTTAACGAATACTTCAGCAATGAACATGGTCGCCTCCTCTCATTGTGGCGGGAAGTAGTTGCTTTCCGTCGCAGTTTCGGTGAGTTGAAGACAGCAACAGAACGTGACATGTCTCATCTTCGTTCTGATGTCACCAAGGCATCAAGGAGCATGCACTCTGCCTGTCTCAACCTGAGTGCCAACCAGAGAAGCTCAGATACACAACTTTCGGTTCTGCTGGATCGCGAGAAACAGGAAAGAATGTCTCTTGAGAACCAACTTAGAGATAAGAACAGGGAGATAGGAGAACTTCAGTCTCGCTATGATACTCATAGTGCTGAACTCAATTCCAAGTAAGTATTTAAATCCAGTCATAAATTCTTAGAATTTATTGTTGCTAGTTTGATGAGTGTTCCACAGGTATTGTTTCTTTTGGTTCTAGTATATTCAATTCATCTTGTATTTGAAGAAATGTCTTAACCATTTAGATCTCAATTCAAGTACCATGAGCCAATTCTTACATCTAACACTGTCTTTTGTAGTGACTGATTCTTATGAAATAAATCATTCTGTGTAATTTTGGCAAGCATAAAATAAATCTTATACAAAGTTGTTTTATAAATGCATCCTGTTGATAAACAGCATAATAGATTCACATAAATGTTATTCAAATACTGGTATGAGTTAAACCAAAGAAATTTGTAATTGGCGAATACTATTTTCAGTTGAAATTTGTTTTGATCGAAGTTACATAATATGTTTAGAAAAAGTGAAGTTAAAATTAAATAGTGTAGTAGACAGAGTTAAATACTATCATTTAAATTCATAAATCAAAGATGACTATCATCATGTTATTTGAAAATGGATTTTCTCAGTGTGTGTGTATTGCACCAACATATATTTTACAAACCTCATTTTCAGATATGTTTATGAAAAGGTTTCTGTAGAAAATCAGACACGGTAAAAAGCAATTAAATAATCGTCTTATTAAATACTATTACTGAAAGGTGATATGCAGTTTTATTTTTCAGTTGTTTATCTCTTTGTTAAAAAGATGCAAAAATAGAAGTTTTATTTACTTTTAGGCATGATTGTCAAAGTTTTATACTGCTTAAAGTTTTTAATTTTTTTTACTATAAACCATTTTTTTTAAAGATCAAACTGCTTATCATCTGAGTTTGCACGAATTATACATTAGTTGTTCAGCTATTTTACAGTTGCTTTGTCCCTGAATGTTGGAGCAAAGTTATCTTGCTATTTTTTATATGAAATATTCATTCAATATATTCTTTTTAATGCAAACTTGAATTTATTTTAATAGAATACTGTCAAAATATTCTAGTTAATTTTTTTCTTGATTCACAATAGATTGTTCAAGATTTTATGGAACTCTCCATTGAGTGAAATATTACAAATGAGGAGGTCTAATAGAGGCTTTGCTTTATTTGACCCCTGAAATTGCAAATATAGTAAATTCTTCAATCTTTTTAAATTTATTTAATTTTTATTGATAAATGTCAGGTATGATGTCATAATATCTCAAAATTGACATATTTGACCTATAATCACAATTTTACACTTTTTTGGGGGCAAAATTAGACCCAGTTTTACCCCAAAAAATATTTTACCAACATTAATGTCATATGATAACACATCTTGTAGCAATATTTCTTTTACTCTTAATATTTAGAAAAGATCTCAAAATAAGGTTATTTTGGCAGTTTTGCATTAAATTGAAAAAGTTTGAAGCCCCGGGTAAATATGTAGGACTCAAATCTATGGTGGGTTCCAGATCTATGGCAGATTCCTAATCTATGGTAAATATGGCGTCGTGTCATCCCCAATCTATGGCAGATTTTCTAGAATCCTAATCTATGGAAAATTTTTAGTTTCGTAATCTATGGCAAATATCTAGTTTTCAAATCTATGGCAGATTTTCTGCAAATGAAGGACCAGTCAGTACATATATCTGACCAATAATTTCAAAATTGAAATGTCCAAAGATAGCGGAAAATCTGCTTTTAGTGAAAGCCACCGTACTGCCTTCAACAATGAGAAAAACCCATACCGTGTGGTTGGCTAAAAAAAGCCCAGACAAGTCCATTGACAACCCAAAAAGCAGTTTGACTTTTTACCGTATATTTATTTGAGCGTAAATAAATCTTTTTTTGTTAACTGATGACAATTAAAGTCAAAGTCCTATAATAAACCATGATTTGCTTCAAACACGTGGCTTTTTTAAAAAATCCTTATTTCTCCAAAAGTACAGTTATTCGACATACATATAGCTGAAAATAATGCAAATAGTTATTAGAAATCTTTGACAGATTTTTTTTTAGTTTTCAAATCTCAATATGATAAAACACATCAAACCAATGGACAACAACTGTCATATTCCTGACTTGGTACAGGCGTTTTCAAATGTAGAAAATGGTGGATTGAACCTTGTTTTATAGCACTGAACCTCTCACTTGAATGACAGTCGCATCAAATTCCATTAAATTTACAACGATGCATGAACAAAACAGACCATAATAGGTAAAATTGTCAAAATAGGGGTACCGCAGTCATCACCGTGTCACAATCTCAATTTTAATTTACTCTTTTCCCGGGAAAATTACGTAATATCAAAATCTGCCATAGATTTTGAGAAAACAAAAACTGCCATAGATATATGATTTGTTTGGCGTTTGTGACGTCATATTTACCATAGATTAGGAATTTATCATAGATCTGGAACCCACCATAGATTTGAGTCCTACAAATATATAAAACAAAATTCAAAAATATAATTACTGATACCTAACAGACTTATGTCTCGTAAACATTTGAAGGATGACGTTTTGGGAATTTTGAATTCAAGACACCATGAAAAGGTGGCCTTATCATACCTACTGCTTTATGGATTAAGATTTCATGTCTTAACCATTTAGATCTCAATTCAAGTACCATGAGCCAATTCTTACATCTAACACTGTCTTTTGTAGTGACTGATTCTTATGAAATAAATCATTCTGTGTAATTTTGGCAAGCATAAAAATAAATCTTATACAAAGTTGTTTTATAAATGCATCCTGTTGATAAACAGCATAATAGATTCACATAAATGTTATTCAAATACTGGTATGAGTTAAACCAAAGAAATTTGTAATTGGCGAATACTATTTTCAGTTGAAATTTGTTTTGATCAAGTTACATAATATGTTTAGAAAAAGGTGAAGTTAAAATTAAATAGTGTGGTAGACAGAGTTAAATACTATCATTTAAATTCATAAATCAAAGATGACTATCATCATGTTATTGGAAAATGGATTTTCTCAGTGTGTGTGTATTGCACCAACATATATTTTACAAACCTCATTTTCAGATATGTTTATGAAAAGGTTTCTGTAGAAAATCAGACACGGTAAAAAAGCAATTAAATAATCGTCTTATTAAATACTATTACTGAAAGGTGATATGCAGTTTTATTTTTCAGTTGTTTATCTCTTTGTTAAAAAGATGCAAAAATAGAAGTTTTATTTACTTTTAGGCATGATTGTCAATGTTTTATACCGCTTAAAGTTTTAAATTTTTTTTCCTATAAACCTTTTTTTTTTTAAAGATCAAACTGCTTATCATCTGAGTTTCACGAATTATACATTAGTTGTTCAGCTATTTTACAGTTGCTTTGTCCCTGAATGTTGGAGCAAAGTTATCTTGCTATTTTTTATATGAAATATTCATTCAATATATTCTTTTTAATGCAAACATGAATTTATTTTAATAGAATACTGTCAAAATGTTCTAGTTAATTTTTTTCTTGATTCACAATAGATTGTTCAAGATTTTATGGAACTCTCCATTGAGTGAAATATTACAAGTGAGGAGGTCTAATAGAGGCTTTGCTTTATTTGACCCCTGAAATTGCAAATATAGTAAATTCTTCAATCTTTTTAAATTTATTTAATTTTATTGATAAATGTGAGGTATGATGTCATAATATCTCAAAATTGACATATTTGACCTATAATCACAATTTTACACTTTTTAGGGCAAAATTAGACCCAGTTTTACCCCAAAAATATTTTACCAACATTAATGTCATATGATAACACATCTTGTAGCAATATTTCTTTTACTCTTAATATTTAGAAAAGATCTCAAAATAAGGTTATTTTGGCAGTTTTGCATTAAATTGAAAAAGTTTGAAGCCCCGGGTAAATATGTAGGACTCAAATCTATGGTGGGTTCCAGATCTATGGCAGATTCCTAATCTATGGTAAATATGGCGTCGTGTCATCCCCAATCTATGGCAAATTTTCTAGAATCGTAATCTATGGAAAATTTTTAGTTTCATAATCTATGGCAAATTTCTAGTTTTCAAATCTATAGCAGATTTTCTGCAAATGAAGGACCAGTCAGTACATATATCTGACCAATAATTTCAAAATTGAAATGTCCAAAGATAGCGGAAAATCTGCTTTTAGTGAAAGCCACCGTACTGCCTTCAACAATGAGAAAAACCCATACCGTGTGGTTGGCTAAAAAAAGCCCAGACAAGTCCATTGACAACCCAAAAAGCAGTTTGACTTTTTACCGTATATTTATTTGAGTGTAAATAAATCTTTTTTTGTTAACTGATGACAATTAAAGTCAAAGTCCTATAACAAACCATGACTTGCTTCAAACACATGGCTTTATTTAAAAATCCTTATTTCTCCAAAAGTACAGTTATTCGACATACATATAGCTGAAAATAATGCAAATAGTTATTAGAAATCTTTGACAGATTTTTTTTGTTGAGCCTTCGACTTTTGTCGAAAAAGCGAGACATAGCGATCCTACATTCCGTCGTCGTCGTTGTTGTTGTCGTGGCGGCGATCACAAATATTCACTCTGTGGTTAAAGTTTTTGAAATTTTAATAACTTTCTTAAACTATCCTGGATTTCTACCAAACTTGGACAGAAGCTTGTTTATGATCATAAGATAATATTCAAAAGTAAATTTTGTAAAAAAAAAATTCCCATTTTTTCCGTATTTACTTATAAATGGACTTAGTTTTTCTGCCAGGAAACATTACATTCACTCTGTGCTTAAAGTTTTTGAAATTTAAATAACTTTCTTAAACTATCCTGAATTTCTACCAAACTTGGAAAGAAGCTTGTTTATGATCATAAGATAGTATCCAGAAGTAAATTTTGTAAAAAAAAAATTCCATTTTTTCCGTATTTTACTTATAAATGGACTTAGTTTTTCTGCCAGTTAACATTACATTCACTCTGTGGTTAAAGTTTTAAAGATTTTAACAACTTTCTTACACTATCCTGGATTTGTACCAAACTTGGACAGAAGCTTGTTTATGATTAAAAGCTAGTATCTAGAAGGAAATTTTGTTAAAATTTTGTTCCATTTTTTCTGTATTTTACTTATAAATGGACTTAGTTTTTCTTCCAGTTAACATTACATACAGTCTGCAGTTTAAGTTTTTAAAACATTTATTAGATTCATAAACTATCCTGGATTTTTACCAAACTTGGACAGAAGCTACTTACAATCAAAAGATAGTATAGAGAGGAATATTTTTATTAATTTTTTTCCTCATTTTTGTTGAGCCTGCAATTAACAGCAAAAGTAGGCGAGACACTGGGTTCCGCGGAACACTTACGAATTTTTTAGTTTTCAAATCTCAATATGATAAAACACATCAAACCAATGGACAACAACTGTCATATTCCTGACTTGGTACAGGCTTTTCCATATGTAGAAAATGGTGGATTGAACCTTGTTTTATAGCACTGAACCTCTCACTTGAATGACAGTCGCATCAAATTCCATTATATTTACAACGATGCGTGAACAAAACAGACCATAATAGGTAAAATTGTCAAAATAGGGGTACTGCAGTCATCACCGTGTCACAATCTCAATTTTAATTAACTCTTTTCCCCAGAAAATTACGTAATATCAAAATCTGCCATAGATTTGGAGAAAACAAAAAACTGCCATAGATATATGATTTGTTTGGCGTTTGTGACGTCATATTTACCATAGATTAGGAATTTATCATAGATCTGGAACCCACCATAGATTTGAGTCCTACAAATATATAAAACAAAATTCAAAAATATAATTACTGATACCTAACAGACTTATGTCTCGTAAACATTTGAAGGATGACGTTTTGGGAATTTTGAATTCAAGACACCATGAAAAGGTGGCCTTATCATACCTACTGCTTTATGGATTAAGATTTCATTGTTGGAAAATCTTTAGGTTTATATCAGTATTTAAAATATTTAAGTTATAGAGGTAGTTTGGTACCCATATTTATCAGATTTATATAAAAAAAGGTAGAATGCTTATATTGTATATTTTAGCTTGAGAACATATAACTTTTCTTCATTTTTGAATTCATTTTTTTACACTTTCCTGACTTGATTTTTGTCCAAAAAATAATACAGTTTTAAATATTACTCTATACACTCTTTTTCATATCAAATCATTTCATTCTTATAGAAAAATAAAAAAATAGGTAACTTGTTCAAACTGATATTTCAGGATTTCAATATTTAATAAATTCATATGACAAGAACTATTTAACAAATAAACCAAGACAACTAGTAACTAGTGAGATGAATTTTTGTCCATCAGTTTTCAATTGATGTCATTTATTATTATAGAGTCAATGAGTTGACAATGTTGAATGAGAAATTGAAGATTCAGGCTGAAGAACGTGACAAGACCATCAGTAATCTTCAACGTAACATCAACAACTTGGAGACACGTCTTGGTGAACAGCGTAGCTATGATCTTCCCGAGACTGAATCTTCTCGTCAGTACCGTGAAGAAACAGATGTCATTCACGAGGCTCTTAGAAACATTGCTGAGGCTGTTATCAATGATGCTGATGAAATTGATGCAGAAGGAGGAAGACGTTCAGTATCACCTTCAAGAACAAGGTCAATGTCACCAACAGCCAGGGCAAGGTCACC
Organism: Mytilus coruscus; assembly: GCA_017311375.1. Taxonomy (NCBI): domain Eukaryota; kingdom Metazoa; phylum Mollusca; class Bivalvia; order Mytilida; family Mytilidae; genus Mytilus; species Mytilus coruscus. Next base: position 44,880,340 of record CM029607.1, on the reverse strand, counting down.
AATTCTACGAAACAGATCAAAATCTCCCATGGCTAGGTCAAGGTCTCCAGCCTTTGCTGATGCCACTTTCTCTGCTGTCCAAGCTGCCTTGAACAAACGTCAACTCCAGGTATCAGAACTCAGAGCTAAGTTGATAGCCAGTAAAGATCATAATGGCCAAATTAGAAAGAACCTGGATGATGTTGAAAATGAGAGACGTAGACTGGAAATGCAGATTATCAACCTGAAAGAGGATCTGGACTTATCGTAAGTTTGCTTTCAGTTTGTTAATTGTGATGATTGCTATAAATAAATGATTAAACCGGTATTCTTTGAATATTTATGCATTTGAAACTCTTTAAGGTGATAAAACAATGTGCATTCTATGTTTAAGTGAACTTGCTACAATTGAATTTATTTATGAATACAATTAAAATGAAACTTCTCTATCAGTCTGTTATAAAAGTGAAAGAATGACATGGATCTTTTGCATTGTAGGAAAAGAGACAAGGATGATACCTCTAGAGAAAGAGACAGGCTCAGGAATTCTCTCAACTTGACAGGAAATGAGAAGTCTCAACTGGAGAAGGTCCGCATGGAAATGAATGAACAGGTAGAAGGGCTTCAGATGGAGAATGAAAAACTCCAGGCTGCCAACACTGAACTACAGAGACAGAGAGATAACCTGGAGGAGGACAAAGAGGACGTTACTAAAGACAAGGAGAGGCAACTTAAGGAGAACGATAGATGGTAAGAAAAATAAGATAATAGGTTAAGGCCATAAGGGGGACTGAATTGATATCAGTAAATGGTTGACTGCAAATATAAGATAATGAAAAGTAGAGACAAATTAAAAGATAATTGTATGATAGAAAGCAGAGATGTTTGTAGGCAGGGAAATGCTCTTTGGAAGGGTTAGAGTCACATGTACCGGGATTTAAAAAGGCTGCAGAAGCTAAGGGAATTGATCAACAACAGGTTCTGGATTTGGAAGGCTACATAGACTTGCAATGTACCACTATTTGTTCAGTGTCTTTGGATCCTATAACAAAAAATGCCAGAAATAAGTCTTTTTTTGAACTCTTCACAGGATTTACAAAAAGTCAATGATATTGTCATTTTGAAAGAATGCAAGTGACAAAACAAGTGAAAATATGAAGCCCAGTGTTTAAACATGTTAAGAAGATTTAAATTTCAGTGGTATCAGTTTCAGTATTTTGACAGCTTAATTACTGTAACATGATTCTGAAGAGACAAACAAAAACTCATTTTGAATATAATATGGTGTTGTGATGTGAAATTTAATTCTAACCTTATTGTATAATTTATCATTTAATTCTGTATACATGTTAAGATCAAGAGATGATACTGTGTCAGTATTGCATGCTAGCACAATTAAGCCTTTGATTTTGTATACATTAATTCTGTAACATTTATTTTCTGATGGTATTTTTTTTAAAACAAACAGGAAATATAAAATACTCATGAAATCTAAATATTAGGCATTTTATCACTATCAAAGATACAAAGCATCATTAATAAATATTCATTGGAAATGAAAAAGAATTCCAAAACAGGTAATTCTAATCAATTTCGTGTTATTGATGATTTGGGAAAATTTGAACAATTAACTTTATTGATATAAGGATTTAAAAACTGCAATAGATCATCCCTTGTGTCCTTTTGACTATTAATTCATTTAGTTTAATGTCTAGATACAGTGGGTATTGATGGTGTGACTTAGTTGTAAATTAATGATTCTTTTCTGATTGATTGCTTTCATTTTTCCTTTGTTCTGAATTAGTATCTGTCAGAACTGGGTTTTGATTAGAATTGGGTATTTAAGTAAAATTAATGTTTTATTACTTGACAGATGGTGCTATCTGTATCTTTTTAGTATTTTATATGTGTGAAACTTTGAATTTTGTGCTATGTAATTGGTGTACTTTATGAAGTGTGCCTTCATGTTTCTGGTGTACTTCATTCTAGGTGTACATAGAGTCCTGTGCACAATGTGCCTGTGTGTTTAAAAACACCCAGTACACCAGAAACAAGATGGCACATTTAATAGTTGACACCCTTCACATAGAAAATGTATCATGCAAAGTTCTAAACTCAAACACAAAAAGTAAAAAGTTATTCTTCACTTCATTGGTAATGTATGGATAATATAATGTTATTTTTAATAATGCAATATTTTTTTATAGTTAACATGACATTTTCATTTTTCATATTTCAGTCACAGAGTAATTGACCAGTTAGAACACAAAGTCAGCAGTATTAAGGAAGAGCTTGTTGGAACTAAAGAGGCTCTCAACAGGGCACTTTTGGACAAGGAGGTTCTTGAACAACAGAAAGCTGAAGTCAGTAAGTTGATATTGAATTGGGGAGATGTAATATGTTTGATGTTTTGATAACTCATTTTCAAATCATATTTATAATGGAGTTCAACTGAAATGTGGAATATAAAGTAATTGGCTTATGGGAGAGGCTCTGGATTGCAGGGTAGAAAAAAAATCAAATGAAAAAAGACAATTTGTTGTTTGCATACATGTATCTAGTACATAATCCTGAAACACATGCATGCAAACAAAAGTAAAATGGATTTGATGTACATATTTTCATCATCATTTTATTTAAGGTGATGCATTGACCAAATCTGAAGTTCAGAAATCTGACCTTGAACTTGAGATAAACAGAGCCAAGACAGAGGAGGCAGGTCTTAGAGACGCCTTACATAAGATGCAACAACTAAATGAAGGTTTAGGTCAGGACAAGATTGAACTTAACAAGATGATTATTATGGTAAGTTATATCTATCAGATATTTGTCTAAACTTCAGATGAAAGTTATCAAGAAAGGGAGATTATTCTCTGGAAAATTCTCTTTGACTTGTAAACTTTTGTATGCTGTAAATTCTGAAATTTAGCGTGCATTTATTTTAGGAAATGTTGCATACAAATAATGATATGTGTGTAAAGCAATAAATGAAACTGACAGTATGTTTAATAAGTGTAAAGCAATAAATGGAACTGACAGTATGCTTAATAAGTGTAAAGCAATAAATGGAACTGACAGTATGCTTAATAAGTGTTAAGCAATAAATGGAACTGACAGTATGTTTAATAAGTGTAAAGCAATAAATAGAACTGACAGTATGTTTAATAAGTATGAAGCAATAAATGAAACTGACAGTATGTTTAATAAGTATGAAGCAATAAATGAAACTGACAGTATGTTTAATAAGTATAAAGCAATAAATAGAACTGACAGTATGTTTAATAAGTGTAAAGCAATAAATAGAACTGACAGTATGTTTAATAAGTGTAAAGCAATCAATGAAACTGACAGTATGTTTAATAAGTGTAAAGCAATCAATGGAACTGACAGTATGTTAAATAAGTGTAAAGCAATCATTGGAACTGACAGTATGTTTAATAAGTGTAAAGCAATAAATGAAACTGACAGTATGTTTAACAAGTGTAAAGCAATAAATGGAACTGACAGTATGTTTAATAAGTATAAAGCAATTAATGGAACTGACAATGTTTTATAAGTGTAAAGCAATAAATGGAACTGACAGTATGCTTAATAAGTGCAAAGCAATAAATGGAACTGACAGTATGTTTAATAAGTGCAAAGCAATAAATGGAACTGACAGTATGTTTGATAAGCGAAAAGCAATAAATGGAACTGACAGTATGATAATCGTAAAGCAATAAATGGAACTGACAGTATGTTTAATAAGTGTAAAGCAGTAAATGAAACTGACAGTATGTTTGATAAGATTTAAATAAAGTGAAATGTGCCATTGAGAGTATTATTATTCTGAAGCAGTTTTCATGGAGTTTGAGTCTCAGATAAAATAAAGATTATAAAATTGTGTTGTTTTGGTTACTCCACATAAATTTTTGCTGATTTTATAAGTTTCAAACCAACATTTTTAGAAACTAACTATGTATGATTTTCATGTTTCTTTAACTTTTATAGCTAGAGAATGAGAAGGCCTCACTACAGGGAGAGAAATCAATGTTAGAACAAGAAAGAAGTGGAATCAGAGAGGAATTGGTCCGTGTAGAACAAGAGAAGATGGATCTGGATACAGAGAAAATGGGTAAGTAATTGTTTAAAATGTCACGTGGTAGTTGATTGGACAATTATTTTGATGGTCTGATAGCAACTTGTCATTAAGATAATAAAAGATTCCTTAATTTAATTGTTATGTTTGAACAAAAATGCTTGATAAATGTAGAATTAGACACTTGATGCATTATACACCAGGAATATTCTGAAAGGATCCAGTAAATATTGTGTTCACAGCCTTGCTTGTTTATTTAATGCTTATTCTGAAAGCAGTCTTGCTCATTTATTAATGTTCATGCATATGTTTCACAAATATTTCCCATTTTCAATAGGATTGAACCAGACATTAGAACTGAGTGAGATGTCCAGACAACAATTAGAAGAAGAAATCACTGCTATACACAGAGAGAAAGGAGAAACTACAGAACAACTCAACTGTGTATGTAAACCTATTTTGACAGGCTTGTCTCTTATTTTGGTTGTTTTAGTTCATTATGTTTTGAGTTAGATGATTATGTGTCAGCATTTTAAAGTAGGAAAATGCAAAGATAAACTTTTATGACCGATTTCAGAAGAAATTTTCATGCAACCTGTTGTTTTTGTCAAAAGGAAAAAGCAATTTAAGCTCTATCAATTCTTTTCCAATTAACACCATAAGTTTCGGTCAGAAAGGAATAATTGTTCCTGTGTTGGTTTCTAGAAAATTAAACTTGTCCCAGAGTTACTGACAAAGTAATGGCATTGGTAGTTAGAAATGTAGTAAATAGCTTAGACACAGTGAAATGTTGAAATTAAGGAAGGGTTCCTGCATTTTATTGAGAAAAATGGCAATATAAAATTAAATTGAAGTAGCCTTTATATATATCATCTAATATTTTCCCTGTAGGTTGCAAGACATAAACAAGCATTGGCTGAAGAATTGGTGGCTGTCAGGAAAGAAATCGAGAGGGTTAATAACAACCTCAAACGTATTGCTATTGAGAAGGAGAGACTCACACAAGAAAAAGGTGAACTGATCGTTCAGGTCACTGACACTGAAAGGGAAAATCGTCACCAGAGTGAAGTTATCTCCTCTTTGAAGGCAGATAAGGATTCCCTTGAAAGTGCACTTTATGAGGTCCAGGAACAAGCTCGCCAGTTAGAGGTCCGCAAGGAACAGTTAGAGGGAGAAAACCAAGAATTGATCATCAGGAAGGAAAACCTACAATGTAATCATTTAATACATATATTTTTGTCATCTTTAAAAAAAAATGCTAGAAAATACCATGATGGCAAAATTTCTAATTTTTTAAAGGACACTTGTTTGAAGAAAATTTCTTGAAAATAACAAGTATGCATATGGACATTGATATTTTAACATACTCAGTAGTTTTGTACATTAATTACTTTCATTAAGGTCTAACTAGGCTTGAAAAATGATGCAATGAATCAAATTAAAATTTAAAAAGATAAACTGTGAAGAATGAAAATGAGAGAAAAGAGATGAAAATGAAAGTAAAAGAAAAAGTATCTCAAGATCTTAAAATGTGTTGAATAAAACATTTCAATGATATTAACATTAACAGTACCATTTTTTTTGCACCAGATGGGCATTTCTACAATAAATGTATTTTTTAAGTGAAGCTTGAAGCCAAAATATTTGAAAATCCAAAACTTATAAAAATGAAGAACTTATAAACCAAAAAGGACAACTGTTTAACTAAATAATCTTGATAAATAAAGATATGTTAACAAAAAATTATGTAGCAGATAAAAAAAAATAATTTCATACTGGAGGCTGATAATATTATTGATCAGTTTGCCAATGTCAATTAGCACTTTGGTCTCATCAATTTCCTTATTGAGGTAACTTTAAGTAAGTGTTGATGCACAGATAATGGATGAGAAAGGAAGTGATAGTTAACCTAAGGATGGAAATAGCTGTAAGAATTCTGTCTCACTCAAATATATTTTTTATAATTTTAGTTTGGATATAGTTATTATTTATAAAATGATGTTAAAATTGGAATAAAAGAAATGCCAACTAGGTTATTTATTGAATTATATTTTTCCTACATTTCAGCTGAAATTAACCGTTTGTGTAAGGAGAAGGATGCTGACAACGAGAAGTTTGATTTCCAGAGAGAGGACCTGAACCGTCGTTTGGCACAGCTGGAGCGTGACATGCAGATGGCCATTACACAGGAGAAACAAGCTCATGAAGATGATGTTGATCGTCTCAGCAGAGAAAGGGTAGGTGTTACTAATTTCACATTTTGATAAGCAGAAGTAATACATAATATAGATGTAGTATATCTCATAAAACTACACAGGCAGAGGTTATAAAGAAAGAACATCCATGAACGTAATGCAGATTGTAAGTTTTTTGCAATATAAATGTGAGTAACATAGTAAGCTAGCCCATACTACATGGAACACAAAAGTGATTCTTGCTTGAATATCTTTTATGTCAGATTATCACTTATCACTTCAAATTTACCAAATCCAAGTTCTTTTATATATGTAGGACTCTAAAGTGCGATGGGGACGCTAAAGCACGATGGTCACGCTAAAGTGCGATGGTCTGCGCTAAAGTGCGATGCATCCACACGCTAAAGTCCGATGGTCCGCGAAAGTATAGACGTAAGAAACGTAGTTGGATTATGACGTTAACAGTCGTTTATACAAACTAGAAATGAACATGTGGGAAGATAAATTAAAAATATTTGATTAACAACTTTTAAACCAAATGTCCATGACTTAATTAATTTAAACCTAACCGTGCTTTGTCGGCTGAAGCAAATGTGTTTTTTTTTTTTTGGTGATGGAAGAAGGACTTGTTGTATCCTGCAGTCTACCCTTTTTGCTATATAGATACAAAATAGTATAACCATAAGTATCCTGTATCCCGCTTCTTTTGGAAGCAAACAGATACATTTAAATCATTGTTTATTAATTGCGGTCCCCGTAAAAATACTGTCTATTTTATTGAAAAGTAACGTCGTTAAATTAAAGGTACATGCTTTCAAGCGTAAATTATAAATGTCGGCTCAAACATTAGTTTGTACATTGTAGTAAAATATAGCATGTATTTGTACTCGCTACGGAAAAGGGGAAAGCTCGGCGAACACCGCCTTTCTCTCGCGTTTAAATTAAAGCTTGTACAAATAAATGTTACTTATACTGAAAGGGGAGGTGTTCACATTAGACCGTGTGTGAACGGCAAGCTACATCAATTATCCAATACGCCCAATTGTTAAAAATTCATTTACAGGAAATATATTATTTTGTGACACCTAAATTACCTTTTTAGCAGTTATTACGTGGTCAGTCTTCTAAATTTAGAAACAATCACATAACCTAACGGTAAATCATAAGGCTATCACACTATATGTTATACCTTAGCATACTAGCTTTTGCAAAAGACTTGTTTTAACATCCATGTACTTTAAAGTTTTAAGCCCTCGAACCTTACCATATTGTTTAATCGCACTTTAGCGTACTATACCATCGTACTTTAGCAAACAAACAACCATCGCACTTTAGCGTGCTATACCATCGCACTTTAGCAAACAATCAACCATCGCACTTTAGCGTGAGACACCATCGTGCTTTAGCGTGAGACCATCGCACTTTAGCGTGACCATCGCACTTTAGAGTACTATCGCACTTTAGAGTCCTACATGTATAATAAGTGAATATGTATTAATATTACTTCTAAATATGATAATTAGGATGAATAATCATAAATATTGATTTAATAGGATTTTATAGAATTTTTTTTCTTGCCTCTAGTTTATATGAATCTGTGATAGCACATGCTTGGAAATGTTACCAGTTTGTATGTGAAAGTTTTTATCAATGTTCTCTGTGAATAAAAATACTTAAGAATACATTAACAATCTGATGTAAATCACAGAACAAATAAATGAAAATGTATTAAGTAGTTATAAACATTGATTATGACAGATAAGATTTATGTTTTCAATGTGATTTGATTATGACAGATAAGATTTATGTTTTTGTTAACAGGATAACCAGAGAGCTGAGTTTGAGTCCCAGAGAGATGAGATGATTCTACAGTACAATATGGAGAAGGAAGAGTCCAGCAACAAGTTTGATAGGATGAAGGAGGAACTTATGGAAGAACTGGCTGCTTTACAGAGAGACAGGGATAATTCTCTTATGATGGCTGAAAATGACAAGCAACAGGTACTTGCATAAAAGGAGTTTGGTCTACGCAATTTGCTAACTTTGTTAATGCATTCATAAAAAAAGGTCCAAGATTAGCATCATCTAATTTATATTCTTATTATTTTTCTATTCACAAAAGTTGGTGAAAAAATGGCTGCAAAAATTAGTTGGTTTACTGCAGTACAAATTGTAATTGTCAGTAACTAATGATTATACCTTAATACAGCAACTTAAATTGTAGAATTATTTACTGATCTATCTAAAGAAGTTTAAACTGATCCTTACTACCTTCAAATCATTGTTTTATTTAGTTGTCTGGATAATTTTTCTGTGTTTTAGACTATGTCATTATTGGAACAAGAGAAGAGCACTCTAGGAGAGAAGAATAATAATCTGACCATGGATCTGGCCAATGCTAATGTGGAGTATGAGAGGTTGAAACGTGATTATTATGCCAAACAGGAACAAGATAGGACTACTATTAATGGTCTTGGCAGTGAACTGAAGAATTTCCGTAGCCAGTTTGATGAAACTTGGTAAGTTGATTGGCGAAAATATGTTATTAGGACCGATCCTTGTACTTGTATGAGATTTTAACAAAAATGAAGTAAAAATATTAATTTGATCATTCAAAATAATGTGTTCATCTTGCAGTCAGTAACCATGTGAATTATCAAAGTAAAAATCTGGCTGTTCATTTTGTTCTCGTACAAAGGTTCATATGACATTAACATGTTTTGTCCTAAAATGCATTGTTCTATTTTCTGCTAAACGTTAAACATCTATCCATCAATCTTTTAAAAGGAAAATCTAAAAATAGTGTCTTGTGTTATTTTACAGCATGAACCATGAAAAGGAATGCAAGGATCTTACTAACAATATCAGAGAGCTGGAAAGACAGAGAGAAGGAGCTCTTAGAGAGGTTGCTGAACTCAAAACTCAACTCAAACTTGTTGAAGAGAATCGTGACAATATCCGTAGAGATCTAATCGAGGCTAATCGTAGAATCAGAGAGGGTGAAGAAACCAGAGATCTCATGAGAAAAGACATTGTTGAACTTAAACGTAACATTAATGATGAAGTGAGAGAGAAGGATACCATTAGTAAGACAGCTGATGATCTCAGAAATACCGTGAAGAGGAATGAGGCTGACAAGATTGAATTGAATAGAGCATTACAGGACAACAAACAGAGATGTGCAGGTATACAGAAATATATAAAATTGTGTAAAAGTTATATCAACTTTGATGGGACAAGAGCAATGCGTTGAATGTTATATAAAATTTTATGAAAAGTAGTAATACTATGCAGGAGAGGAGCAAGCATATGATTGATTGATAGATAGAGTTAATAATTGATTTGAATTAATTAGCATTAATGGTAATCAGCTATATTTTAGCAAAAGTTGTATATAGATAAGCAGTTTAATTTATAAAGGAAAACTTGGATTCAATGTCTATAAAATATTCCCAGACAGAAATATATTGTATGTGATAAAACTATATTATGGTTTTGTAGTTTTGCTAGCAAAGTCAATATTTGGTTTATCAATGTAAATATTTCATAAAACATGTCTTTGGTTCCAGGATCTTACCTATTATCCAAAGTGCAGTTTTTGTTTCTGAAGAAAATTAAGAAATATCGTTAAAATATGTTTGTTTTAGTTGTAAAATGTCAAAATTAATGTACATTTATTTGATTTTCTATACTCAATGAAATTTTAAATCTCCTTCACTTTTGTAGTGAAAGCTTTATGTCAACATAGTAAATTTGTTTATAGATATCTATTCAAATAAAGTAAACTTTGGGATTTAATTTTATTAATGTTCACATTAGCAAATAAGAAAAGAGTATGATGCATAAAATTTGACTGAAATCTTCTGGATATAATTTATTGAATAGAAAAAAGGTTTTGAAAAGGGAGGCTAACAATATTTTGTGACTTTGAAATATTTTTATATGCAGTATTGGATGAACAGAAGGCTAATGTTCAGAAAGAGGCAGGTGACTTAAGAGCCAGTCTACGTGAAGTTGAGAAAGCTCGTCTTGAGGCACGTCGTGAGTTGCAAGAACTACGTCGTCAAGTGAAACAATTAGACGGAGAGAGGAACAAGCTAGGAAAGGAGGTGGGAGACCTGCAAACCAGGGTGGCTAGGGATGAAGAAAAAGAGGAAGAGTCCAGGAGAACTTCATTTGATCTCAAACAAAAGGTATGTCTTTGTTTTATTTTAAAGCAGTTGTTTGTAACTACTCAAATTTGTAGAGTTGGAAAAATATAATGTAATTTGGACAGCTGAAAGACAAAGCTTCAGATCAGCACAGTGTAATCCTCATCCTAATCAATTTTTTATCAGTCATAGCAGTTGTGTTTCCTTTGTAGTTTTGTGTAATATATCCATTAATTGGCTATAGGTTATGAAAATTATTCACAAGATAGAGTTTCTGTGAAACACAGGAATCTTTAAATCAATTAGATGTATATATGGAATATAGATTTCTTTGCAATAAAAACTGACACATTATTCGTAAGTATTTTTTTTCAAATTACAAATTTATCGATAAAATTGACTAACTAATAAGATGGAGTCCAAGTTAAGACTGAAAACAGTGACCAACTTATTGTGTTTCTTCTTTGCTATCAATTTATAAAGCCTGTATGTCCTATAACCCTATAGCATTTTTAAAGTTTTAAATCTGCTTTATTACAAGAAATTACTTGCCAATAAAAACACTGCTACTTCAACTACAATTATTAAAAAATGCGATTTTTTTTTTAGGTGGTTGAGACAGAAGCCAGTCGTGAAGCCCTCAGAAAGGAACTTGCTAACACTCAGCGTAAGATGGGTGAAGTTATTGAGGAGAGCAGAATGAAAGAGAAAGATTACCAGATGGCACTTGAAGACAGCCGCAGAATTGAAAGGAAAATGGAAGACCAGAGACGTAACTTAGAAATCCAGCTTGAAAATACAAATGCTGAAAATGAAGAATTGAAATTGAGATTGAGTGGAGCTGAGGGAAGAGTAAATGCCCTTGAAGCAACCCTTGCCAGACTGGAGGGTGCTAAACGTGACATTGAATTCAAACTTAGTAGCATTGTGTCAAGTTTGAGAAGGACCATTGGATTCAGACAAGAAATGCCAAGAGCCCGCAGTCCAGTTAGGTCCCGTTCTACAAGCCCAAGGCGGTCCAGACCAAATTCTCCAGCTAAAGGTAAATTTGATATGGAATATTTATTACTGTTTGATGTTTATTTTAGATTATAATAGAAATGTGAAGAAAATGAATTGGAAAATAATAGATTTGAAAAATGTACTTTTTTACAAGGTTGCCTATTCCCTTGATTGCAAGATTTAAACATATGAAGATGATGCCTTAATTTATATGTTGGCAAAGCACCACTTATACAGTTTCCTTTGCTCACTTAATTTGTACATCGGTAGATTGAAATAGGTAGCTTGTAAATGTTGTACTGATGATTACATGGGTGTTGTATCTTCATTTTGTTTGATTTTGGTTTATAGGATTTGAGAATACATATGCCACCACTACTGAAGGCCGAGGTAGTCCTATTCCAAGAACTGGGTCACCTGATAGAGCAGGAAGTCCAATCAGAGTGTCATCACGTGGTGTGTCACCTTCTAGATTTGAAATGTCGGCAGTTGATGTTGACCCAGAGGCTGTCAGAATGGCTCTCCGTGACTTTGTACAACAGTTGGCTAATGCCGAGAGAGAAAGGGTACGTTGGATGTTTTATTTTTTATTTTAAAACAGTGACAAGTATAAAAAAAATTTGTGAGAGAAAAAATGTTCACTATAGTGATCAGGTAGTAATGTGTTGCCATGGAAGTTTGTTTAGTTTTAGGAAAATTACTGTAGTTTTCTTTTTATCATGTTTTCTTTCATAAGGTATACTGTTGATTCATTATTCTATGTGGAATACCAATTTTCATATATTTTATAGGTAAAGGTAAAGCACGATTTAAAATCGAAATACATATTTTCTATAGGATCATATGCAAACTTTGGCAAAACCACGAAATTAAATATCCATGAAAATATGATTTTCCCTCAAGCCACGAAAATGAGTGAATCCACATTCATTAAAATGATGAAGATTATTTATAAGCATGCAACTATTCCTTAAAGAGGAGGAGGGTATATATGTTAATTTTCATATTAATGAATGCAAAAACTGCAAGAATGAAATTACATATTGAATTGTCTCCCTTGTAGGATGATGCTCTTGCCAACACAAAGAGTATGGGAATACAACTTCAGGAATTAGAAGATGAAAAGGGCAGAGTAGAGACGATTGGAACAATTACAGAAATCTCTTGGTGATGTAGAGGAAGGTTAGTTAATATTATTAACAGTTCATTATTAAATACATGTTCGATATCATTTTCTATTTTAAAAGTACCAAATGGTTTTCTATAGACATGCATTGGTTTGTTTAGTGCTAAACTGGTCTCATGCCAAGACATGCATTTGCTTATTAACTGCTAAACTTATCCCAGTCCTAGACAAGCCTTGTCTCGGTTTGTGCCAAGACATGTTAATCAAAGGGAGTTAATTCCAGTCAAAAGTTATGACTTTTCAAATGTTTTTTTTTCAGCAAAATTATACATTCTTAAGTATTCCCCTGGTGTGAATTGATTGCTTTTTAAGTGGATTTAAATAGGTTTTAAATGACCACTTTTGATAAATACCTGCTGAAAGACTCGTGAAAAGCAAATACTGAGAGAGTTAAAATGTCATTTAATAAAATGAAAATCTTTGCATTTTCACACCTTTCTCAATAACTATTGAATTGAAATTGCATCATATTTTTTAAAGATCTTAAATGGTTAAAACAGGAAAATACACCAAAAAATGTATCATATTTTAATTTTAAAGAGCAATTGTTGATTCTTAGTGTTATATTAGGAATCAACAATTGTTGTAGAAAAAGTAATGTTTGATTAAATGCTTACACTTTGGATAATTCCATAAAAAGACCATTGCCACTCTAGATAGCCATTTTCTCTGTGGTGATTAGTGTTTTACTTGAACTAAACTTGTTTCCCTAAGTAACTTTCTTGTTGATAGGTTGAAAAGGTAGAACTTTTATCTAAGGGAAGCATAATTGAATTAGGTTTTTCAAATGATAGAAAAGTAACATTATTTATTTTATACAAAGGGTTGTTAAAAAACATTTTGAAGGAGCCAAATCAAATTGAGAATGGAAAGGTTATGGAAGTTTTGGGTCCATTGAGTAGGGTGGTCTGTCACAGTTGATCTATTTGATTACAAGGTTCATCTGTTTGAGTATATGATAAGTACATGATAGTTTGTCTGTTCATTGATCATAACATAAAACATAGATCTTCTATTCTGATAAGATATTAAATGCTACCATTCAAACCTCAGACATCAACAAAGTAGGCTTTTATTTGTAAACAGACCCCTGTTTGTAAACATGAGCATGATGAAACATAACCAATTTCATGGGTGCATTTTTAATGGGTGTCAAAATCATATAAGGTTTCTTAGTGAATAATTTCTTCATATGCAGCCCCAGGTGCATTGGAAGTCATGCACAAAGGTTATTAAAAGTAGAATTTGGTCGTTAAATAAGATTAAATAATGCATTATTTATGTTTAAATCTTGGTGGGAAATACCAATATGAAAGTTGAGCCTTATGTCAATAAAATCATAACTGGATTTATTTTAATCGGATTTATATTTAATTGTTTGTGTATTATTTGATTTTATCAATACTATTTATAAAATGAACTACTGGTCTTTTTGGACATTGGCCTTGTATTACTATTATACAAGTTGCATTAAACTTTGTGTCTGCAAAAAATTATATTTTAGGTGCCATTGGTATATGTTTACAAATTTACAGTAATACTTTTTGTGATATGATTCTATAGATAAGGTTATGGTAGTAAATCGTGCTATGAATTAGAACAAGAAACTTTTCAGAGTGTTGTTTCTGAAACATAAAGGTAATGAATTTCCCTGAATCATCACATTGAACTTTCAAAGAATGTTAATTTAAAGCATTTTAATTCCTGGAATCACCTTATATATCAATATAAACTAGATAAAACAAATTGAATGGACCAGAAACTAGATGAATTTTTAATACTCGATTGTTCACAGTTACAATGTATATCCTTTTCAATGCTATTAAAGAATAAGTTTTATAACAATGAATATTAATTTTTAAAGAAAATGTAAATTCATGTTTGTTACACATGTTGAATTATTAAATTTGTAACTGTAATATATTTTAAAATTTATTCTGTTGGCCAAGGTGTAGGTAGTAAAAAGGTCATTTAAAATATTCACCCATGTAGTAATTTATTGTAACAGTTTCTTTCAAGTTCAGTTCTCTAGAACACTAGTTTTACCAATTTACTTTTCAGTTTTTGTATTCATTAAAAGGCTCTGTTTTAAAGTTATTATGTCAAACATATTTGTAATTCCTGACTGACTTAAAATTACTATTTTTTTTATGAAAGTCGCTGAGTCAACTAATTTGTATAATTCGGCAATTTGACAAATTTTATAATTAGCTGGCATATGCTCTTTTTGGCAAAGGTGATTAGTATAATAAAGTGTTGGTCTGTTTATCTTGTTAAGATAACAATAGGCGGTTTGATCTTTTTGTTGTATTATTATAAGATTAAGGTAGTTGTGTATTCCTCCAGTAAGGTGACAAGTCTTCACCTGTCCTCAGTGGCCGGAAATCAATATCCTAAAATTGTAACAGTAACATAACTTTAAATTACACCAACCACAATATGTGAAGATCAATGTAAAAAATGTGTGTGCTTTAAAATACATTCATACTATTTTGTGATTTTTGGTACTTTCACACTAAATTATTTGGAATTGTATTCATCCACCTGAAGAATTAAATGTTTGGATTTAATAGATAGTTCTGTTTAATTGTGTTCGGGATTTTAATCATTGAGATATAATGGCTTACAAGATATATCTTCTACCGAGTAGTTTGATGACACATGCGTTGGGACCAGATAACCCCAGCTCGCTTCCTTACAAGAATGGTACGTGTGTTAGAGTATTTCCCAATTAAATTGTGTGATAAGGGTTCATATGAAGGTGAAACTTTAACAACCAATGGAAATTAAGTTCAGATGACAATGTTGAAAAAGTTCCAAGTTTTTGTTTACTTTATAAATTCATTGACATAATTCTTTTGTTTTACTGTTCAAGTTAATTTTCATCAAAGACTTCAGATTTAACAAACCATAGATTCTTTAAAATAAATTTTCATACATAATATTTTTAACAGGACAAATGTTGGCTAGTTACATACATTTGTATAATTTATCCTCATTTAATAACAGTACACTAATGAAAAGGGATGGCTGGGAGCTGATTCTGGACATATATACATTGTACCATGCAATTCAGGGCATCATTTACTAAATTATGTATTGTGAAAACAGCACTCTTGCTTTTCTAAAAGGCCAAAAAGTCCTTCAATAATTTATATCTATGCACTTCAGAGAGAAAACAAAAAACACCCAAATGTTCAAAAGTTCACAATGTTTGTTAGTGTTTATTTACATCTATGCTCTTCACATATTTCAGAATGTTTATTAGTGTTTATTATAAGATCAATTTTGAATCCTTTATCAAAACAAATGTAATTCAGCTGAAATAAGCAGTTTTTAAAATATTTTCTTTTCAGCAGTAATCTTTAATTTGTATACGTAAACCACACAATAACAAACAATATAGTCATGTACTGACAGGGTAATTGAGAACAGTTAGATAACTGAATTGAGTTTCATGTCTGTACACCCTGTATGGACATGATACAAAATTTAATTATCCATCAGTTTAATAGACAGGGATAAGTAGGAGCTAATAGAAATTTATTACATCATAAGGCCAAATAAGAACAACATGTGTTGTTTCCATGTACATTCTCTAACAATATGGGTAACTTAGATGATTTGAAAGTGAAATACAATTTTACGCTACATATGCATATATAATATGGGACAAATTTTGGCTTTAAACATCACATTTTAAAAGTCTGACTTATATAATTGATGTTAAAGGTTATTATTGTTGGTCTTGGTATCATATACCTGTACAGGTAACATACCTGTAGTTTATTAGATCTATTGATTTTATTATCAATTTCAGTACAGTTTGATGCTGTGTATATGATTATGGTATTCAAGTTCTTTGATAATGCTTGTCATTAAAAATAAATTGTGTATTTTAAATATCGAATGGAACTCTATGTATTATTAAATAAATGTATATTACGATTAAATTAACAGCAATCTAAGATGTTTCATTCTGAAAAAAAATACTGAAGTTGAAAGATACTGAAAATAGAATAATAATACCCAAATTATTTTAGCGACCAGTTATTATTTTTTTGTTCAAAAAGAATTCATAGTGAATGCAATAATCTACAGTATTAGACGAACTGAATACCAGTGTTTTACAGTATCTTATTGGACCTTGAGTCATCAGCACTGTGAATACTTTGGGGGTAAGGAGAATAATTAAGGTACAAAATTTTATTTAAGTATGAGGTGAAAATACCTTTTGCCAAGGGTAATACTGCCTTAAAGAGGTACTTGTTTTCTAGATGCTTATAATTAGAGCAGAATGCAATATAACTTGAAACATTTATTACATATTACAGACAAACGTGGAATTGATGGACGTCTTGCAAGTGCCCAGACCGCCTTGATGCTCCAAGAGGAGACAATTCGCCGCAATGAAAGGGAACGCAAGATTATGCAAGACAAAATGAATGCTTTGGAGCGCAGCCTGACCTCTGCAGAGACAGAGAAACGCCAGCAGCTGGAGAAGATTAGTAAGATGAAGGCTAATGAGGGCAGACTGGATGATGATAAACGTAACTTAAGACAGGGTCTTGAAGATGCTGAGAACAGATGTACTAAGCTAGAACTGGCTCGTAGATCTCTGGAGGGTGATTTACAGAGGTTCAAACTATTGATGAATGATAAAGAAACAGAAAATCTGGTATGTTTATCTATCTTATTGTTTCTGTAATGATGAAATTAATTTGTTATCCAACAAACATTACATATGGAATTATAACGAGTATAAAAGAATGCATGTACATATAAAAAATTATGTCGGATTCCAAATGCTATCTTCATTTAGCAGCAACTGAACCAAACTCAACTGTATGTCTTAATCATTATGAAAAATGGTTAAGCATAAATTTTCAGACAAGTGCACTGATCAAATATACTATAAATGGAGACTTCGGAAATTTAAATAATTGACAAAAGTACATTGCCTCATAAATTGTATTTTCTCCCTGATTAAATGGATAATATTAATTAATTGATTATCTGAACATTGATTGTGTACAGGTAACAATGCTTTCACAGATTGAACATAAGAGACAGGATCACATGAATATTTAATAATAAGTCAATTTCTGTTGGCTGCAGAATCTTAACCTGGGGGTACAGAATAGGAGCTACATTAAAAAATAAAACAAAAAGGCCTCAAAAATATATGTCGGCAATTAAGTAACTAGTAACTTAGATAAAAATTACATTTGAATTTTTAATTGACACGTTTACAAACTTGATTTCATCAAAATTCAAAATTGTAAAAAGTAAAAAAAAAAAATAATGCATGTATATCCTTTAAGACCTGCTAAGAATTTCCAACATCTGGTTTATAATATTAACTGATCATTGTTCTGAGAACATCTTATATCAAGCACCTTTAGAATAATGTATGAAAAGAAAGATTTAAGTAAGGAGAATCCTGGATTAGATATATTACTCAGGCATGTGAAATGGGATAAGTTTAAGATGGTACTTGTAGAAAATGATGCTAGAATTCCTCCTGTGGAAGTTATTAAGGTAGGGTAGACTCTGGAATCAGACAGTCTTATTTATACATTTGAAAAAAAAAAAGACATTGTGATTCATTTTTGGAAAATATCCTTAAATTGTCCAAAATATTAACAGTGTGAACTGAAAACTTTCCCCAGTTAATTCTTTCTTTTTTATTAAGTAATACTGATTTCACAAGAGTGTCAACAGTCACAAAGACTTTAACTTATTTAAATGTAAGTAGATTTGAAAATACAAAATATGTCTTTGCAAAATTATTCAATTAAATGTTTTCCTTAATAGATATAACAACCCTCAGTTCAAATACAGAAATGTCTCTTTAGTAATTCCAATTTTGCCTCAAATCACTTTTAACAATACCTGATAAAAACTGAAATAGAAGATATTGATCAGTGCTATAAATAGCATTGTGGGTACCTTGTGTGACTAGACAACAGAATGTTGACACAGCTTTATATATTTTATGTAATGTGAGTTTTCAATATGTAAAATGCGTAAGCCAACTTTCTTTACAGGTCCTGACAGACAGAGTAGAAACTCTAAACAAACAGATACAGCAACTTGACAGCAAAGCCCAGTCCTTACAGTTAACTGTAGATAGACTGTCTCTCACCTTGGCTAAAACTGAAGAGGATGGTATTCAACAGAAAGACAAGGTATATATCAGTTACATTCAGAATGAAATCTACACATTTATTGACTATTTACCATTAAGGTAGATGTTGGGTCTAATTAAAAACAATAACATTTTTTTTTACTAAACCAAAATGTAGTTTGAATTGTGCAGTTTTGAAAAATAGAATAAAATGTATGGGTCAACGAGATTTTTCAAACTATGGTGTGTACAAAATTATTAGTTTTGTGGGGATTAAACATGGAAAAAGCACTTTTGTGTGAAAAGTTAAATAAAGCAATAGAATGGCTCTTATAACATGCTTTCAGAAAATAAAAATAAAATATTTGATCACTTATGTTTTTTTGGTACATAAAAATAGGTAAATTTGCTGAACATTCATTAATAAAACTAAATTATCTGAGTTGTCATTCCTGATAAAACAAAAGTTTGAAAGTTTTAGTTAAGAAAATATTTACTTTTTGTAAAATGAGTTATAGTTACTACAAAATAAAATCATAATTTTTTTCTCTCATTTAAATGAAAATTCTTGCATAAAAATCTACTTTTGCATAAAATATGCCAATTTATTGTATATATGTGAACAGGTACAGTCATTGAACATGTCCTTATCAGACAACAATGCTGCCCTTAATGAGTTACAGGAACGTAATCAACAGCTACAGAGGGCACTCACAAGCAGTGAACATGACCGTAGGGTACTACAAGAAAGATTGGATTCCAATAGGTATGTCTGTAATTAACATTTTAAACTATTTTTTTTTCAATAGAAGATTTAGATTTAAATTGCTCTTAATTTTCCATCACAAGAGTAAGAATTGTTGTGAACGACTAAAAGTTAGAGGATCAAAGCTTAATGTCAGTGATGTTTTAAATGAAGTAATTCTGATTAAAGACAAACTCATGGTCTTGTGTTGGCTGAAAAACTGGTCCACCATGGTCATGATCAGTCCAGTGGCATAAATGTTTTCTCCTGATGCACTAAAATCTGAAAAGGCCTTGCACAACAGATTCATTTGTATATCTTCAAATGTTAAATAAGTACTTAATTAGATACTTTTGCCTATTAATCAGATATGATTATGACATTGATGTCATAATAGAGGACAAAACTAAATTTCTGATGAAGTACTCAATGGAAATGAATATGTTAAATAATTTAGAAAAATTATTTTGCCATTATTTCAGACAAGCTTTGAATGATGCCAAGAAACAAAATTACGACCTTCTGGAACGTGTACAGACATTACAGAATGACTGTTCTGAAAGTGAAGTCAGAAGGGCAGAGGTTGAAGGTCAACTCCGTCAGTCTCATGGTGTAAGTTTAAATAAAATGGTTTAGCTTTACTTGATAGAATTGAGCCAAAATAAACTGAATTTGTAATATTCATTATGTTTGACAGGAAAATTGTTTAAGGTGCCATCTGTTATTAATGTTCATTTCTTTGAAATCAATATTATGAAATATGATTCTTATAAATGCTTCCCTAAGTGTTTCAAAGCAATATGGCAACTGAAGTTTTGGAAAAAATTATAAAAAAACAAGAATGTGTCCATAGTACACGGATGCCCTACTCAGCACTATCATTTTCTATGTTCAGTGGACCATGAAAATGGGGGAAAATCTCTAATTTGGCATTTAAATTAGAAAGATCATATCATAGGAACATGTATTCTAAGTTTCAAGTTGATTGGACTTCAACTTCATCAAAAAGGATACCTCGACCAAAACTGACTTTAACCTGAAGCGGGACGAACTACATTGGACGGACGGACGAGACAGAAACATGTTTAACGGACGCACAGACCAGAAAACATAATGCCCCTCTACTATCATAGGTGGGGCATAAAAACTTTATTTGGTTCTGTGATGAACTTCTAAAAAAAGAAAAGTGATATCTCTTAAATCTGAATATCTGTAATCAAATGAATTTTGCTATTGGGAAAGACAACAGATTTGTGCCATTTTGGACTGCATATGGAATTCACCAGAGATCAATTAGGATTGGACACAAAGAAATGAATACAAACTATATAACATGAAAAAAGATCATGTGTTATTTTCTTATCTGCTGTTAAGAATGTTATTTTCCCTTACAATATCAAGGAATTATCTCCTCTTAGTAGTATATCATAATAGTATGTTTTGAACCATTCACATTATCTTTGCAGAATCTTCCCTATGAACTATACCACTAATACATATGACTAATTTCTATCCTAAGGTGCTGGTAAAGAGAACGGAAACCGAACAAGAATTGAACCAGATGGTACAGAAACTAACCCAGGATAAACAAAACATGCAGGACCATATCTCAAATCTGTCTCGTAATCTGTCCACTGTCGAGACACAGAAAACAGAGATGGAGAGAACATATATCAGGCTGGAGAAAGATAAATCTGCTCTCAGGAAAACTTTAGATAAGGTCAGTAATATAGCAAGGAGAAAGATAAATCTGCTCTTGAGAAAAAAATTGATTTACTTGAACTTATGGTTTATGAATTGGTTAATGTCTTGTTGATCTCTGCTAATACACCTAGGTATGAATCTTTATGACTGACTGATTTCCAGTTTTTGCCATTGTGTTGCCTGTAAAGCCTTGATTTATATTTTATAATTGCTCTGTTGAATTTTTATGCCCCTGCCACAGCAGATAGGGCATTAAATTTTACCCTTGTCCGTCTGTTCGTCTGTCCATCCATACATCCTGAAATTGGTTTCCGTTCTCTAACCTTAGTTTACCTCAACCAAATGTTATGAAACTTATACACAATGCTTATTACCACAAAACACAGATCAAATTTGAATTTTGTTGCGTCACTCTTGACGTTCTAGAGTTATGCCTCTTTACAAAAGGAAAAATGCTGAATTTTTTCGTTTCAGTTGTCTGACTTAAGTTTGCATCGACCAAATGTTATGAACCTTATAAACAATGCTTATAACCACAAAACTCAGATCAAGTAAAATTTGGGTAGCATCACTGTTACCATTCTTGAGTTATGTCCTTTTATAATGTTGTATGCAAGTGGGGGTATCATCTGTGTCCCATGGACACATTCCCCATTTATTTTTACATCATATTAGTGAGAATTCATAAGTTTGGTTAAACATGTGCAGAATTTTTTTATTTTATTAACTTGAAATGTTTTTAGGTTGAACGTGAAAAACTGAAGACGGAGGAGATAGCTAACACTTCATTGATGGAAAAGGGCTCCTTAGATAGATCATTGGCTCGTCTCGACGAAGATAACTGTGATCTCAATAAACAAGTACAACAGCTCCAGGCACAGTTAGCAGAGGCTGAGCAACAACATGCTCAGAGGTAAGGCCCTTGTCTAATATCTTAAGGTTCAGTTAGCCAATTCTCAGCAAAGTTATTTTTAACAGTAAATGTATTGATGTATATGCAAAGGCACCTTTATTAAAAACTGAATAATCTGTAAGGAGTGAAATGCTATAGAAGGATATTTTCATTTTTTTTTTCCAAAAATAGAAATCCATTCATTATATGTTTCATTTAAATGTATTTGTAATAAAAATATGGAAACATGGTTTATTCTGGAAGTTCAATGGCATTTTTTACAAGATATATGTGATGATAAATACATTGAAATAAATTTTCCATTTTAGGTTGATTGATGTTACTACAAGACATAGAGCTGAAACAGAAATGGAGACAGAGAGACTCCGAACAGCTCAGATGCAAGCAGAGAGAATGCTAGAAACAAGAGAGAGATCAAATAGAACTAAAATTAAGGGTCTTGAAGAAACAGTATGTACTTGTTTTTATTAATGGAAAAGGGTCAATGGGAAAACTACTTAATCCCTATTTCATTTAAATCAGAACCCTAGGATAAAAGTACTCTTAATGTACTTACAATTGTTTATACACTAAAATTACATTGTAATAGTTGTTGAGAAACATAAAACCATTATAATTCAAGAAAGTCAATAAGATGATATAGAACCTCAAGAAAATAAATCAACATTGTGAATTTTTTTTAAAAATGTGACATTTTATATTCATCCGAGTAAATTATTTTGTTTTCTTTGAATTTTTTGGTGAACCAATTAGTTAATTTGTCCAGAATATTAAGATTGTCCTTTACTGTGTTAAGTGTTAAGCATTTTATTCTTGCACTTTGAATTATACTAATACGCTAAATGTTTATTTTAGATTGCCACATTGAAAGACCAACTGGCAACAGAAATGAAGAAACGTCAGCTCTATATTTCACGTAGTGCCCGTACAGGTGATGAAATCCGTGATATCCGTTCCATACTGGACTCTTCATTATCAAATGTCACAAGGGACCAGTCTCTTGATCCACTCATCATGGAGACAGAAACCAGGAAACTAGATGACTCCTTGGAATTCCGTGGAAGTTACAGAACACAACCAAGACGAAGAACAAGTCCAAATCGTTCACCAATGAAATATTCTGATAGGTTGACATCAACACCTGCAATGCGTCGAACCCAGAGTCCCATAGCACTGCGTAAAAAACTGTTGAAATAAACTGCCGAGCCTTTGTATGAGAGATCATGTGACAATTATTTATAGCAATTTTGTGTGTTTGTGAAGGTCATTCCTTTTATTTTAGACATTCCAAGTGCATATTTATGAAGTCTACCAGCATTAAAACCTTGATTCAAGTGACAGAAGCTATTATTTTTTTTATAATTTTCAAAGTTTTAAATACTGACAATATTTAAAAAAAATAAAAGAAATCTTTTATTTCAAACTTTCGTCCAGTATACTTTTTAAGAAAAAGAAAAGATTTAAAAAGGTTAATGAAGTACAGAAATAATTAGAATTGCAAATAAAAATTTTGAGCTCTTATTTATATGCAGTTTCTGCTTTAACTTTAAGCATGGCTTTCTTTCTCTTGAGTCAAGTGATATTTTTACAATGGCAGCACAAGTTTTAAAGCCATTTTATTGCATGAAATCAAATTAATTTTTCTGTATCCTAGGTTGTGAGTAGTTCATTACACATTTTAAACAAATAATAATATATTTATAATGTCACATTTTTTTTAGAATTTAGATTTTGTTTTTTGTTGAGGGTTGTGTTGTCATGGCAGCTTGAGGATGTTGGAACACATGTCTGTTGTCATGGTTCTAGCCAATCATTTTGCCAGAGTTTATGATGTAATCAGTATTACCAGTGATCACCTCAATCATAGATTTATATTAATAGACAGAGAAAAAACTCAGCACTCAGCACACATCCAGTGGCCCAAAGGCATCTAATGACTGATTGTTCAAAGAAAAAATAAAAATAAATGTTACTTGCCTTTTTTATGTGTTCTGATGAATACAAGTAAACTACAAAATTATATTTTTTTACCAAGTATGAATTGGATTTTACTGCTGATGCAAGAACTTGTAAATGTTTTCAAAGTTAGTGAAATGAATGAATGCTATTTTCTTTACATCTACTGTGAAAATCATACTATCTGAGTTACTGGTGTCAAGAACAATTTATGATTGAGAGGAAAGTAGGATAATTGCATCATTTCTATTTATAAACATTTTTTTATCAAAATATCTGTGATAAATGTTAAAAAGTATGCACCATAGTTTGAATAAATTATTGTAATAATTGTTTGATTAGATTGAATAAGTGTATTTATAGATATTTGAATAAGGTCAGAAATTTGTTGAGAAGCCATTTAACGGAGCACCAAACGTATTTAAAGAATGGTTTTGATAAATTGAGAAAAAAAATTGTTTTCCGTACAGGGTCAGTGTGGATGAATCTTTTGAATTTCCAAAATTGCATACGATAGATTTGGACAGAGTTAAAAATCCTGACCAGATGTGATTTTTATGGAAAACATTCTGATGTTACTGAAAGTGTATTCATCCAAGTTGCTTCTCGATGATTTATGATTATTATTCTAATAGAATATTGTTGTTTTAAAAATTGCTAGAATTTAATTTAGCTGTCATAGCCCCAGCAACGAGTGGATAAATTAGAGACACTTTAGTTATGGTTTTGCTTTCTAAGGGAGATAATCTATTATTGTTTTGTTAATGCCTTTTAGTTATCATTTGTGTTTATTTTTAATTTCATTCTATTTTTACATTTTTGGTCATTCTATTTTATGTTTAGGGAAGATATAGTGAAACATTACTTCTAAGTGCTAATGATTTAAATATTTTAATATCAGCAATATTTGGCACTTATTTTATATCAATTATAATCAGTTGACCTCAATTTTCAGCATATAATAAATCAAGTCATGCCTTCCCTAATACATAATAGAATGATCCATCAGGCATTGAAGATCTGTGATGAAAACTGTTATCCGTCCATTTTTAAGTTTTTGTTTTAATTTAGTCAAAGGATTTGTTATTTACAACATTGTTTGACGTTTTTTGCTACTAGATATATTTATATAAAATCTCTAGTTTTACAATATAATCTTCACGATGTGTCTCATTACTGAGCTTTTCCTCACAAGTGTTGACTCATTACTGATCTTGTTTCTCACAAAGAAGTGATCAAAAAAATAAAAAGTGTGCATGCAATTCAGTCTTTTGTTTTTTTTTTCAATATGAAGTTTATAAGGTCCTTGAAGTTAAGAAAGTGATAGGGTAGACATATGTACTGCATTTCCACAGTGTGACCTTGACAGAATCAACAGCTGCTAAAGATTGTGATGGGATCAGTTAAACAGAAATTACTTATGATAACTTGATTACATTTCATACACATAAGAATAGGGAAATATTTAGGGTGTATATCAATGAGACAGCAACCCAGAAAAGTAATAAAACCAAAGGACATCTTGAGGTCAACACATGATCATCAGTAGACAAATGTCTGTAAAATATGACAAGCTCTTTTAAAATTACCTTGATTCAAGAAAACTGATAAAAAATATAACAGAGACTGTTAAAGATCTGCCATCAACACCAAAGTTCCTAATGGATAAAACATAAGAAATATTTAAAGGCAACCTCTGACAAGGTTGCAGTTTCCAATAAGATTATTTATCCAAAACATGTTGTTTATGATCCTTTGACTTTATTGCTCTGTTTTAATTTTAGAGGCTAGTGATTAAGTCAGATAAACTAAAATCACTTATGAATGTTTAATAATATATAGTATACAGCTGCAACAACATTTGAACATTTCATTTCTTTACACTGGAGATTGTAAAGCGTTACAGAAATTCTTCTCTTTGTTATGGATCATCAACGTTTCAAGTATTTGCATATTTTACATGGAAAAAAAGTTAAAGAATTTTCAACGATATAGGCTTTTGATGACATAGGGCTGCTTTAAGGCTCATTCAATAACTGATATATTTATACACTTTATTTGCTATCAATCAGATTTCATGTTTCAATGTTACTGCAAGCAGACAAGATATAGCCATGTGTAAATAGTTTATGAATATATGAAGAGACTTGATAAAAGGAAGAGTACTCCGTGCTTTTGTGTACCGGTACACAAGATCAGAAAATACGATGCATTTTAAATTATCCATTATACACAGAAATTGGATGTATTTATGAATTAAAGGAGATATGGGGTACCTGTCAATGAGACAGTATTAAACAGTCATTGATTAGTTAATAATGTGTAAAAAGAGATAATAGGAATCTCCAAAACTACAATAAAATAAACCACATTAACCTCCAACACCCTTGTCCAAAATTAGCAGTTGGTACTTTTTATACGACCGCAAAAAATTTTTTGTGGTCGTATATTGGTATGACATTGGCGTCGTCCGAAGACACATTGGTTTTCGCACTCTAACTTTAGTTTAAGTAAATGGATCTCTAGGAAATTTTACCATAGGGTTCAATACCACAAAAGGAAGGTTGGGATTGATTTTGGGGGTTATGGTACCAACAGTTAAGGAATTAGGGGCCAAAAATAAGCATTTTTGTAACTTCCAGACAATAACTTGTGTGTAAGTGTATGGATCTCTCTCACATTGTACCACAAGGTTCCATATCACAAAGGAATGCTGGGATTGATTTTGGGGTAATTGCCTCAAAATTTTAGGAATTAGGGCAAAAATAAGCATTTTTCTAGTTTCAGGACAATAACTTGTGTGTAAGTGTATGGATCTTTCTGAAATTGTACTACAAGGTTCCATATCACAAAGGAAAGCTGGAATTGAGTTTGGGGTAATTGCCCTAAACGTTTAGGAATTAGGGGCCAAAAGGGTCAAAAATAAGCATTTTCTAGTTTCCAGACAATAACTTGTGTTTAAGTGTATGGATCTCTCTGAAATTGTACTGCAAGGTACCATACCTCATTGAAGGCTGGGATTGAGTTTGGGGTAATGAATCATAAGGGGTTCAAAAATTGGGGGATTTTTTTCCCTTTTTCTTCCTTTTTTCCTTTTTTTTTTTAAATTTTCCATTTTAAGTTGGTTATTTCTGATTTATATTTAAAAGCAAATAATAATGATATGGCAGGAGATACACACCAAACAGGATTAGTAAATTATTATATAATAAGTATTGTGCAATAGCAAGAAATTTTCAATTGCACAGTATTGCATAATAGCAAGAAATATCCAATAGCACAATATTGCACAATAGGAAGAAATTGTCAATTGTACAGTATTGCACAATAGCAAGAAATATTCAATTGCACAGTATTGCGCAATTGCAAGAAATATTTAATTGCACAGTATTGTGCAAAAGAAGATACTTTGTATAAATTGCTTATTTCTTGACCAATTTCAATGGGGTTTTATTCTTGAATTCTTGGGGTTCTTTAATATGCTGAATCTAACCGTGTATTAAGTTTTTGGATTTTGGGCCCGGTTTTAAATTGGTCCACATTGAGGTCCAAAGGGTCCAAAATTAAACTTTGTTTGATTTCATCAAAATTGAATTATTGGGGTTCTTTGATATGCCAAATCTAACCGTGTATTTAGATTCTTAATTTTGGTCCCGTTTTCAAATTGGTCTACATTAAGGTCCAAAGGGTCCAAAATTAAACTTAGTTTGATTTTAACAAAATTGAATTCTTAGGGTTCTTTGATACGCTGAATCTAATCATGTATTTAGATTTTTGATAATGGGCCCAGTTTTCAAGTTGGTCCAAATTGGGGTCCAAAATTAAACTTTGTTTGATTTCAACAAAATTGAATATATGGGGTTCTTTGATATGCTGAATCTAACCATGTAATTAGATTCTTAATTTTTGGTCCCGTTTTCAAATTGGTCTACATTAAGGTCCAAAGGGTCCAAAATTAAACTTAATTTGATTTTAACAAAATTGAATTCTTAGGGTTCTTTGATATGCTGAATCTAATCATGTATTTAAATTTTGATTATGGGCCCAATTTTCAAGTTGGTCCAAATCGGGTCCAAAATTAAACTTTGTTTGATTTCAACAAAATTGAATATATTGGGTTCTTTGATATGCTGAATCTAACCATGTATTTAGATTTTTGATTTTGGGCCCCATTATCAACTTTGTCCACATTGAGATCAAAGGGCCCAAAATAAAACTTTGTTTGATTTCAACAAAATTGAATATATGGGGTTCTTTGATATGCTGAATCTTACCGTGTATTTAGATTCTTAATTTTTGGTCCCGTTTTCAAATTGGTATACATTAAGGTCCAAAGGGTCGAAAATTAAACTTAGTTTGATTTTAACAAAATTGAATTCTTAGGGTTCTTTGATATGCTGAATCTAATCATGTATTTAGATTTTTGATTATGGGCCCAGTTTTCAAGTTGGTCCAAATTGGGGTCCAAATTTAAACTTTGTTTGATTTCAACAAAATTGAATATATGGGGTTCTTTGATATGCTGAATCTAACCATGTATTTAGATTCTTAATTTTTGGTCCTGTTTTCAAATTGGTCTACATTAAGGTCCAAAGGGTCCAAAATTAAACTTAATTTGATTTTAACAAAATTGAATTCTTAGGGTTCTTTGATATGCTGAGTCTAAACATGTCTTTAAATTTTGATTATGGGCCCAGTTTTCAAGTTGGTCCAAATTGGGGTCCAAAATTAAACTTTGTTTGATTTCAACAAAATTGAATATATGGGGTTCTTTGATATGCTGAATCTAACTATGTATTTAGATTTTTGATTTTGGGCCCGTTATCAACTTTGTCCACATTGAGGTCAAAAGGGTCCAAAATTAAACTTTGTTTGATTTCAACAAAAATTGAATATATGGGGTTCTTTGATATGCTGAATCTAACTATGTATTTAGATTTTTGATTTTTGGGCCCCGTTATCAACTTTGTCCACATTGAGGTCAAAAGGGTCCAAAATTAAACTTTGTTTGACTTCATCAAAAATTGAACTCTAAGGGTTCTTTGATATGCTGAATCTAACCATGTATTTAGATTTTGGATATTGGGCCATAATAGGTGAATGTCCAATTTAAAATTTTTAAGTTCTTAGACCACATTCATTCTGTGTCAGAAACCTATGCTGTGTCAAATAGTCAATCACAATCCAAATTCAGAGCTGTATCAAGCTTGAATGTTGTGTCCATACTTGCCCCAACTGTTCAGGGTTCGACCTCTGCGGTCGTATCAAGCTGCGCCCTGCGGAGCATTTTATTGTCTTTTGTATTTATGTTTTTGTGCGTCTAGCTGATGAGACGAGAAGTTTTCAAATAACTTTTACAGTGTGTTTTTTAAGTTGTGCTGTTACACCATTATCCCAGGTTTGGGGAAGGGTTGAGTTCCCACAAACAAACAAAAAACATATATGTGCCTGTCTATAACATTGATTGAAAAAAATTAAACATCACAAAATAAATATTGCTATACAGTTATGAACACTTATTGTCCTACATTCTGTCAATACAATGTACTTATATTTTGACACAAGGTCATGCTTTTCTCAGCCTGTGTATGACGGCTTCACACTAAATCCTTTGGAAGCATACTGATTGTAAAGTGACATCTTTTGTAATTTGAATAAGGAGATGTGTAAAGAACATGACATTGATAATTTGTGTAGTTCCCGCGAGTTTGCAGCAAACACGCATGCAGGAGACAGACTAATATGCATATTAATGTTTGCTGTCGACACTATCATTTGCATGGTAAAATGTTTGCGGCAATCATGCAACACATTTACAGCAAACATAGATTATATCTAAAATTATTCTAGAGCCTGTCTGCAAGCTTGCTGCAAGATAGAGGCGGAAGCTACCAAATGGATACTAAATCCCAGAAGTCGTAGAAAAAATGGTTTACAATGATTGAATGATATAATAATATATACTCAGGCTACTCAAGAAAAAAAAAGCCCATCACATTAAAATTCTTTCTCTCATTTTCATCAAAAGCACAGATAGCATGTAATCTAAGATTAATGAAGACAACGATGTAATCAGGTCCGAGGACACAGTTATCGTCCTTAGATTTTCGTTGTCTACAAATATAGTCCCTAGTGTGGACAGTGTATAACTTGCAAATTTTTTTCATACACTTTCCAAATTCATTTCTTTATATTTTATGCATGAAATATTAATTAAGGGGATGAAATTACATGTTAAAAAAATTTGGGTGCTGAATCTTTATGTAAAGTAGTGATTTGGTCCAGTTAAAAAAGGTCAAAAACTAGTATGCCTGAAGCTGTCAAACTGAATTTTAGACCACCTTCTTCTTCTTCTTCTTCTTCTTCTTCTTCCATATACTGCCCACATTCAACTTTCTGAATATACTGGCAAATTGGTTCTTAACATAGAATTGTCAATATTTTGAGTTAGAGCTGGTAGACTTTTCTATAATTTTGATATTATTTGTCCCAATAGTAGTACACTACACTGTAAAAATCTTTTTGAGATAGAGCAGGTGCGATTTTTTTAATTTGACTTTATTGTCTAAAAGAAATGCACTACGAAATAACTGTGTTCTCGGGCCATCAGGGACAATCTATAAAGTCCCTGATGTAATGTACGTACTAATATAGATATATGGCGACGTGATATGATTGACAATAAAACATCTATCCACCAAAAGTATATTCAAAAACAAGGATGTAAATGCATGTAACTACAAGTCACCGTACGACCGACCTTCAACAGTGAGAAAAAACTCATACTAACTAGTAAGCTAAATTACGACGGTAGGTCTTTTCACCGCCGAACACCACCGCACACCACCGAACACCGCAAAACACCGCCGAACACCCCAAAATAATATAAGACTATGAAAAAAGACTATTTTATTATGTTATCTTATCTATTTCACGTATTTTAGTAAAAAAAGTTAAAAAATAAAAAGGAAACGAGACCAATAAATAACACCCAAAAAGTAGAAGAGTCATCAACACTGCAAAATACCGCCGAACACCCATAATTATACTTTTTTTAAAATTTATTTATTTAAAATTTTGTTGTAATTAAGTAAAAAGATAAACAAATAAAAGGAAATGAGACCGAATTTTATCATCGTGCATAATAGGAGAGTAACTGCGGGACCTAATACATTCTATTATTGAATTCGGTTCCTTACCTGGAAGAAGAAGAAGAAGAAGAAGAAGAAGAAGAAGAAGAAGAAGAAGAAGAAGAAGAAGAAGAAGAAGAAGAAGAAGAAGAAAAAACCGACCACACTGAACACCGTAAAACACCGCCGAAGAAAGGTTATCCATCAAATTTTCAAGTAAATAATTTCCTGGTTATCATATATCCTTGGCATGATTTACAAGTTTCGGGTCTTTTCATTTCTTTCAATGACAATTGTCCAAAAAAAACTCTTGTTACCAGATAACTTCCCTGTAAAGAGAAAGCTATCTGGATCAAGTGTATTTGTTGTTATTTGTCTTTTGTGTGTGTGTTGGTGTTGTCATCGTATATTATATTTTAAAGAAATTTTAAGTAGAGAAAACAGTTCCTGGAATTCTATAATATGAATATAAATTTCAGTTGTGTGTTTTTTCTTTATGTCAATTAAAGCTAAAGCAAGCTTACATTTTAAAAGTAACCGAGATTGGAATTAAAGTTGTTAACCAACATTCAGATGGAATATGAATATTTGATATCACCGTTCTTTGTTAAATTTCTCGATATTGAGAAATTTGATAAATACTAGATTGTCATCATGAAAAATATCAGAGTTTTGGAATAGAATGATGAAATAATTGTCAGTCTGGTACCAAACATTTTTTGCTCTCTCTTGATCTATTAGTTGGAATATGCGGAAACGTCCTTGTTTTATTGGTATATGCATGTTTGATGAAAAACTCGTCGGACCAAAGATACTTCATACCAATTTTAGCCGCTTGTGATTTGATAGCTACTTTTTATCTAGGATCGTCGGAAATATACAATTCGCTACACCAAGTCACCTACTCAAACTCTGTATTATGTAAAACATCATCGTTCTTTTATGGCTTGGCCACCTACATTCCGATATGTGTGTTACTTATTATAGCATTTCAACGAATCTTTAAAATATGTATGAATCTGAATCATTCTAAGACACGTTTCTTTAATAGAGTGTCATTGGTGTTGGCAAATTTGTGTTCACTTTTGGTTGCAATGCCATTACCGTTTGTTTCCGAATTAATTCCCGTTCACAGTTCTAAATACAGAATTATAGGAATGCGATGTGAATGGTCACGTAAAGATAATAATTTTGCAAGAAACGTATACTTTATTGTGGTTGGTTTGTTTGCTGTTGTCACAGTAACAACATTCATTTTTTTATATTCAAGAATTGCATATACAGTCTTTGACCGTTTAAAAAAAGAAAACATCAGAATATAGTAAAAAAGGAAAAGATGCCGACGTAGAGGAAAAAAGTATAGAACATAACATTGCCGGTAATTACAAAGACAATCAAGAAGATTCAACTGTGAACGATGTTCCGATGAACTCACATAAATCTAAGAGCTATAAAAAATACCACAAAGCAATTATTTCTAAACAAACTGAATCTGCAAAGCGACGAAGAAAGAACCGTGGCATTACGTATAAAATGACTATCATGTTTTTCGTTATTACTTTGGTATTTTTTGTTTGTTATACACCAAAAATAATAATGATAATTATTTCTGGAATCGACAAGGATTTTGTGGAAAAACTTTCCACTTTACAAAGATCGGTTATGTTATTTGTTTATGATATGCAGATCATTAATAACATTGTGAATCCTTTTATCTATGCTTTCATGGACACAAGGTTTCGTAAAGACACCATGATATTGTTAAAACGTGTGCTTAATTGTTAATAATATTGTACAGAGGATCTTATTCAAGATATGATCCGTGTTTACTTATTGAGTGATTCCTTTTCTTAATGGTTTTGAATTTAACACTAAGTTAGATATTTGAATATTGTCCTAATTGAGTCTATATGAATTTTGTGTTTATGAATTTAGACAAAGCTAAAGATGTATTGCCATACAGATATGAACACTTATTGTCCTACATCCTGTCCATTCAATGTATTAATTTTTTGACATAAGGTCATGCTTTTCTCAGACTGTTTATGACGTCTATATATCTAAATCCTTTGGATGTGTACTGATTGATACTTTTGTCTGAGAAATATGATTTTTTCATTAGTTATATTTAACTTAGAACCAGCTTTCAGTGACTGCAAGTACTCTCAATTCAGTACTTTGTGACTTTTGTCTTTTGTGAGTTTTTTTTTTTAGCTTTGTGCTGATCTGATCAGTCAAGCCTTTTCACGTTTACGGTTAGTTTATTCTAATGATTGGCTGTTACACTACTGTCCCAGGTCAGGTTAGGTTGAACGCTCACAAACATTTTTAACTCATCCACGTTCTGTATGACCTTAACGTTAAGTCCATGATTGTTGTTGGTTGCCGTCTGTCATATTTGTTTTTCGTTTTCTCTTTTGAATTGTTACACATTTTGTTATAAGGCAGTCTTTTATAGCTTATGTACATTATAAATACTGCCATTCAAGAAAACAAAACAAAACAACATCTGAAACGATTCATGATCAAAATTGTTTAAAACAACAGTCAGTTTTTAATGTGTTTCTTTCACTGTTAAAAATACATAGGTCATTTAGGAACCAAACATACTGCCGAAACATGCTTTAATTAACATGAAAAATATCAATAAAGGATAAAAAGTGATTTTTTACTGTCATAAGAAAGTTCCTAAATGAATCACAAATTAAACAACCTTACATTGATAGGAGGCAGATAGTAGCCCTTAGTGGATGGTATTTTGGAATAATTTAGTTTGATGGTCATCCAAAGTTCCTAACACATTTTTACCTAGTTCATGTTTTCATTTAGAATTATATCCACCTAAGAAAAGATAGGCACTATTCTAGTATTATGATTGTTCGCTGTATTACTCATAATGACGAACTTGTAGTAGCAATATACTTTATAGAGCAATGTCCCTGTGATTTGGATTTTAATGTTTAGATATAGTATTGCACTTTTTTCATTGATTAATACTTCCAAGCAGTTATTTGTTGTCTTGCCAGTGACGAATTCTGCATACTACACCAGGATGCTTTCTATGAAAAGCTTCATATTACTATAGTGTGAGCGCAAGAAACTTTATACCTGGTATACATATGCCGCCTGTACGTCAATTGTCCTTGACCTCATTTCGTGGTTCAATTATCACCTGATAAAGCTATAGTTTTTATAGCTTTCCATTTATCATGAGTAATAGAAAAAATATATTTGTTATATGCATTCATTGCAAGGTATACATATCCGTCAGACAAGTTTCGTCTGACCTTAACCTCATTTTCATTTGGGACTCGGTGGCCGAGTGGTCTAAATGGTTAATCAAGAGAAAAAAGTAGTTCAACAACCGTATAACTAGCCTGCCAACACTGAGGTTGTAAGTTCGAACCCCGCACGTGACAAGTGCATTCGACTCAAATCTTTGTTGCCTAGGATTATCAGTTTTCCTACCGAGGTTCAGTGGTCATCTCCGGGCACTCCGGCTTCATCCACCAGTAAAAACTGGCCACCAATAAATAGCCATTGTGTTGAAAGTGGCATTATGTTATTTTCTCAGATACTTTAAGTAAAAGGTCTAATGTATTTAAAGGATAAAACGATTGTTATGTGTACATGTCTGTGTGACAAAGTTCGTTTGAATTTGGCCTCATTGTCATGGATCATTTGTCAGTATTTAGGTTTTTTTAATCTGTTTTTCTGATACTATAAGACTATAAAAGAAAACATCATAGACCTCCCTTAAACAACCAATTCTCCATATAACGAAAAACATCGTATGACACACGACAACTACTTACAAGGTTCTTGACCAAGTACAGGCACATGATAATGGGACGGTCAGGTTTTTATGTCTCGTTCCCCCCATCAGCCATGTGACCTATTGCCATCATTTGACTTCTGTCGTCGTCGTAAACTTTTTCAAAAATGTTCTCCTAAGAAACCAAGTGTACTGGGCCCATTTTAACCAATTTTAAGGTAACAATTTTTCTATCTCGTTTCGGTCTCCGAATGTAGCCACAGTATTGCGAGATTAGTTGTGCACCCGGTAAGACAATACATTTTTTGAAGGTCATTATCAGTTCCATGTTCATTACCGCTGAGACTACTACGTCAGATAATCGTTATATTGGAGAAACAACTGGAAATTATAATGTCTTAAAGTTGATATTTAAATATATCCACATTCTGTATGTATTTTTCCAAAGTCAGGAGCCTATAATTCAGTCGTTGTCATTTGTTGATGTATATGATAGTTGTTTTTCGTTGATCGTTTTACACATAAATCTGACAGTTTGAATTGTTTTACATTTGTCATTCCGGGGCCTTTTATAGCTTTTTATACTGTATGGGTTTTGTTCATAGTTGAAGGCTGTTTGGTGACCCTATAATTGCTAACTTCTGCGTCATTAGGTCCCTGATGGAGAGTTCCTCATTGGCAATCATACTAAATCTTCTTATTTTTATATACCAAGGAATGTATACTAGTAAAGAGTAAAAGAGTACATCGTGATTATTCACTTCTTTATACACCTGAAAGATACCTGGATCTTAAATAAATATGTACGGAAGTGATTGCTAGACACTTACTGAGGGTTACAATATAATATTATGTACTAGCAGTCAGTCTGCTCAAGAAAAAAAACATTACAGTGAAATCTGTTTCGTCAAAAGCGCAGATAGCATGTAGTCTGTGTCTGATCTGAGACTGCAGGTGTAATGTACTTATATAAAACTTTAAAATGAAGACGTGGTATGATTGACAATAGAACACTATCCACCAAAGATATATGAAAAACCTAAGATGCAAAAATCTACAAGTCACCGTACTACCTTAAACAGCGAGAAAATCAATACTGAATAGAAAGCTAATATATACGTCACGAGATAACAAAATAGAAAACATTTCAAATGGATCAGTTTAACTACAGTAAAATTTTCTGGTAAATACTTTCCTGATGTTCATAATTATATTATTTGTCAATTTTAACTCTACTATACTAAAATATTCTCGCTTAATCTCAATATCACGTGCAATTATATACATGAACATTTATGAAGTACCCGTATTAATAGTATTTCCTAGTATCGTTATTGTAATTTCCCACCAGACTATTTGCTAGTTTCGGATCTTTTCATTTTTTCAATAACAAAAAAGTAAAATAGCAAAAATACCGAACTCCAAGGAAAATTCTAAACTGAAAGTCCCTTAACAAATGGCAAATCAAAAGCTCAAACACATCAAACGAATGGAAAACAACTGTCATATTTCTGACTTGGTACAGGCATTTCCTTATGTAGAAAATGGTGGACTAAGCCTGGTTTTATAGCTAGCTAAACCTCTCTCTTGTATGGCAGTGGCATAAATTCCATTATATTGACAACAATGTCTGAGCAAAACAAACAGACATAATAGGTAAAAATGTCAAAGATTGGGGTACAGCAGTCTACATTGTGTTATAATCTTAATCACTATAAAAACAAACAACTATGCCAACAAAGAAAAACAAAATGGCATGTTAACACTCTATAGACAAAGCACATAAGCAAAAATGAAAAACAAGAATACAAAAAATGACCATAGCACAATAACACAATGGCGGTATGTATAAGTACCTAGCCACGCCAAAAGGATATTACCAAAAATGGACTAAACAGTAAAGGTTAAAAATATACAAAGACAAATGAAATGAACAATTTTACACGTAATGTAGATGATAAACAACGTCAGTACCTATACTCTATACTTCAAGACCATCATGTATTATTTGTGAAGTTGATACGGAATATTTATCAACAAGGTCTTGGTATCTTCCGATGAATTTGTTTTAAGAAAAAGGACGAGACGCTCTTTGACATAACCTTGGTTCATCAACTTTCTCACTGGTCGCGTTTTATAAAGTCTGAGTAGCAGCTGCAAGCACTTGAATACCGAATGAGTTAGGAAATGTATATCCCATATGCAAGTGAAGTTGGTATATTGCTGCTATAAGGTGGGGGACATTTATAATTTCAAAATTAAAGTCGTCTCGTTTGTTATAGATTCTGGTACTGAGATGACCGCTTATGTAAAATTCGAGGTATAAGTCTAAAAATGAGGCAGAGGAAGCCGTGTACGTTGTTTCTTTAATTTCTAGTTCTGGAGGATAGATTAATGGAACCCAATCAGAAAAGTTTGGATTGTTAATGGAAAGATCATCATCAATATATCTGAATGTGAAATTAAATGACCTGGCTAAAAAAACCGTCCTACTTTTGTTAGCAGATTACTTTCCTTTTTATTATTCATATCCTCTTTATTTTCAAGCTTGTGGTTTTTGTTGCAAACATTTATTCAAACATGCTTTGTTTCTACTTGGACCTTATGTAACATTGTTGTTTTAGGTCCCAGATTTGTAAAGTCTAAAAAGGCTAATTAGTAGCACCGAGTGCTCGAAAAGTTAACACATCCGAGCAATGAGTATGATGCTGCTTGAGTAATATTGTAGGCATATATACGTTTTGCTGATCTGTGTTATAATTTCTTTGAATTCAAGCAGTTATGTCATATTCATATGAAAATGTTTCTTTGCTGTTTTCCAGTTTGATCTTATAAATACTGTTCGATGAAATGTTCTGTGTAAGACTTTTAAATAACCAAAGAAAGAGAGCGCTAAAAGATATACTTAACATTGTTTTGAATGAATTAGACAAAATATCACATTTATCTCGAAGGTAATAGCATAAGTGTGTTAAATTGTGTATTCTAGCATTCAACCAAAAACTATGGCGACCTGAGATAGCTTCCTGTAGCAAGGACCACATTTAAAACCCTGCTTTCCAAATTATGTGTAGTTTTTTTTTCTATTTCCATGTTCAAGTTAGTTTGTTTCACTTTTACCACATTTAGTCTAATAGGCAATGAGGCAGGTTTGTGCGCACGTAAAATTGGTTTAATTCCTTGATATTGCAGTATGCCTGTACAAAGTCGACAATAGATCACCGATGTTCAAAGCTCTTAAAGTTACAAACAAAAACTGAGGGAATCGCATGAAAAACAAAAGGAGCGATACCGGATGCGTCGACAGGATAAGCCTCTCCTGCTATACATGCATCACCCGCCATGCGAATTCACACTCAAACTAAAATGTCATTATCGGAAATAGGACATAATCAGTAAAATCAAGGATCGGACGACTAGACTGGTATATAAGATATAAGACCGCGAAAACATGTCGCTAGTGAGTCGAAACAACCACATTGCATTGGTCAAAAATTCGAGATGGTGACCGTACGACTTATACTGTGGATTCATTTATTTTCGTGGTTACCAATTTTCAGTGGATTCAGTAAAACTTGCATTTTCGTGGGTATTTGATTTTGTGGTTCGATCGTTGTTCAAATTTATCCACGAAATCCATGAAAATTGGTATCTCACGATAAATAATGAATCCACAGTATATATTTTAGTAGTCGATTTCATTCGTTCTTCCTCGCAAATCTGTGGGAACAGTTTTTGTGTAAGGAGCACACCAACTAAGACCTTGTAGTGTAAACATGAACGAGCGTAACGTGTTGACTGAGATATGTAAAAGCCATACAATCGAGCAGAAGGTATGTTACTGTTGAGAAATGGGAAGTTGATTATTGGAGCACCTCAGATCACCCTCGGTTTTTTGGTGAGGTTTGTGTTGGTCAGTCTTTAGTTTTCTATGTTGTGTTTTATGTACTGTTGTTTGTCTTTTCTTTGTTTGTCATGTC
Organism: Mytilus coruscus; assembly: GCA_017311375.1. Lineage (NCBI taxonomy): Eukaryota > Metazoa > Mollusca > Bivalvia > Mytilida > Mytilidae > Mytilus > Mytilus coruscus. The sequence goes on along the minus strand of CM029607.1, from coordinate 44,841,416 downwards.
GTTGTTAGTTTATTTTTGACTTATGAGTTTGAATGTTCCTTTGGTACCTTTCGCCTCTTCTTTGAAATCATAACGTTTGTCATACATTCTAGTTTGAAGTCGTTCATTTGCGTAAATAGCAAGCAAAATGTCAAGAAATGGAGCAGACCTTCTACTTTCGGTAGTATCATTAGTCTCAAGTTCAATGGGATAAATGAAATGAAAGCATTTATAATTGAAATGTGGGTTATTGAGTGACAGATAGATAATTCTAAAATGGACATTAAATAGCTTTGCAGGATGCTTTTTCGTCCTTGAGAATGTTATGTATGAGTTTTGCTTCATATTAGTCCCAAAAAAAGTCGCCCAGTAGTGGTGCACAATTAGTACCCATCGGAATACCGACTGCTTGCTGAAATATCAATCCACCAAACTCAACAAATATGTTGTCGAGCAAAAGTCAAGCATTTCGATGATATCATCTTCGGTGTATTTTTTGTTAGAATCAGTGTGGTTCTTCACAAAGTAAGACCTAAAACAATTAATTTGTATATACTTTTCCCATTTTTGTTAGGAATGTGATGTTAGGAATCGAAACGGTATTTGGAAGGCCATATAATTTACCTATTTCGACTCTTTAAAATTCAAGAGTCTATCCTAAATTGAGGTAAATTATATGGCCTTCCAAATACTGTTTCGATTCCTAACATCACTGAAGAGACATTAATTATCGAAATCCGGATATGGTGTACTAATTTTTGCACCTTTTGTTTGCGGTATATCATCTTTTCCGGAAGTTTATTGTTTTCTGTTTGGTATTAAATCAATAGTTAAGATCCATTATGTTACATCTGGTGATCCGTTTATTTGGCAATCGCCAATGGCAGTCAGCAGGGTTTAAGAACATCCGTTGTTCGACCTGCTAGTCAAATGCGTTTTGTTAAAATATACTTTTTCACTTTTTTGGTCTTTTGGAAAATGTTGTAGGTATAATGTTATATATAGATAAAACAATCTCTAAATAGAAAATTAACGTGGATGTGTATTTATAGATCTCAAAAACCATTCGAAAAGAATACAAATTTAGTTATGTTTTAATTTGTTGATGACAAAATCGATGTAAGTTCCAATGTAAACAATATTCAAAGATCTTATTACAACATTAATAAGATAACCTTTACTAAAATTTGTTTGAAGGGTCGATGAGTTTACACGGATCACATAGTGATTTCCGCGCTTTTAGTACAATATTACCGTAAAATTTAAGATGTGAAATACCGTTTTTAATAAACTTTCTACAAGTACAGCCAAATTTGCTAATCAAATCTTTGTATCTATGAAAGAATTTAGTAAATGTTTGAAGTAATTTATGGTAACGAAATCCCTGACTTACTAATTTACCAGTGATGCATTGATTACGTTCGCTACAATATATGACATCTACACACGCAGGCATTACGAACGAGTTGGGATATATAAACACCGTATGATGGAGCCAAAGGAACATCGCCGTCCAGCTATCTGGACCATGTGCATTCTTTGTTCTAATGCAATTATTTTGTATCAATGGTTTTGATTGGATGACAATAAGCGTAAAATTCTCTATCTCCCTGTCGGTAACTAAGGAAGCCGAAATTTTGAATTCTGGAATGTATTGACATGTAAGTTCTCCAATAATAAGCAAAAAAACTCCTTTTTATCAAATTTTATTACATTTTGAGGCGGACAAGAAGCCAGAAAACGCCCGGTGTCTATGCTTGACGCTGGAAGCATACCTATGACGTCACCTAGTTTAGGCGCCAAAGAAGATAACATCATTTAGCGGATTTTTCGTTTAATGAAATTTTACAATGAAATAATGACTAAAATTGAATGATTTGTTTATTTTGCATTAGAATAGAGATAACTGTATTGTATTTGAAGCTTTGCGGACGTCCATCGGTAGTTTTACTGTCGCAAATATCCGTTTAACTGTCTCCGCTACGCGTCGCCAGATATACTCAATTTGCGACAGTAAAACTACCGATGGACGTCCGCAAAGCTTCAAATACAATACAGTTATCTTTTAATTATTTGTCTTTGTGTGTATGTCGTTGTTTTATCGAAGGGTGTTGGTGGACGGTGTGGTTTGTTGTCAATGTAGATCATATTTGGTCATTCCAGTTACACCTTGTTTGTAGTGTCACAAGAATTTATATTACTAAAATATACGTCCTTTAGTATCGTTAAAAACTTATGGTAAGTCATTCTGTTAAACAATCTTTTAAGTTACTATGGGCAGTGTAACGTTTTCTTTCAAGGTCATTGACGAGTTTATTTTGTTGGAATTTATTAAGAGACAACATTTGGAGTTCAGGAAAATCATTGTATAAGTTAAGTATATGTGGTTTATATTTCTTCACTGGGAAGGAAAATATCACATCTTAAAGAATTATTTAAACATAGGAACAATTCCTTGAAGTCTAGAATATGATTATAATATTCAGTTGAGTTTTCTTTCATGTCAAATTTATAAGGACATTTTTTCAATTGGTAAGGAAATACAGGTGGATTTTCTATTCATTAGTTAATTGAGATATTCTTTAAAGCTAAAGCAAGCCTGCAGTTTACAGGAAACCGAGCTTGGGGTTAACAAATATCCAGATGGAATATATTAAATATTTGATACCACCTATTTGTTTAATGTCTTGTGAAGCGATATTGAGATATTGTTAAATACATGGATATCATCATGAAAAATATGACAGTTTTGGAATGGAACAATGAAATAATTGTCAGTTTGATACCAAACATTATTGTGCTCTCTGTTTATCTATTAGTTGGAATATGCGGAAACGTTCTTGTTCTGTTGGTATATGCATGCCAGATGAAAACCTCGTCAGACGAAAGATATTTCATACCAATTTTAGCCGCTTGTGATTTGATAGCTACTTTGTATCTTGGATCTTTTGCAATATACAATTCGATAAACCAAGTCACCTATTCACACTATGTATTATGCAAAACAACATCTTTCTTTTCTGGGTTGGCCACTATCATTCCGATATGTGTGTTACTTATCATTGCAATTCAACGATACTTCAAAATATGCATGAATCTGAATCAGTCAAGGACTCTTTTGTTTAAGAGAATGTCATTGGTGTTGGTAATTTTTGTTTCAGTTTTGGTTGCAATGCCATTACCGTTTATAACCGAAATAATTCCTGTTCACAGCCCTAGATACAGAATTATCGGAATACGATGTGGATCATCACGTAAAGGTAATAAGTTAGCAAGAAACGTATACTTTTTTTTGGTTGGTTTGTTTGCTATTGTTACAATAACGACATTTATCGTTATATACTCAAGAATTGCATATAAAATCTTTCGCCATTTTAAAATAAGAAGACATCAGATTGACGAAAAGGAATCTGCAAACGTAGAAGATGTGAATACAGAAAATAACATTGCCGATAATAACAAAGAAAATCAAGAAGATTCAACAGTATGCAATAATCCGGTGAATTCAAAAAAGACTAGAAGCTATGAAAACAATCACACGACAATTATGTCTAAACAAATCGGATCTGAAAAGAGACGAAAAAAGAATCAAAGAATTACGTATAAAATGGCAATAATGTTTATCACTATTACTTTGGTATTTTTAGTTTGTTTTATACCAAATATAATAGTTCTTACTATTTCTGGAATCTACAAAGATTTTGTTGAACAACTTTCTACTTCACAAAGATCGCTTGTGATGTTTGTTTACAACATGCATATTATTAACAATATTGTAAATCCTTTTATCTACGCTTTCATGGACACCAAGTTTCGAAAGGAAACCAGGACATTGTTAAGGCGCGCAATAAATTGTCACTAATGTCCTAATGAACACCGAATGAGATTTATCACATAATTTGTACTTAACATGAGCAACATGAGTAACATGAGCAACATGGGGGAACATGATCTGCTTTCATTTCCGGAGCAATTGAGATCATCCCCAGTTTTTGGTGAGGGATGGTTGCTTATAGCTTTTTGCGTTCTGTGTAGTATTTTGTGGAATTGTTTGTCTTTTGGTCGCCTTTCGATTTTTGCCATGGCATTGACAGTTTCTCTTCGACTTACGAGTTTTTGTTGAACTTTTGTATCGTCTGCATTTTTTTCTACCTAAAATCGTATTCAATTCGGGTTACTTCCCTTGGTAATTATTTTTTTTTTCTTCGTTGTGTTCAATACTAAAGAATACATGGTGTTGTGCGTGTAAGATTATTAAAATGTTAATTTATACAAATGAGAATTGAATTACAAATGAATAATAATTTAGTGTTTTGGTCATCCAAAATATACACATTTTTTCCCAGTTCATGGTAATCATGAATTGTTGTTCCTGTTCTTTTCATACAGTAATATTCTTATATCCACACAAAGGGGAGGCATTTGCTATGATACACTATCACTATTCTAGTATTATGACTGGTTGTTTTAATACTTCAGTGGCAAACCCGATGACGCGAGAACAATAGGAAAGTCACTCTTCTTCTGAAAAAGTCGAGAAAAAGCAAAAGTGAAATAATGCCGGTGACGAGACTGATTAAAAGTTATTTCTAAACAACAATCGTACATTTTAAAGAAATAATTTTTTACACTGTGTTATAAGAAATACACAATGTTTCATGTTCATTATTTATTGAGACAACAGCTTTAGAAGCTTGTGAAACTGAAATTTAAAAAACTTCTAATCTTTGCTGCATATTGAACAAAAAAAAAAAAAAAAAAAAATGGAAAAAATCATGTAAATACAAAATCTTTCAGGTCACAATTTTCAGAATGTTCCACATAGTCCATATCAATTAATTTCCCACAATATATTATTTTTTTCACATCTAAGTTTTCGACTACGCCGGTCTTCTCTTGTCACGTGAACATTTTATATAGAAATATTGTTTTTCGTGAATATAACGATTTTAAAGTTGTGTCTGTGAAGGTTCAAAAATTAAAAATAAATAGTTTTACAAAGAATGTTATCCGTTAAAAGATTTTACTATTCTTTTGTACAATCTCAAGAAAAGGTCGTCTAGATTTCTGCACATGAATTTGCGGTCCTCCTTGATTTATTGGTTTACTTTTATAGAAATTGATAACATTATATGGAAATTTTGTTTTTATTTCAATTCATTTTTATTCATACTATTTATCAGAACGTTTTCTTACGAGTTCATAATTATTAGCGTTCTTGTTAAAACGAAACAAACATTGAAATATATCAAAATTTTCAGTGTTTAGAGGGAGGTAATGTTTTGAATCTAGATTTCCCAATGCACATAATGGCGCAATTCTAGTAGCAATGTTCCTTGTAAAGTCATGATCTTATGGTAAATTTGAATGTTAACAAAAAATTTCATCGCTCTATATTTTTTTTTTTGAGTAAGAAGTAAAAACTACCATAACACCAGAAGATTAATAAATTACAACTACCTACGTAAACTGAACGCAGCCTTAAAAGAAGATTGATAATATTCTATAAAGTTTTTTTTATGTTTTAAAAAATTTGTTGAAAACTATTTTTTCATCTAACATCTTTATTGCACTTTTCTTTGCTGTTATGGCAAATTACTCGACCTACAACTGTTGGCCTAGTATCCCTGTGAATTAGTCATTGGATAACCAGAAAAATTACCCAGTGAAATCATGTTTACAAGTAGTTGGTTTTACAAATCATAATTAATACACAAGTTTTGGGAATATATAAAGTAACATGATTACGGAAAATGTACAGTTTTTTTTCCACTTTTGATTCTTAGTACTAGTTATAATAATAAATAATAAAAATAATAACAATTTCTTTATTTAAAGATAGTAAACACAGTTATTGCAACAAACCAATCTTCCTTGAGGCCCATGCATACAAATAACAATACTACAGATATTTACACAAATAATTGTTTGTAAATACCATGCATGCGCAAACGACAAGTAATAATCAGTATCTTGCAGTTTTATTGCTGAATAAGTAGAAATGGAGATGTGGGGGTATACGTCAATCAGTCTACAGCTCCTCAACAAAAACAACAATCTTACGACATCTAAAGGGCAACATACAGTCTACAATAACAGATCGGTGTCCATATTGTATGTCAATCTCTAAATTATCCCAGTATATAAAAGTTGTATATACATTTGTTTGAACAAAGATGTGCCATTTGCAACCTATTATCCAAATAACGAAAAACATCAATGTATGGCATACGCCAACTACTTACAAGGTTCCTGACTAGGGACAGGCACATGATAATGTGGTTGCCGGGTTAAACTTGTATTGAAGGTCTCCTTTCCCTCTTGAGTCATGTGATGTATTGCTGTCACTTGACTTCCGTCGTCGTCGTAAACTTTTTTTTTAAATCTTCTGCTCAGAAATGAAGTACCTTGAAACAGTAACCATGTTTTTCAAGGCAACAATTTTTATACGCGCGTCTTTAAAGACGGGATGTATAATGGTATACCGTTGTCCGCCCGTCTGTCCGTCCGTCCGTTGTTAATACTTCGGACAATAACTCACAAACCATTTCACCAATTTTCATGAACTTTGGTGAATTGTTTTTATGTATTGACGTAAGCTCCCTTTCGATATTTATAAATTTTAGATTTAACGTTTTCAATTATTGGGACTTTATTCATTAAAAGGGGGTTCCAGTTGTCGGACAATAACTCAAAAACGCGTTGAGCAGTTTTCATTAAACTTTAGTGACTTGTTTATATTTAATTAAATAAGATGCCTTTTTTATATATAAATTTCTGATTTCTGAAATTGCATAGATATGCATGGAACTTTATTCGTTGAAAAATCGTAAAAAAATGTCCATTTTTCACATTTTTGACGGTTATAGAATTTTATTCGGTCAAAACTTTTATATCATGTATTTGCCTTGATAGATATTGAAGATACTTTGTAACGTTGTCTTTGATGTTTATCACCAGAAGGTGTGTTGTGAACTAGATAGAAATGTATAGGTGAAAAATCAAAGCCAACAATTTAGTTAAACTTGAGGTAGCCTTAATAGCGCCACATTATTCATGTTTTGTGTCAATGGGTACCACTGTGTGTGCATGTCTTTTTTAGGGGAGGGGTCTATTTGAGCAGTGCTCACAGTATTTATAGTTAATCATATAAATTCGTTTCAAGCATAAAGACGAGCTAAAAGGCGACGGGTGTAGCATTTGCTCATGGCGCAGCTCTTTATCTTTTTACATGTGTCATTCCGTGGCTATGCGGTATGGGGTTTGCTCATAGTTGAAGTCTGTACGGTGATCCTATAACTGCTAACTTCTACGTCATTTGTTCTCTGATGGAGACATACTACAACTTCTTACTTTTATAAATAAAGGAATATATACTACTACTGTAAATTCAGAAATTATTGCGTGCATTTATTATTGCGATTTTGTCATTTTAGACTAAAATGCGATTTTAATTTTTGCGATATTGAGAAAAATCCTGTTTAATTCATATAAAAAAATTTCAAAATGCGAGTTTAAATTATTGCGAGTATAACCCTGTCGCATTTTTCGCAATAATAAAAACATCGCAATAATTTCTGAATTTACAGTATATAATTCCTTGATTATAAAAAAGAGTTCATCGAGATCATTTACTTCTTTGTGCACCAGAAATATATCGAGATCTTAAATAAATATTGACGGAAGTTATTGCTAAACACTTAATGAGGCATACAATGATATCAAATTATGTACTAGACGTAGTCTGCTCAAGAAAGAAACCCTATCGCAGTGAAATCTGTTTAGTCAAAAGCGCACATAGCATGTTACCTGATACTGATCTGGGACTACAGATGTAATGTGCTAATATAGAACTGTAAAATGGAAACGTGGTATGATTGAAAATAGAACATCTATCCACCAGATATATATATATATATATAAAACCTAGGATGCAAACGACGACAATCACCGTACGACCTTGAACAGCGAGAAAACTCCATACTGAATAGTAAGCTAATTTACGTCTCCAGACAACAAAACAGAAATTTTTTCAAAAGGAACAGTTTAACTAACGATCTAATCTAAGCTATAAAAAAGGCTATGAAAAATAAGGAAAGGTTATCAGTCAAATTTCCAGGTATTAAATACTTTCCCGGTGATCATTATATCCTTGTCATGATTTACTAGTTTCGGGGATCACTTTCCTGTTATCGATATCTTCTTTGTGATTAAGCTTGTGAACTTTGTGGAAACATTTATTTTAACGCGCTTTGTTTTTTTTTGAATGGGACCTAATGTAACATTGTTATTTTAAGTCCTAGGTTTGTAAAGACTAAAAAGACTAATTAGTAGCAACGAGTACTCGACAATAAACATCCCCGAGCAACGAGTATAAAACTGCTTGAGTAATATTGTAGGTATATATACGGTTTGCTGATCTGTGTTATAATGTCTTTGAATCTAAGCAGTGATGTCCTATCTATATGAAAATGTTTCTTTGCTGCTTACCAGTTTAATCTTATTAATAAAATCTTCTGTGTAGGACCTGTAAGTAACCAAAGAGGGAGAAAGCTTTAAGATATACCTGACTACGCGGTATGGGCTTTGCTCATTGTTGAAGGCCGTACGGTTACCTATAGTTGTTAATTTCTGTGTCATTTAGTCTCTTGTAGAGAGTTGTCTCATTGGCAATCATACCACATCTTCTTTTTTATATAAAAATTACTTCGAATTAGACAAAATATCATAATTATCTCTAAGGTAATAGCATAAGTGAGTTACATTGTGCATTCTAGCATTCAATCAGCAGCTATGGTCACATAAGCTAGCTTCCTGTAGCAACAAAAACATTTAAAACAGAAGGTATGTTACTGCTAAGAAATGGGAAGTTTACTATTGGAAAGTTGAAACCATCACGTTTGTCATATATTTTAGTTTAAAGTCGTCTATAGGTGTTAATAGCGAGCAAAAGATCAAGAAATACAGCAGACCTTCTACTTTCAGTAGCATCCTTAACCTCAAGTTCACTGGGATATATGAGATGCAAACACCTATTGAAATGTGGCACTGGCAAGGAGTACATTATATTTTAAAGAATATTTCAAACAAAAAGACACAATTCTTCGAATTCTAGGTAGGGAATATAAATTTCAGTTTTGTTTTATTTCATAACAATTTTATAAGGACATTTTTTTTCTACTTGTAAGGAAATACAGGTGTTTTTTTTTATTTCTATGTTAATTTAAATGTTTTGTAAAGGTAAAGCAAGCTAATAGTTTGAAACAACCCGAACTTGGAGTTAAACTAGTCAACCAACATCCACATGGAGTATTAATATTTGTTAAATATATTGTGCCGCGATATAGAAATATTTGAAAAATACTAGATTGTCATCATGAAAAATTTGACAGTTTTCGAATGGAACGATGAAATAATTGTCAGTCTGATACCAAACATTGTTGTGCTCTCTGTTTATCTATTTGTTGGAATATGCGGTAACGTCCTTGTTTTGTTGGTTTATGGATGCCAGATGAAAAACTCTTCTGACGAAAGATACTTCATACCAATTCTAGCCGCTTGTGATTTGATAGCTACTTTGTATCTTGGATCGTTTGCAATATACAATTCGATAAACCAAGTCACCTATTCAAACTATGTATTATGTAAAATAACATCTTTCTTTTCTGGCTTGGCCACTTTCATTCCAACATGTATGTTACTTATCATTGCAATTCAACGATACTTCAAAATATGCATGAATCTGAATCATTCTAAGACAATTCTCTTTAAGAGAGTGTCATTGGTGTTGGCAAATTTGTGTTCAGTTTTAGTTGCAATGCCATTACCGTTTGTATCCGAATTAATCCCTGTTCGCAGTTCTAGATACCGAATTACCGGAATGCGATGTGGATCGTCTAGTAAAGGGAACAATTTAGCAAGAAATGTATACTTTATTGTGGTTGGTTTGTTTGTTGTTGTCACAGTAACAACATTTATCGTTTTATACGCAAGAATAGCACATACGATCTATGGCCATTTTAAAAAAAGAAGAAATCAGAATGAAAAAAAGGGGAAAGAAGCCAACATACAAGAAAAAAGTGTAGAAAATAACAAAGAAAATCACGAAGATTTATCTGTGAGTGATTTCCCGATGAATTCACATGAAACTAAATGCAATGAAAAAACCCACACGGCAACTGTTTCTAAACTAACTGAATCTGTAAAGCGACGAAGAAAGGACCGTGAATTGACGTATAAAATGGCAATCATGTTTTTCGTTATTACTTTGGTATTTTTTATTTCTTATTCACCGAAATTAATAATGATAATTATTTCTGGAATCGACAAAGATTTTGTGGATAGACTTTCAAATTTAGGAAGATCGGCTGTGTTATTTGTTTATGATATGCAGATCATTAATAACATTGTGAATCCTTTTATCTACGCTTTCATGGACACCCTGTTTCGCGAAGAAGCCACGACATTGTTAAAGCGTGTGCTTAATTGTGACTAATGTTCTACCAAAGAAATTATTCATTTTTGAACTGTACCATACTCAAACATATGTCTTTGGATTTGACCAAAAAAGAGAAGAACTTTTGAGCGAATGTCAGTTTGTTCTTAGTTCGTCTGCAGTTCGTCCAGTTTCTTAATAACAGGACTTTTTTACCGTCCTTTAACTGCAGGGAACGAATCAGACGGGGTGTAACACATAGATACCTTATCAAAATTGGATATAAGATCCTTATTATCACAGTGGTGTTATTTATAGAGCACATAAATTAAGATATGATTGATCTTAACTATGAATTAATTATTGTCTTAATGGTTATGAATTTAACACTATACTTCAATATTGTCCTTATCGATACTTACAATGAATATGGATTTAATTTTAGCATAGCAAAACATGTATCACCATTCAGATATGAACATTTATTGTCCTATATCCTGTCTATACAATGTACTTGTATTTTGCTACACAGTTATGCTTTTCAGTAAATGTTTGTGACGTCTTTAATCTAAATACTTTAGATGTGTACTGATTGATACTCTTGTCTGAGAAAACATTATTTATTTTTGCTTAGAACGAGCTTCCAGTATTTGCCAATACTCATAAGTCAGTATTTTGTGTCTTTTGTCTTTTCTTTATGAATTGTTTTTTTTTTCAGGTTCGTGCTGATCTGATGAGTTAATCCCTCTCCAACTGACTGTTAGTTTATTCTCATGTCGTTCTGTTACACTACTGTTCAAAGTCAGGGCGCTCACAAACATCTTTTACCCCGCCACATTCTGTATGTGGTTGTCGTTAAGTCAGTAGCATGTAATTCAGCGATTGCTGGGGGTTGCTGTCTGTCATATTTGATTTTCGTTTTCTCGTTTAGATTTTTACACATCTTGTAATGACGTGGTCTTTTATATCTAATGTACACTGCCACTCAAGAAAAAACCCCAATTTGAAACGATTAAAGAAATTGTTTAAAACAACAGCCAGTGTTTAATATGCTCATTTTAAATGTACATGTAATTTTAAGAGGAACAACACATACTACTGAAACAAGATTTAATCATTGATCACAATAGGGAAAATATCAATATAAAGGATAATACTCGATTTTTTTAATAACATAAAAAGTATCGAAATGAACTACAAAATAGCCTGACATGAATAGGAAGCAGATAGTAGCCCTAAGTAGATGTTTTTTTTGTTTTTTGTTTTTTTTTTGAATATTTTAGTTATATGGTCATCCAAAATTCCAAAAACATTTTTTTCCAGTTCGTAGTCTCTTCTTACAGTACTTTCCACCCCATCACCGCCTACTACAGATGTTGGAATATGCGTTGTCAACCAACAGATGAATTCGCTCCTTCCTACATAACAGAAAATAGAGCGTTATACTGTCTCGACGCAATTACCAGTACTCTCTGGTGTACTTCAAGTCACAGTTCTGGGACCATTACTGTTCCTGGCCTACTTCAATGACTTGCAAGAAACAACAGCTACATTAGAGACCAAATAATTTGCCGATGACAGCCTTCTCTTTCGAACCATGACCAATCAAGCAGACAATACCCTTCTACAGAGATTTAACATCATTGGTAGACTGGGAAAATAAATGGCAAATAAGTTTCAACGCCACAAAATGCCGTGTAATAAGAATATTACAAAAAAATCGACAGTGATACAAACATCATACAAACTCCAGGGTTCATATACTAGATACAGTTGAAGACAGCAAATGCCTTGTAGAAGCAATCAGTAACAATCTTACCTGGGATAGGCATATCAATAATAAAGTTTGCTAAGGAATAAGAACTGAAACTTAATAATTTATCCACAGAAACCTTAAAGGCAGCAGCATATATAAGGAAAACATTTATATAGAAAATATATTTATAGAAACAATTCATGGAATTCTAAAATATGAATCTAAATGTCAAATTTATTAGTAAATTCTTCCTGTACTGGTAAAGAAAATAACTCGATTTTAAAGAACAATTTTAGATTTAGAATTAATTCTTGGAATTCTAAAATATTTATATAAATTTCAGTCTTCCATCATGTCAAGTTTATAAGGAAATTTAAATAGTAATTGAAAGCTAAAGCAACCAAACATTTTGAATTACCGAGCTTGGAGTTAAACTTATTAAGCAAAATCCCAATAGAATATAACTATTCGTTGTTTTGTAAATATTTTGTGCCGGGACATTGAGATATTGATAAATACTAGATTGTCATCATGAAAAGCATTACAGTTTTGGATTGAAACGATGAAATTATCGTAAGTATGATTCCAAACCTTTTTGTGCTCTCTGTTTATCTATTTGTTGGAATATGCGGAAACGTCCTTGTTTTGTTGGTTTATACATGTCAGATGAAAAACTCTTCTGACGAAAGATACTTTATACCAATTCTAGCCGCATGTGATTTGATAGCTACTTTGTATTTTGTATTTTGGATCGTTTGCAATATACAATTCGATAAGTCACCTTTTCAAACTCTGTATTATGTAAAACAATATATTTCTTTTCTGGATTGGCTACATTCATTCCGATATGTGTATTACTTATTATTGTATTTCAACGATACTTCAAAATGTGTATGAATCTTAATCAGTTAAAGACACTTTTCTTTAAGAGTGTCATTATGGTTAGCAAGTTTGTTTTCAGTTATTGTTGCAACGCCGATATCGTTCGTAAATGAAATAATTCCTATCCACAGTTCTAGATACAATATCACCGGGATGCGATGTGAAACATCACCGAAAGGTAATATTTTAGCACGAAACATATACGTAATTATAGTTGGGGTGTTTGCTGTTGCTACTGGTACGACTTTTATAACCTTATACTCAAAAATTGCATACAAAATTTTTGTTCACTTCAAAATTGGCAGTATTCAGAACGATAAAAAGGTAAAAGAAATCAACGAAGAAGCCAATTATAGAGAAAAGAATGATCAAGAAGAACATTCAGCTGTATGCGATTCTCATATGAATTCAGTTGAAAAGAACAACAAAACTTGTCAAATACCAATTATTTCTTAACAAACTGGATCCACAAAGAGACGAAAAAAGGATCGCGGAATTACACATAGAATGGCAATTATGTTTTTCATTATCACTTTGTTATTTTTCATTTGTTATATACCTAAATTAATATTGATCATAATTTCTGGAATCTACCAAGATTTTGCGGAAAAACTTTCAACTTCGCAAAGACCGGCTGTGATGTTTGTAAATGACATGTTTATCATTAATAACATTGTGAATCCCTTTATCTACGCTTTTATGGACACCAAGTTTCGCACCGAAGCCACGACTTTTTTTAAAGCGTGTAATTAATTGTTGAAGATCTCATTCGTTACAGGGATGGGACATACTGCGGATTCATTTAGTTTTGTGGGCTTCAATTTTCGTGGATACAGAAAAAAAAGACATTTCGTGGGATAAAAAAATTGTGGATGCTGTTTCACAAATAGAAAAAAAAATGTTTCAGATACGTCAATTCGTGTATCTCTGTTTTAGTGTTGTCATTTTAGCGGTATTTTTAACATTGCCATATAAGCGGAAGGTTTGGCTAGCCATAAAACCAGGTTCAACCTACCATTTTTTCTTAAAATGTCCTGTACCAAGTCAGGAATATGGCAGTTGTTATCTAAAGTTCGTTTCTATGTATGTTGGCGATTGCTTTTGTTGTAGTTCAGTATTTCTGTTGTTCCGTTGTTTTCCTCTTACAGTTGATGTGTTTCCCTCGGTTTTAGTTTGTTACCCGGATTTGTTTTTGCTTATTTGAATTATGACTATTGAACAGCGGTATACTACTGTTGCCTTTATTCAATAATAAAAAATAAAAGATAGAAATTCATTTAAAATGTTTTGAATTGTCAAAATCCTCGTTTGGTCATTCTAGGTTAAAAATTTTATTTAAAACTTCGATTGCAAGGATGGACAAAGGCAACTAATTATTTGTTTGTTTAACAATTTATAAATTCTCGCCGAAAGGTATCAATAAAGGTGCACCGGTTAGTCTATGTTTTAATATCTTGATTACAATACAATGAAATCTTACCCTTGTGGTCATTCATGCATAGTTACTTAGTACACGGAAAAAATATGTACTATGAAAATCAGAGGGCAAATTCAAGCCATTTGATTGGCCGAGAAGTTGTAAGTATGTGGTAAGTGAAATTTAATGTATTTTTCCAAAACAATTTAAGGGCAATATCCCGTACTTAATCCTAATAATTTTTAATCACCAATTAACCAAATTATGACACGGTAATTAACAACTTGCAGTTATCTAACAAAAAATTAAAATAAATTCTCACTGATATTCTACAGATTTCCTAATTTATCTAACCAAAATATTTTTATAATTTATTTCAAGAAAACGTTTTAAGTTACTATGTTTATTGCAAACATAACGGAAATAAACATCCGGCTGAGTACACATTTCTCGGAATTATTCTTCTTTGAATTCTTAAATTCGTGGTTTGCTGTGACCCACGAAACCCACGAAAATTGATATATCACGAATAAAAATGAATCCACAGTCCTTAGCATGTTTTTTTCTGTCAACGGAAACTTTAAGTAAATGTCAGTTTGTTTTTTTTTTTTTTTTTTTTGTGTTCGTGTAGTTTCTTAATAGCAGGAATGATACGTTTTAATGTGTTTGTAAATAATAGATGTTATATAAAGTTCTGTCAATAAGACCGTAACTTAACAGCATTGCAAGGCGATACTGTTTCATGTTTGGAAGAATAGTGAATTAGGCTATTAATTTTCAGGGGCCTCGGTTACCGAGTGGGCTAAGTAGTCAAACAACTGTATCACTGGCCTGTCAACACTGAGGTTGTGAGTTCGAATTCCGAACGTGGCAGGTACGCTCGAGTCCAATCTTAATTGACCAAGATTGTTAGTTTTCCTATCAAAGGTCGATGGTTCTCTCCGGGCACTCCAGCTTCTTCCACCAATCAATAAAGGCAACAGTAATATACCGGTGTTCAAAAGTCATAAATCGATTGAGAGAAAACAAATCCGGGTTACAAACTAAAACCGAGGGAAACACATCAACTATAAGAGGAAAACAAAGGAACAACAGGAATACTGAAGTACAACAAAAACAAACGTCAACATACATAGAAACGAACTTTTGATAACAACTGCCATATTCCTTGGTATATTTGGTACAGGACATTTTAAGAAAAAATGGTGGGTTGAACCTGGTCTTATGGCTAACCAAACCTCCCGTTTATATGACAATGTTAAAAATATCGTTAAAATGACAACACTACGTGACAGAAATACAGCACAAACACACGCAAGAACACTCATCACAGAGAAACGCACAAACAAATAATATAATAGTCGACACAACATGCAAATCGCAGAACAACAACAAACATCTTCCATCAAAGACAGACACCACAAACAGTGACGCACTTACGTAACGAACATGCAATCTCGAACTTTATACAATTATTTTCACAATACCAGTCCAAACAATTTCCATGACGAATGATGGTATTTAAAGGCAATTTTATAATTATTTGAACAACAAACGATAAGACATAACACATTAAAAACTGACCGCCACGAAATAGCACAACAGTGATGAAAATGGCATTAAACACCAATCCATCAATTAATCAATATCAATTTACAAAATACATGTATGCAGTGTCAGTGAGTGAGTTTATGTCACCCAGTATCAATTACAGCAGAGTAAATTATAAAAAACTGTTAACACAAAGATATGTCTCGCCTTTTTGTTATTTTGATAATAAAATGCAATTGTTGAAAATAAATTAGCTATGTTTAAACATGTAAGTTATGCAAAATATTCAAAAACAATGAACCATGACTGAATGTACAGGGCCAAATATTCTCAATGAAAATGAGAATTGCCAATGCTACTACAACTTCATACCAAATATCATTGACCTACCACTAGCGGTTCATCATAAACGGACCTAATCACAAACTAAACATGTAAACTAAGCAAAAGTTTCAAAGTCAATAGACCATTACTGAGGGGCAGGGCAAAATAATCTCCATTGAAATTAGATGAACCAATGCTAATAAAACTGCATATAAAATATCACTGACCTACCACTAGATGTTCACCATAAACTGACCTAATCACAAACTAATACATTGTTGACACCGCAGTCGCCGCCGCCTCTGCCCCCGAAAACAGCATACCTATGTCTCGCTTTTTAACTCCGTAAAGGTGAGAAAGAAACTGATTTTTGAACATCTTCGATGATTGTACAATTGCTTGAAATACAGTTATTTTTTTCTTCACAACATTTATAGGACCTAAAAGAGAGGCGTTTGATGATGTTGAATAGTACAGAAATGCACATTATTTCTTTTGATTTCCATCATAACTATGTTTTTGAAATGTTTTTATTTACAATTTGTTCTAAGGTTGTGCTTTTACACCACTGTTAAAGTTTAAAGGTATAGTTGAGCGCTCACAAACATGTTTAATCCGCCCCATTCTGTATGTGCCTGTGGTCTCTGGTATATAATTGACCCATTGGTAAACATACCACATCTTCTTACTTTTATCAAAGTGGAAGAGGATAATATATTATGTCCGAGGTATAAATACATTGATACGATTAACATACTGACAAACTATTAAACTTATTGTTGCACCACTAATTGACACAACACCTGTCTTTTATTGAAAACTGTACGTGTTTTGCTCATTTGTTTCGCTGAGTTGCTGTTGTTTTTTTACCCAGCATTTCCCTTTGTTTAAATAATCACATCCTATTAAGAATGTTACTTTAACACGAATATGTTGTATCTTTATTTTTTTCTCGGTGTTCGCGTTTCTCTCCAATATTTTGTATTTTGTGTAAAGGTAAATAATTTCATGTTGGAGAAACGTAAATATTATAATCTGTTTAATGAAATTTACCAGTATTAAGAGCTAAAATGAATCAAGTGTAAATAAATTATAAATCTGCATATACCATAAACAAAACAAATGACGTGAACGAAGAAAGAAGTAAACATTTGAACAAAAAAAAAGGTTTTATTCAAATCAAAAAAATAAATACAAATTAAAACGAATTAAAACGAATACACTTGAATTATCTGCGAGTACTCTTAAAAAGGAACCTTGTGTCTATTGTCATTATGTTGATGTTTTTTTGTTACGTGTCAATCTGGTGAGTTTATTCGTTTCCAGTAAATGTTACATTTTATTCTAATGTTTTGATAATACAACACTGTCTAATTTTTAGGGGTTGTTGTTGTTGAGCGGTTACAAACATGTTTAATCCCGACGTACTTTGTAAGTGCCTGTCTCAAGCCACGTACTTGTAATTCAGTGGTTGCCTGCCGTTGGTTGTTGTCTGTCATACCGAATTAGACTATTTACCCCTATTTGTGACATTTTTACCTACTGTTTTTGTTTGTTTTGTTCACACATCGTTGTCAATATAATGGAATTTGATGCGACTGTCATACAAGTGAGAGGTTTAGCTAGCTTTAAACCAGGTTCAATCCACCATTTTCTACATAAGAAAATGCCTGTACCAAGTCAGGAATATGACAGTTGTTATCCATTCGTTTGATGTGTTTGAGCTTTTGATTTTGCCGTTTGATAAGGGACTTTCCTTTTTGAATTTTCCTCGGAGTTCAGTATTTTTTGTGATTTTACTTTTTTCATATATGTTTTTGTTGATCGTTTTGTCATAAATCGAATCACATTTTGCCATGTCGGGGCCTTCATAGCTGAATATACGGGATTGGTTTTGCTTGTTGTTGAAGAGCGAACTGTGACCTTTAATTGCTTAAATCCATGTCATTTTGACCTTAGTTGACGATTGCCTTATTAGAAATCATACCACATCTCCGTGATTTTATATCAACAGTAATTTACAACAAAGGAAAAAAGACGGCTAAACATAACATCTTAGTTGTCCTTTGAAAGCACTATAAGGACATAATGCACTATCAAATCATGATATTCCACAGAAAGATTATTCATAAAAACGCCAAGTAATATACTGAACAAATATATATGCGCAGGATCATCTTAAAATAATAGCTTGATCCTGAACATTGTTATAAAGCAAATTATGAAATTATGAATGTTAATCAAGTAATGTTATACACAAAAAACCGTAAGACAACTGTTATAATTTAGTCATAATATTGAGAAGAAAAAAAAAGATATACACATTATTTATTAACCACAATGATATTTAAATAAATTGTTAGCAGTAGCAAGTCCAAATTTCGGTGTCTTTTTCGTATACATGAACTGTAATGGAAAAGGCAGATTTTCAAAGTGACATTGACAAATGCTCGTTGAACGGAAATACGTGTAGCTGTCTCAAATGTTATTCAGAGAATATGTGGTGCTATTGGGAGTTGTTGTTGATGCTTGGATTTTAGGTATAATGGTATGCTAGATTGGTATAATTATGTGAATGTTTATTAAAACAAGTGTTCGTCCTAATAGAAGTTCCTGTGGAAACTGTTATAAACAATGCTATACTTTCTGTTCCTGTTGGAACAAATATTCTATACTCTCTATTGCGTCAGGAACAAATACTGTATTATTTCTTAGAGTGGAAATAGTATTCCAGAATATTTCTTCCCTTTGGAACTAATATTATAAAGGAACTTCTATTCCATGACATTAGTATTGTAATTAATCGTTTTATATTGAAAATATAGATTAAATCTAACGTCATAATTTATATTTGTTTATAGTTAATACCAAAACTATTCAATTTGTATCAAGAATTTTGTTGAACAAATATAAATTGTTCAATAAATATGAGGTTTTTATAAAAGATATAATATTATCTTTCCAGCTCAAATATAAAGCTATGTATCTTTTTAAGATTATATTCAAAGAAGAATTTTATTATAATATGGTAATTTTGATACGTATTGTCATTCTATTTTCTTTATTATTTGACGTATATTATAATTGTATGATATGAAAATTATATTATACATCGGTGTCTTCAATATATGCCAACAAACAAAATAGAATAGGTCTTGTTATAACAATTAACAATTATTTCTGATTTAGATATAGTCATTATTTTAAGCATTAAAATTACTCGTTTAAAATTAGACACAGCAACAAAATACTTGCAAAATTGTGTTGTAGTAAATGTGAAATTAAAACAAAATAGACAAAATAACAAAATAGAACTCAAAAATAAAATAAACATACATACATAAAATTTATAATATAATAAAATTCCTAATTTTCCGTTGTCTTAAGTTAATTCCTTACACAAAGATATCAGCAACCCATAAAATTACCTATATTTTCAGTAATGTATGTAACAAAAATAGTTTTGCGCATACTTAAACGCTAATTTTATTTGGGTTGTAAATTGATTAGCCCCTTATTCATTTATGTTTTATAACACTTAGTGAATTCACATATTATTCAGTTTTTATTCTGAAAAAATTAATTTTGATTATCATATTTCTTTTGCATTATTCAATATATTTAAATCTTAAAGTTATTTTTGGTTAGGTATGTGTAAAATCTAGAATACTGTCTTTTCATACTGTTTTTTTTTTGCGCCATGATATTGTCAGCGGTCTTTCTTTAACATGTGATGTCTGTCATCTTTCTTGGTATCTTTTCACTTTGTACTTGATTTGTCTAAACCACAGACCTGATTTACCACGTCTCAATATTTCTGAATCGGTTTTGAACATTCTTGAAATAAAAAATCTTGCTGCAAACATAATATTAAATTGTTTGTTTTTACACAAAAACTAGCCACCTTCCAAGTTCAAGGACATAACTTTAAGACTGAATGTAAATACAAATAAAAACTGAGTTTTACAATTCACTGAAATATATTATAAGAGTATTATGTGTAATTTAAAACAAAAATGTAAAATAAAGTATTGGTCACTGTTCTTGATTTCAAGCTACAGGCTATGCAAAATTGTTAAATTTATCTGGCGTACAAAATTTCAATCCTGGTATCTGCGATGAGTTGATTTGTAAGGATTAATGATAGGGGGAAGGAAAGTAGGTAGATCTTGATATTCTGATCATGTTTGCTTAGTCAAATTTTATCTGTCTATTATGGCTTTCATTGATTGCATTCACCCTTATGCAAACTATTGTTAGCCATGGCGGCCGCATTAGTTGATTTGCAGAAACAAATAGCAAAAACTTTAGACTAGATACCGAAGAGGTAAGAGGTAATAGGATGAACGAATCATATAAACCCGAAGGCATATATAATACAAGCCCAAACGAAAAAATATAAACAAGTCTAAATTGAAAACAACGTTCAAACCTATAATTGCGTTGGATAAAAACCGCAATTTTTATACGTGTGCATACAAAACAAATTTCTTGGTAGAGGGGTCTAAATACAGCACAAACAACATTTTCCAAAAGACCAAAAAAGTGGAAAAGTATATTTTAACAAAACGCATTTGACTAGCTTTAGCGTTGTCGTGCGTGTCTTTGGTATTTATTAGCCTTTTTACTACGTTAATATTCATATACTTGATAAGACACTGTCAAATTTATGCTTGGATATTCGGTATACGTATTGGTTTTATGTCTACATGCATGAGCAGTTTATAGCAGGAGAAATACATTTTATCTATAAAAAAAATTAAATATAGAAAAAATTCATGAAATTCTAGAATATGAAAATAAATTTCAATTGCGTTTTTATGTCAAATTAATCAGGAAATATTTCCTCAAGTGGGAAGGAAATACTTTTTATTTCATATACCATTCAAATATGTGGAAACAATACTTGGAATTTTAGGATATAAATATTTCCACTTGTGTTTTCTTTCAATTCAAATTCATAGGGAAATTTAAATATTTATTGAAAGTTGAAGCATGCTAACAGTTTGAAAGAAACCTCGATTGGGTTTCAACTTGTAAACCAATATCAGACGGAATATAAATATTAAGACACCACCTCTACTTGTTAAATGTCTTAATTGTGCCGCGATATTGAGATATTGATGAATACTAGATTGTCATAATGAAAAATTTGACACTTTCGGAATGGAACGATAAAACAGTTGTTAGTATGATTCCAAACATTGTTGTGCTCTCTGAATATGCGGAAACGTCCTTGTTTTATTGGTATATGCATGTCAGATGAAAAACTCGTCAGACGAAAGATTCTTCATACCAATTTTAGCCGCTTGTGATTTGATATCTACTTTTTATCTCGGATCGTTGGCCATATACAATTCGATATTCATAGTCACCAATTCAAACTCTGTGTTTTGTAAAACAACATCTTTCTTTACTGGCTTGTTAATATTCATTTCAATATGTGTGTTACTCATTATTGCAATTCAACGATACTTCAAAATGTGTATGAATCTGAATCATTCTAAAATACAATTCTTTAAAAGAGTGTCATTGGTGTTTGCAAGTTTGTTTTCAATTTTGGCTGCATCGCCCTTACCGTTCTTTATGGAAATAGTTCCTTTTCATAGTTCTAGATACGGGGTCACCGGAGTGCGATGTGGAATTTCACCTAAAGGTAATACTTTAGCAAGGAACATATACTTTATTTTAGTTGGGGTGTTTGCTGTTGCCACAGGTAGTACTTTTATTACCTTATACTCAAAAATTGCGTACAAAATTTTTGTTCACTTCAAAATTAGCAGCAATCAGAACAATAAAAAGGTAAAAGAAATCAACGAAGAAGCCAATTATAGAGAAAAGAATGATGCCAGTGATTACAAAGAAAATCAAGAACATTCAACTGTACGCGATCATCAGATGAATCCACGTGAAAAGAGCAGCAAAACTCGTCAAATACCAATAATTTCTAAACAAACTGGATCTTCAAAGAGGCGAAAAAAGGATCGCGGAATTACATATAGAATGACCATTATGTTTTTCGTTATCACTTTGTTATTTTTCATTTGTTATATACCGAAATTAATATTGATTATCATTTTTGGAATCTACAAAAACTTTTCGGAAAATCTTTCAACTTCGCAACGATCGGCTGCGATGTTTGTTTATGAAATGTTTATCATTAATAACATCGTGAATCCCTTCATCTACGCTTTCATGGACACCAAGTTTTGCATTTAATTGTTGAATACCTCATTCGTTACAAAGATGTGTAAAACTCAACATGTTTCTGTGGTTTTACAAGAAAATGAATGTAAGGGAATGTCAGTTTGAATTTTGTGTTCGTGTAGTTCCTGAACAGCAGGAATGTGGTGATCATTTTTGTGTGCTTGTTGATAAAAGATGTTATATAACTGTTATTAAGACCGTAACTTAATAACACAAGTTTACAAAATTGGGAAACAAAATTCACCTTTGCATCTTTGAAAGGGGACAATACTTCATGTTTAGAAGAGTTGTGAATTAGCTTATTTATTTTCAAAATACGCTGTGTCAGTGAGTTAGTTTGTGTTTATGTCACTTAATGCATTCATATACAGCAAAGTCAATTAAATAAAAAAAATCTCCAATAATTGTTCAATTAATTGAATTACATTGTATAACTATTTTTTTTAAATTTATTCCCGACATGTATTAGACCTAAATGTTTGATAAATTTGAATAGTGCATGAATACATATTATTCCTTTTGATTTCCGTAATAACTATATATATCTATGTTTTTATACAAGTTTTACAGTTTGTTCTCCCATTATGTTTTGACACTACTGTCAAAGATTAGGGGATTATTTGAGCGCTGGCAAACATGTTTAACTCCGCCACATTCTGTATGTGCTCGTCCCAAGTCAGTAGTCTGTAATTCAGTGGTTGCCGTTGGTTGCTGTCAGTCATATTTGTATATTTGTATTTCGTTTATTTGTTTTGTGCCTATATCAGGTCGTTGGTTTTCTTGTTTTAATTGTTCTGTATTTAATCATGTCGGGGCCTTTTATAGCTTACTTTACAATACATGTATATGTTTTGCTGATTGTCGAATGCCGTATGGTAACCTATAGTTGCTAGCTTTTATTGTGTCATTTGGTCTTTTGTGGATAATTGATTCATTTGCAATCATACCACATCTTGTCATGTCGGAGCTTTTTATAGCTGACTACGCGGTATGGGTTTTGCTTATTGTTGATGGGCGTACTGGTACCTATAGTTGCTGAAATCCATGTCATTTGGATCCTGGTTGATTTATGTCGCATAAGCAATCATACCAAATATCCTTAATCGTATATCAACAGGGATTTAAAAAGGAGGAAAGCAGACAGCTTTACATAATGTTATAAGTTGTCATTTAAAAGCACAATATGGACAAATTGCACTATTTTACTGACGTGTATCTTAATATAGATAGACCATTAATTTTCTAAATGTATTTATAGAATATACTTTACTTGTTTACACTATTTAAAGTGACTATGAATAAAAGAAATATGTACAAATATTAAGACTTTTAAGATCTTGATCTGTCTCAATACAGAGCTTGATTTGTTTCATTTACAATCTTAATTTGTCTCTTTCACAGAACTTAAGTGTCTCAATGTCAGAACTTGATTTGTCTCAATTACAGAACTTGATTTGTTACAATTACAGAACTTGATTTGTTTCATTTAGAGAACATGATATGTTTCAATCACAGAACTTGATTTGTCTCAATTACAGAACTTGATATATCTTAATCACAGAACTTGATTTGTTCAAATCACAGAACTTTATTTGTCACAATTACAGAACATGATTTGTTTCAATAACAGAACTTGATTTGTCTCAATTATAGAACATGATTTGTCTCAATCACAGAACTTGATTTGTCTCAATTACAGAACATGATTTGTCTCACAGAACTTAATTTGCAGAATCAGTCTTAGTTTTAATCGGTCTAAAAACTCGAAAATTCGTCGTAACTATTCTACAAGTTTCACGGACATAACTCTTAAGACAGGATGGAAATGCAAATAAAAAAAAATCCATTTAAATATATTATACCAGTAATATGCGTATTTTTCAGAAAATGTAATAAACGTATTGGTCATTTTTTTTTCAAGCTACAGGCTATGCAAAATTGAAACATTTCTTGAGTGCTAATGATAATTGTAGGGAGAGGAAAGTAGGTAGATCTTGATTTTGTTCATGTTTGCCCAGTCAAATGTTATGTTTATTGTTGCTTGCATTTTCACGTAAGTATACTTTTTTTAGCCATGGCGGCCATATTGGTTGATTGACAGAAACAAAAAACACATACTCTGTTCTAGATACCTAAAGATCATTCAGCCCATCTTTGGATGAAATTGTTTCACATTTTGTCATGTCGGGGCCTTTTATAGCTGACTATACGGTATGGTTTTCGCTCATTGTTGAAAGCCCGCGTACGGTGATCCTTTGTTGCTTAAATTCACGTCAGTTTGGACTCTGGTGGATAGTTATCTCATTGAAATTACACCAAGTGTCATTATATACATACATATTAAACTAGTACACATTTTTGTTTAGGAGCCAGCTGAAGCCCGCCTCCGGGTGTGGAATTTTCTCGCTGTGTTGAAGACCCATTTGTGGCCTTGGGCTGTTTTCTGCTCTTTGGTCGAGTTGTTGTCTCTTTGACACATTCCCCGTTTTCATTCTCAATTTTATATTAAAATTATTAAGCAGTGGTCGTATTATCTTACAAATATTATGCCACACCTAGCTTGTATCTGAATCAACCAGCTACATGCATATTCTGCATAATAGCTAAATTTATACAGTTTCAATAACTCGACCCAATCTGTATCAACAATCCCTTCTTTCTGCTACTTCTAAGGCCCTGGAACAATTTACACATAGCTATACGAAATTTAAGTTCTATCAATACCTTTAAAAAGGTTTGGCAACAGAGGTTTCGGCATATTCATAATATACATTTTATCTACTTTTCATGTTTTGGATGATTTTTTTTTAATGAAGCGTTTAACTAAGGTATATATCATTAATATTGTTTGTCATGAGAGATGTTCAACAAATTTGACAAATTTTCCGGTTTCCTGTTTCGGAGATTTCATGATAAAATTATTAGATCTTTATCAAAAATAGTAAATTCTTGTTATGACATGTTGTCAGTTTCCGTAAACAATCAAGTTTGTAATCTTTAGAATAGAGTTTTCTTCGACAAATTTTCCGGTTTCCTGTTTTTGGAGATTTCATGATAAAATTCTTAGATTTTGACCCAAAATAGTAATACTGGTTTGTTAAAAGTTTTTAGTTTCCGCAAAAAATAAAGTTGGTGATGTTTCAATTAGAGTTATCATACATTATTTGTTATTTGCTGAGACAACGTGGAGCCAAATGACAAACATATATAAAGTAAGAAATATTTTATTTGGCAAATGTACAAAATTGTACGGCCACGGCTTGACAAAGAATTGGACTGCCGAGAAACATAATTGGCAAGTCCCTAGTATATATAATTAAACCTTATTGTCCATTCCTTATTCCTTATTTCAACATTATTGTCCATTCCTTATTCTTTATTTCCACATTATTCTTATTCCCTATTTCCACATTATTGTTTTTCCTTATAATGTCATTTCCTTATATCAACATAATATCCTTATTAACATTATTGCTTCCAAAATATATCGGATGCTGGCCCTGGGAAACAGAAGCTCAGCGGATACATAATTCAAATATAAGAAGCATAATATATTTGTAGATGTTGTGTCGTTATTTTCGCCAAATGGTCGAATTCATATGCCGAGGTTCATTGGGCACTGAGTTCGACCACCTCCACAAATGCGGTAGCGATACAACGCACCCGCCATGACCGTACATTTAAATGACCATATTCAGTAAATAAGCCAATAAATGAAATAAGAAAAAAAACAATTGTCCAAATCAGATAAGCGAAAGCCGTCAGATGTGAACATTCCAGGATTATTATATGATATTTCAGGGTATTTTATGTAACCCCCTCCCAATTGTACACATAGCCAAACTGCAAATTTGTTTATTCTTGTGGCTGCTATATTCATTGCTTGTTGGTTTTTACTTTATCTCCAAAATTATAACGCGGAAGAATCTGGGACCAAATAAGTTTGTTTGTGTCAGCATTTCATGTATTTTCAAAATATCATACTTCAATGTTTCTCTGAAATCAAAGAGTGATATAGACCCTACACTATTACCACCACAATGGAAAACTAAAATTTTAGGAGGAGATTCAATTTGGAGGAGAAATTTTATCCTAGGTACAAGCTCCCCCCATTACATGAAACCTTTTCCTTGCCACCATACCCTGTAATTTGTACTATGCAGTCCTAAGCGACAGCCATCGTATGATCGTTAGCTTCTATAAACGCATTTTTCACAATCGAAGACCCAACAACCAAAACCGATACGTGTTCTTGTTGACTTGAAGATTCATCTAGTACCGTAAGTATGAATTTGTAAGAATAGTTAATTAAATATTTAAAAAGCTCGTATACATTTTTATCAAATCTATGTGAAAGTTTTTTGAGAAAAAATCAATATCAACTGTTATTATACTTTGAACTCATTAACGAATGTACCCCTTAAATACATTTGACTTCCAGCGACGTAGTCTCTTTATCTCTTCCTCGGAGGTTCCTTTTTCAAAGTGGCTTGAAGCAGCACCGATGTGGAAAGAATAGGTTCGAAATGAAACTGAATCCGTTTCGCCTACATGTATTAAAACCTTACTTAGAACACATGAAAACTGGTACCATGTCACTGGACTTCCTCCAAAGTGACAGAATAAGGGGCTCTTTACTTTGCATTGCGTAATTTTTTAATCAATAAATTGGACAATCTTTTAGTTTAGTTTCTGTAATTTTTATAGCCGTACCATGACCATTTTGATCCGTTTTTGAGAATGGGATAAAAATTTCTAGCAATTTCAACGTGATCTCTATTTTACAGCGTAACGTTCTCAATTGCTATTACTTGGAGCGCCTGCCACTTTTTACTGCGTACTATCTCACCTATCCTCAAAACCCATGAAGAACAAACATTTGGTAATTTATCAATGATGCGTACTAACAGTTTCTTTGTGATTGAACGATTGCTTATGGTATTGAAAAACAGACAAAAACACAAAAACTTAACATTGACCAATGAACCATGATAATGGGGTCAAGGTAAGATTATACCTGCCAGACAGACATGTACATCTTACAGTTATTCCATACAATATATATAGCTGACCTATTACTGTTAAGTATTTGAAAAACAGACCAAAACACAAAAACTTAACATTGACCAATGAACCATAAAAATGAGGTCAAGGTCAGATGATACCTGTCTGACAAACATGTGCACCTTACAATCATTCCATACACCAAATATAGTTGACCTATTGCTTATAGTACTTGAAAAACAGACCAAAACACAAAAACTTAACATTGACCAATGAACCATAAAAATGAGGTCAAGGTCAGATGAAACCTGCCAGACTGACATGTACCCATTACAATCATTTTATTTACCACATATAGTTGACCTACTGCTTATAGTATTTGAGAAACAGACCTAATCACGTAACTTTAACCTCGATCTCTGATCCATGAAATGAGGTCGAGGTCAGGTGAACCCTGTCTGGGGGGACATGTAGACGTTGCAAGGAACCCATATACCAAATATAGTTATCCTATTACTCATTATAAGTGAGAAATTCACATGACAAAAAAAGTATAATTTTTTTTCAAGCAGTCGCTGAACCATGAAAATGAGGTCAAGGACAATGGACATATGACAGACGGAAACTTCGCAACACAAGGTATCTGCATACAAGATATGAAGCATCCAGGTCTTCTACCTTCTGAAATATAAAGCTTTATAAAAATAGTTAACGCCGCCGCAGCCGGATAGCAATACCCAAGTCTTGCATGATGCGACTTTCGTCGCAGGCGAGACAAAAAGTAATTATCATCAAATTTAAAACCAAATAAATCAAAATCATTGGGATGTAATGGTATCAATCTAAATGCCGAGGACACGTCCATTCGTCCCATCAGCGATTTCGGCACTATTTTACTTATAGTATTAAGAATCTTGTCAAAAGAAGTGTACTGTACCGAACAATTTTGAGGGTCAATTAAATTATTTACACTTTTACCAAATGGATATGACAAGTGATGAATGAGACGCCATTCAGACGGCTTTTTTGGAACCAGAACTATTGGAGATAATCGTTTATTTTTAAATGGTCTGTATGAAAATGGACCCGCAATTCGGCCTGGCTCTAACTCCTTTAAAAGTTTGATTTCAAGTTCTTTTTTGTTTTGATATGCTGAAATTAAATTATGACAATTTGTAGGCAACCTTGGTCCTTCATAACACATAACCCCATACATAAAATCATCAGATAAAATCTGTTTGTCCACCTGATTAGGAATTTGTAACCAATTTAATAATGCTTCAACTTTAATCGGAGTTTTTGACAGCCTACGTATTTCGGATAAAGTGTATCTGTCTACCTGCATCTTTTCCACGTCCGGTTTGTCTGAAATTTGATTTATTGACGGGACGAAAATTACCCATTCGTGATCCAGTAAAATTTTGAGGAACCCTACAATTTATGGTAGGATGGGGATCACTACATCTCAAACATTTGTGAAGGTAATTGTAGTAACATACATCTACCTTGTTATTGAACTCGTAACATTTCCTGTTAACCATATATACCCAAAGATTAGGTGGATTTGACTGCACTGAATGAATATATAGAAGCCAAAGTTCTGGGTCAACAGCAGCCCACGACAAAGCTGGGTTTCTAGCTTTCTTTAGACGAAACTGTTGATCATAGTTCCTCCAACCTAGCCCAATAGAACGACGTAAATAATGAAGACATTTCTTATACAAAGATATTTTTCAAATCGCAGACGACCATGCGGCACGTGTCTTTGAAAACCATGTGCGTTTCCTTATCCAAAATTATACGTTTGGCAAAATTCCTACTTTCTGGGAACGAAATTCATTTATTCTACTGCATTAAATCAGCAAATAAAACGCTTCATTGAAATATCTAAGTAATCCTCGTTAATCTTACAGAATCAAGACCATGTGCTTTTTCTATCTTCCAAACTTTCCAAACGTTTTCGATAAAATTTCGACTTTTCGAAAGAAATTTCATTCAATACACCAAATTAAACAAATAAAATTCAGTATTCATCCAAATTTTTATCTTTCGAATATCTTTTGAAACAATATTTGTTAATTCATACAAACCCTGCCACTGTAACACAATGGTAGCATATCAATTAGAATTTTTATCTCCAAAAATTAATATTTTTTAGTTATTAAACGACTCCGTAAAATGATGACTGGTGGAGCAATGAATATCAATAAATTTAGCAATTTTGGAATA
Organism: Mytilus coruscus; assembly: GCA_017311375.1. Classification (NCBI taxonomy): domain Eukaryota; kingdom Metazoa; phylum Mollusca; class Bivalvia; order Mytilida; family Mytilidae; genus Mytilus; species Mytilus coruscus. The sequence goes on along the minus strand of CM029607.1, from coordinate 44,811,632 downwards.
TCGAAAACATCTTCGTTGATAAAAGAATGCATTCTTATATATTTAGAATGGGTTTGTAAAGTTGGACCGTGCGAGGGCTTTATAGCCAGTCAAGGTCGTTTAAAACCCCCATAAGTCAGTTGGAAGACGAGTTAACGTAATAACTAGTTAACATTGTAAGCTTAGTATGGAAAAAAAGATTAAGGACTTAGGACGACTAAAGAACCCTTGGAAAGTTTGTTATGAATAACAAAAAAAAAAAAATTATATTAGTCATGTTGTTCAGATCAAAAGTACTTATTTTTAGTACTACAAAACTTCCGGGAACCAGTGGGCTCTAATAAATTATTTTTAGTACAAGTCAGGATAAGATATAGTTTTGACATCAAATGACTGTCACTTTTTTGAACTTGACAAAATAGCTATAAATGCTTGAAATTGCAGAATTTGACATAGAAAGTAATGGGGCTATAAATTAGTAGTTTTATTCCTTATCAGTGTTTATCATTTACCCAAAGGTCAGGAGCAGGTGACCCTTAGAAGTATTTTTTTTTTCTTGCTGATTAATTTTTAAAATGTATAGGGGCCTATCTATATTCTAAAATGTGTATGGGTTCCTTGGGGTTGCTGCTGTCAGTGTAATCGTCATTTTAACTTCCATAACAACTAAATCCATTTATAAATAAAACATGGAAAAATAAAGACAAGGGTGAACACGGTGAAATGTCTTGTCTGCTTTACGTATGCTTGGATTTATTTTGAAAGTCTGTAATATTAAGGTTTTATTACAAGTATCACATAAACTTAACATTATCAATAAAAATGAGGTCAAGGTCAGATAAACCATGCAAGACAGACATGTACACATATGGCAGAATTTGTTGCATCCATTACTGCGCATGTGCCAGTTATCACAGCTTTATTTTAGTTATCTTTATAAAGGAATATATAGCACATAATTTGTAGAATTCAAATTTAAACAATTTATATTGAAGTTTAACTTTTTGCCGTGATATATTTGAAAAATTTAAAGCAGGACCTTTGAATTGATATTTTTCAAAATTAAATTAACTGAGATTTTACGGTCAGTCATTTTTAAGTTAAAAATTAGTCCTGACATTTATGCAGAACCCATTAGTTGTTTTTATGCCCCACCTAGGGGCATTATGTTTTTTGGTCTGTGCGTCCGTTCGTCCGTCCGTCCGTCTGTCCCGCTTCAGGTTAAAGTTTTTGGTCAAGGTAGTTTTTGATGAAGTCGAAGTCCAATCAACTTGAAACTTAGTACACATATTTCCTATGATATGACCTTTCTAATTTTAAAGCCATTTAGAGTTTTTACCCCCAATTTCACGGTCCACTGAACATAGAAAATGATAGTGCGAGTTGGGCATTCGTGTACTATGGACACATTCTTGTTGTTAGATTCATTTTTGCAGGATTTTATAATTTGTTTTAAACAATTTCTCAACGGAATATTTTGTCTGCCGTGATATCACATGCAAGTTCAGACTTTAAATATTTAGCATAATTTTTTTCATAAAATTGTCATTTAATTTAGTGTTGTCATTTTGTAGTTGAAAACGTCAATATTTTCACCTAATAACTGGAATTTCTTATCCAAAGATATAAAAGGCACAGTGCATCCAACTATGTAAACCAATAGTTACTGTCGTTTGCAATTACAATGTATAAACATATCAAAGCTGCCTTGGAAATATAATCTGTGTTTTGTTTTACAAATGATGCGAATTACTTTATTGACACAATTTTTAAATTGAATTCATTCGATTTTTTCAATTTTTAAGAAAACATTTACAATGAAACGAACACAACTATTCTGTATAACAAACATTAAGCATCATGAAGTTAAAGTCGAGAGAATGCCAGATCTCTAAACGTTGGCCCACAAATGTCATACTAATAAAATTTAAATTACTTGAAAATTCGGAAATATCCCACTATGATCACTGTTACCTATATTCTGCTAAGCTGCTTGTAAGAATTACACCGTACGGTGACAATTAACACGACTGTCCTTAATCAAATATTGACATCTGGTATAAATCTAAAATCATAAATGATTTCCTGATATCTTAAAGAAAACGAATTAAAATGGTAATTAACAATCGATTAGAAAATAGTGTGCATTGGAGACCTAAAATCTATATAATATTCATACTGGAAACATGATAAATAATGATAGCAACGAACAAGATTAAAAAACACGCATTTGAGGGTAACTTAGATGTAATCGGAATACATGTAGTAGCTAAAAGTTTCATACGAAAAATTGTATTAATAAAAAACCACTTATACTGTTTGATATATTAAAAGATGTGTAGGACATAAAGTGAAGGATATAGAGTTATATAGATATAGGAAGATGTGGTGTGAGTGCCAATGAGACAACTCTCCATCCAAATAACAATTTATAAAAGTAAACCATTATAGGTCAATGTACGGCCTTCAACATCCCTTTATTTCAGTAAGAGTTGTCTCGCTTAAATGACACAAATTCTGCCATATGACTTTGCAATCATTCCATCCAACAAATATGGTGTTCATATTGCTTAGGGACTACATCAAAAGATCAATGTAAGATAAAAACTTAAATCAAATAGTTTGGGGTTGGGGGTTAAAACTGCTGCAAGTTTTGTTTATCCAAAATCGATTTTACATATATCTATATTGGTGAATCAATTTTTCCCAAATTAAGTTAAGAGGGGGTGCGTGGGTCAGTGAAAAAACTATGTGAATTAAGTTTTTTATCCTAAATTGAACTTTTGATGTCGTCCCTTATAGTACCTTGAAAACGGACCAAACCACATAAACTTAAACGTAAACACTGACCAATGAATCATGAAAATGAGACCAAGGTAATATAAATTCTGCCAGATAGACATGTATACCATACTATCATTCCATACACCAAATATAGTTTGCCTATTGCTATAAGTATCTGGTAATCTGACAAAACTATGCAAACATTAAAATTGACCAATGAACATGAAAATAGGGTCAAGAACAGATGAAATCTGCCATTCGGACATATACACCTAACAGTCACTCCATACACAAAATATAGAGTCCCTATTGGTTATAATATCTGAGAAATAGACAAAACCACAAAAACTAACAGTATCAATACAACATCATCTCCATGAACCTGCAGGGGAACAGTATCAATACAACATCACCTCCACGAACCTGCAAGGGAACAGTATCAATACAACTTCACCTCCATGAACCTGCAGGGGAACAGTATCAATACAACATCACATCCATGAACCTGCAGAAGAGCAGTATATGTAGTGCTTAACGTATGCTGTGATTCGTTCTGTTGTGATGCTGAAGCAATCCATGCCATGTATTACTTTTTGCTATCCAAAGGTGACAATCTGTTATCTTCTAAAACTGAGCGTAACTTTTGGCTGCTAAATAACTGCTTTGCTTAATATTCTGATAATGGTAAAAATTAAAGAAGGTTTCTTTAAATAAATTATGCAACTGTTATGTGAAATAATATAGATAAATTCTGCTTTTTTCTTAATTAACAACGGCCGTTATTTTTTACGTTAGTTTTACATTTTCATTTTGGGCCTTTTATAGCTGTCTGTGCGGTTTGCTCATGGTTGAATGACGTACTCTGACTTATAGTTGTTAACTTCTATGTCATTTGGTCTCCGGTGGAGAGTTGTCTCATTGGCAATCATACCATATCTAATTATTTTTATATCAAATGAATATGTAAGTTACCCTTTAGCTTAGAACAAAGCTTCTTTAAGTAAAAACAAGATTTGAGTTGATGTTAAAACAATAATATTCTGGAGATCGAGCACTGCAGAATCATAGTATATGTTCAGAAATAAATAGACAATAGACATTTTGTACCATAAAATCGTCCAATACATTTTCGCCTCGCTCCGCTCGGCAGTGTTTCTTTCACTTTTTGGGAAATACGCCCCCTTTGAAAAATCCTGGATCCGCCCCTGTTGCTGACACACCACTGTTCCAGGTTAAATAGGGTTTGGTGCAACACACTATCAATGAGACGTTTTAATGCTAATACAACCGACCGCATACCAAATATCACTGGCTTATAATTTATGGTTCACCTTCAACTGACCTAATCACAAACTGTAACATGTATACTATGGCAAAGTTACAAAGTCAATGAACTATCGCTGAGGAGGTAGTGTCAAATAATCTACATGGAAATGAGATGTTCCAATGCTTATACAAATGTTTTCCAAATATTGATCTACCAATGATTCCCCTTAAACTGACCTTGTCACAAGCTTTAACAAATTGTTAGCGTTGCAGCCGATCCCACCGAAAACAACATGCCTAAGTCTCCCCTACTCTACTTTGTCAAGGCGAGACAAAAGCTAAATAAATGCGGAATTTTCAGATTTGTGCCTTTTAAACAAGGCGGGTATGTTTTCAACTGTTTACCTATCAAAATTGTTAATAAGCTGATAAAATCAATCTTGATATATAAATAAGAAGATGTGGTATGAGTGCCTATGAGACAACGATCCATCCAAGTCACAATGTGTAAAAAGTAAACAATTATAGGTCAAAGTACGGCCTTCAACACGGAGACGGAGCCTTCAAAAGTTGGCTCACACCGAACAGCAAACTATAAAGGGCCCCCAATAGACTAGTGTAAAACAATTCAAACAGGAAAACCAACGGTCTAATCTATATAAAAAACGAGAAACACTTATGAACCACACCAACAAACGACAACTACTGAACAACAGGCTCCTGACTTAGGACAGGTGCATAAAAATGCAGCGGGTTTAAACGTTTTAACAGTCGCCAACCTTCACCCTTACCTGAAACAGTGGTATAACATTACAACATAAAAAGACACACAATAAAATATCAATTGAAATGGCTTAACTCGATCAAAAAGACAATACACAAAAACAAGTAAATATACACTGAACGAATAAGTTTGATCTATGACACAATATAAATAAAAAAGATGTTTCAATGTCAAAAAGACAACTTTAACCTAGGACAAAATGGCGTTAAATAAAGTAACGTACAAGGTAAATTTAAATATAATATTTTTTTGTTTGGAGTACAGAAACATTTTTTACAAAATAAATTTGTTATTCATAGTACGAGTATAGGAGTGAAAATTGTATCGTCATACTAAATACTTATCAAAGGTGGTACATACAAAATAGTAAGACGAGATATAACACAAAATAGAGTGGGTGGATACGGGGGTATTCAATTCCCACTTCCCTCCCCCTGACTCCCGCTTCCCTCCCCCTTGACTCCCGCTTCCCTCCCCTCAACTCCCGCTTCACTCCCCTCGACTCCCGCTTCCCTCCTTTAACTTATCATTTCGTTCAGATATGTATGCCTCTTTTCCTCCTTCACACAGGAAAATCTAGAACTGTGAACATAACTCCGTTTCTCCAACCAGTCGTTGTTGGTGAAGGGGTTGATCTCAATGATCCTCAATGGACATGAACATCGTCACATGCACACGAGTTTCTAGCATACCATACCAGAGGAGTGACAATGACAAAATGCACAGGGATATACAAAAAAATCTAAGTTTAAGGGTTATAACTTTGGGAAAACTCCATGGACCGGGTCATTCTATCGAAAAAATCTACTAATTTTCATGTGTATCCAAAATACCCTGTCAATGGAATTGCGATGTCAAGATAGATCAAGGTGCATACTGGATAAGCTCAAAATTATTGTCCAAATGGGTATAACTCGGCGGAAACTCAATGGACCAGAATATTCTACCTCCAGGCACATCACGAAGTTCTAACAACCTACTGGATTTTATGTGTATCCAGAAAGCCATGTCAGAGGAGTTGCGATCACAAGGTGCATACTTGATAAGGTCAAATTTTCTAAGTTCAAATGTCCATTACTATGGAAAACTAATTGAACCAAACCATCCTATCTATATTGAAGTTTGTATGTCATGGTCAGCAGAAACATATAATGCAAGATATTGGAAAGTCCCCTATACGGCTTGTTTTTTCACAATAAACCAGGTACGATCCCCTCCTTACCTTTGAAACTTCTTTTCTTCATTTAACATATTTCTTAACCAATAAGTGAATTATTTTTCTTAACTATTTCCTAATATAGTTTAAAAAATTTGAAAAAGAAAAACAAAAAAGATATTAAGGGAAAAGTGGAGACTTGACATGAAAATATTGGAAGTTTAAAAATACGAACTTGTTTGCTTTTGAAACTCCTTTTTATTTCTGTGAGCACAACTTTCTGGTTTTAAAAACTTAAAAATCTGATAATTTATTGATAGAGTTTAGAATATTTTATTTTGATTATTTCTTATTTTTTCGAGATATTAGCGATTTAATTTAGAAAATAAAATTTTCTAAACGCTCGGTTTACGGATGACCTTACAGAATACACAAATACACAGATGAAAAGACTTGCCGTAAAGTTTGGAATGTGCCAACCAAATATTTAGCTATAGGCCGACTGTTCGGGCAGATTTTTTGAGGTATCAACTTATCAAATGAAAATTTTTATATTTTCTTATAATCTATTGTTCAAACTTTACAATAAAAATAAAGATAACTTTAAAATCTAAACGTAATAATCTACTGTACTGACAGATTTATATATAAATACATAGATTGATTTTCATATTTCCGATTGTAGAACTGAAAACTTTAAAAAGAAATAACAATTTCATTCCAGACAATTATTTTTAAGAAGATATTGAACTTTGTATTTCGATTTGAAAAAAATTTCTTCACAAGTTAAGACATAATAAGCTACTGTCCTGGTAGATTTGTTTTTACTTTAAAAGTGAAAAGTATTCAATTTCTTGAATTTTTTTATGATTGTGTCTGTAATTTTATAATAATATAAAAATATTATATACCAGACAATCGTATTAAAGAAACTATTTCATTTATAGTTAAAAATTGCGTTGTTTATTTCCGCTATTAATACAGAAATTTTAATGTTGTAGGCTACTGTCCTAGCAGATTTTTTTAACGAAATAAAAGTCCATAAAATTTTATATTTTCATAAAGTTTATATTTTAAACTTTCCAATGAACAAAAATTTGAAGTACGATTTGAGAGTACTCGCAGTTACTGAAAGCTAGTTAAAAACCAAAAACAATTAATAATAAAAAAATCAAGCATCAGAGACTAAAATCAATTAATAATAAAAAATCATGCATCAGAGACTAAAATCAGTTAAAACACACCCACTCAGGGATTTAGTGTGTTAACGCCATGGACAGTCAAAGAAGACATGACTTGCTTCCCTTTAGAAATTGAAATGTCTAAATCTAGAAAAGGACAACTACTGCTGTTTATGTTAAATTTATTTAAAGTAAGTTCCTTTTGGGTAAATTTCGGTAGTATATTAAGAGAATTCTGGATAATTTAATGAAAAAAAATATCATCAAGATAACTGTAGGTATCATGTTGAATGTGTCAACTAAATGTAACAATGACGTGTCTGTACTGATTTTGGCCATAAACTGTGATTCATAGCAATATAGGAATAAATCTGCTATTAAAGGGGCGCAATAAGTGCCCATAGGAATACCTATTACCTGTCGATACACTTTATCGCCGAAACGTACATATATGTAGTCCAGGAGAAAATTTAAAGCTTCAATCATATCTTCACATTTCCAGTAAGTTTATCTAGCATACTTTCCTTTTTCGTTACAGAAAAAAGGCTTTAAACGATGTATGTATACAATGTACTATTATATCTTTGAAGTTTCTTCTACCTGCATTTTATGTCAGCTGCAATGACATAAGAGAAGTCTACTTGTTGAAAATTAAATCGCATTGTTCGTCTTGATAAAAGTTAAACCGGAAGTTTTTATCTAGAAAATAATTCGATGATATCAAAACACAAACCAATGAAAAAACTCTAAGCGGACATACCCTCAACTTAAAAAAATATGCTCACAAAATCATCTGACCACGACCAGGTTTACTCTGGATTACACAATTATTTATCTATTAAACGATCAGTATAATATAATTCCCCAACAAAGATAATTTACATTTTTTTCATCAAGATTATAATTAATAAGTGGTATCTCATTATTATCAGTTCACAATATGAAAGAACTGAATAATTTAGGTAAATAGATATAAGAAGATGTGGTATGAGTGCCAATGAGACAACTCTCCATCCAAGTCAAAATTTATAAATGTAAACCATTATAGGTCAAAGTACGGTCTTCAACACGGAGCCTAGGCTCACACCGAACAGTAAGCTATAAAGGGCCCCAAACATTACTAGTGTAAAACCATTCAAACGGGAAAACCAACGGTATAATCTATATAAAAACGAGAAACGAGAAACACTTATGAATCACATCAACAAACGACAACTACTGAACATCAGATTCCTGACTTAGGACAGGTGCAAACAAATGCAGCGGGTTTAAACGTTTTAATGGTACCAAACCTACATGTTTGTTCAATATAGAAAACAAAAAACCCGTAATACGTAGTTTTATTTCTTATTTATTATATATGATTATTGCCATTTTCCGCCATATGTGTATATTGTTTAATGATTGTTTCACACCGATGCACTGAATATCAGTTGTAATAATTGATTGATTGTTGGTTGCTTTACGTTCAGTAGCAAATATTTCATGCATTTTCAGGACAATCAATTGTAATATTGTATATTCTATAAGCTGTATTGCTTGAAATTATAATTATTAAAATAATTATCGTAGAAAAGATCACAATAGGTCTAATGAGTACATCAGCATGAAATTCATACGAATATTAGCTAATACATCAAGTGTTCGTTGGACATAATTCTCTCTCCTATGTATGCGTATTGATTTTTTAAACGTTACACGATTTTCATATGATGAAGGTTTCTTTTAATTGCTACTGATAAATGATATATGTATGTATAGGTCACAAGAAAGTTAGAATCAGCCATCAGTGAGGAATCCAAAGTTTTGTAAAAGGGAGTCCACTTTTTTGTATATATAAAGTCAGTGGAAGTGGATTTTTTTTTTCACAACAAATTTAAACAATCTGCAAAAATAAGGAAAAAAAACATGATACCGTTGAGCTACCCGCTGCATCAAGATATAATGTGAACATCTTATTAAACGATTTATTACAAGCATTGTCTTCCTTTGTTTGTGTTTATAATTGTCTTTGCTTTTGATACTGATTAAAAAAGGTACCTTGGGCATAGAAATGTGTTCATCAGTTGCTTTGATTTGTAAGTAAGTAAATAAACAGGTATTTTACGGTCTTGGTATCCAATTGGTTGCTTCAACTTCAGTGACGTCTCGGATTTCAAAGAACTTTTTACAGCAGAGATGCAGATATCATAAATCGGTCAACATTTTTAATACATTTTATAACAAACATAAAGATTTATGATTCCACCTGTAGGAATTAAATTAAGCTAACCATTCTAGCAGTTGGCCTTTTAAAATATTTTTCTTTGGTTTAATAAACTTATTGATAACGTTAAATCGTGACACTGCATGCGTCTTGTATTTCATTTGTATACACATCAGTTCGCTACTTTATTGCTTGAACCATACCGAACTGTTTCGGTTTTCCGCACTTAAATTATTTGCTGTTTTTTCTGGGTATCGCACAAGATTGCGTCTCCCTGTAGTCCGAGATTTCTCTGATGGTCTGACTGCCTTTCTTAATGGCTTGGACCGTGGTCCAAAGTTCGTCCACGACCAAACCCGGTCCATTTGAAGGTCGTCAGGCGTCAGAGAAATCTCGGACTAGTCTTACTGTGCTGTTACTTGAGTTACTGTGTCGAAAATCGTTAAAGAAGTACAGTAACCGATATCAGAGAGTTCAATGACTTGGTTTCAAATAAAAAAGATAATACATCAAAGTCACATATAACTTGCATTCAGTATTTTAAACTGCTAGCAGTCATTGATATGAATTTGTTTGTCATAGTTTTGTGTTACGTATTTTACGTGTGTCGTTGTTAACTTGTATATCTTAGTTAGAGACTTTTTCTGTACTGATATCTTTTGCATGTCCTTCGTGCACCTGTGAGCTCTTTTCATAAATATGTATAACTTGCTTAATCAACACACTTTTTAAAGTTTTAACTGACATATAACTGAAAATAAATATCAAAATGTCGATAGAATGAAGAAGTTTAAATAGTCAATGAAAACAACTTATATTCCATCTGCTCTACATTATTCCACAATAACTTTAGAACTCATTAATATGATAGAATATGTGACATATGCCAATTGTAAGCTCCATAGTACATTGACGAATTTGAGTACATAATCAAACAGATGCTTAATACTGAGTTTAAAGTTGCAAAACATCGTCTCGGCACTGAAAAAGTTGAAAACTGTATTCTAGTACTCAATGTTCTCAACCCTTCTATTTTATAAACTTCGATCTATTGAATAATGAATTGTAAATTTAGCATGCATAATACAAACTAGTACAGAAAAATGTTCTTCTACCAATGAATGATATCTGGTAATCTTACGATATGGAAATAAGGAGATGTGGTATAATATATCCGATAACACAACTATCCACCAAATAACGTGGATGTGAGTAACTATAACTTCTGATCTATTTGTCAAGATCAATAAGATATGCTGAAACTAACCTATAAAAGGCTCCGACATGAAAAAATGTTAAAAAAACCGAGATAACCCATGGCCTGATTTATGATATACATGTAGCAATAAACGAAAAGTAATATGGCAGACAGCAGCCACGACAGACACTGAGTAATAGGCACCGGTGTAATAGGCTCCTAGTTTGGGACAGGTACATGTAAAATGTGGCGGGGTAAACAGTTTAGTGAGCGCTAATCCCAATTCATATCCGGGACAGAGGTGTATAACCACAACATAAGAACAAACCGCAAAAGTCAGTTGGAAAGGGCTTGACTCATCAATTATATCAACACGAAGCACAACTCAACATATAGAAAACAAAACACAACGTACCGACCTGACAGTACTCGCAGTTACTAGAAGCTTTAGTTCCTAGCCAATTTTGACTAATAAATAAATCATGTTTTCCTAGAATCCAATGTCAATCGGATCACAAATGTTGACAACTGTTTACTAATATATCTTCAGTTATGTTAAATTTATTGAAAACATGATCAATGTTAGTCAATATCAAGACAATCTTTAAACATCTAAGTTAAATTGATAACCTTTAAGAACGAGTTTTTTTTCTATGGACAAGAAGTTTTAATGAACAATTTCTTAATTTACGAGCTCTATAAACAACGTCATATAAAAAAGTTATGATGCAATATCTCACTTGAGAACAAATGTCTACAGATACAGTTGTCCAATTTTTTTTATCATTATGGTGATGCTTAAACTTTAATATTTATAAATAATATGTTTGCCGGTTCGTTTTTCTTTTTTTTTCGTTTTTTTTTTTTTTGTAGCAAGGGTACTGTTTGTCTTCCCTTGATTATGGTTTTATATTTCACCTTAGTATGATCTTACTTTTAGGCACAGTCTAATCATTTTAAGTACATTGTAGTGAACGTTTTTTTTTTTTATAAATAAATCGTTTGCTTCTAACTTTCTTCAAAAAATGTTTCAGAAGGGAAATGGAATTTGTTTTTCGTTTCTGTTGAAAATTTGTAAGAAAATATAAACATCATTGATTGAAACACATGTCTTTTTTAAAAAATATAGAATATGTATAGAAAATATTTTCATAAGCGGTAATCAAACTGTTGTAATGTACAACGTCTATAACCATTGCTATTCAATCAATGAAGTAACCTTTTTTCATTTTAGTGTACAAAAAAGGAATTAACTTAGTCTAATAGTCTCTTAAATTATGAAACGTGTATTGCTTTAATTTTTGAATTATAAGTTTGCGTGTCGTTTTCGAGTAATATCGGTCCTTTATTATCTTTTGGATCCGATATTCACCTATTGCTGTGACTACTATAACACAGCGTTAATGTAGTCTCAGACTATAGTAATCATTTTCGTGGAAAAAAAAGCATAAATCACATCCGTTCCTTATTGTTGTTAAAACATTAAGAAGATTTAGCTTTATCTGTGGTGTCCTTTTAAAACTTCAGTTGATAAATATCATCATACAATTTAAGAATAGTGCTAGGATTCTTTTAATTACTCTTGAGAAAATAAAGGAACATAATCAATCATAGATCTTATCGTAGACACAACCTCAGATTTTTCTGGAATTTAGGTTTTTTTGTCGGAGAGGAATTGATTCCAATTGGAGTACTTACTATGCAAATATGCTCACAAAACATAACAGATAAGTTGTCAATAAAAAAAAATACGCATCAAGGAATATCTGTATTATATTTTATATTTGCTGACGTCAATCGTTAATTTTACTTTCGCAAATTGATTTTTACCATTAGCGTTTCTATAAAAACATGCTTATTAGTTGCTAATAAACATATATTTTAGGAAACAAACATGTTTATTAGCAACTAAAGTTGTCCTCCTTTTGTCTTTGCTTGATAGTTGGCCTATGGGCAATCATTCAAATCTTCTTAAATATATATTATATACCTTTGCCATCTTGAAATATTTGTTTAATTTTTCTTTCATGTTTAGACGTGAGAAAAATATATGTTGAGGGTGATAAACACAAACACAAAGATATCTATTTGAATCCGTACCGTACTTACACCGTCCTCGAAGACAAATGATTTGAAATAACTTTGAAGCCTCATTTTTAGCGCCTATAGATATTTGTAATTATTTAGAAAAAAGGTTTCGTGGTTTAAATGACAGAGCCCTGAAATATGACGTTTTTCTAAGGAGACTTTAGTATCTAATGCAATGAAGAAAAATCCAGTTCTTTAATCTTCATTTTACAAAGTAAAATAAACCCGGCCTGTAGTTGTACAGGTTTTCCTCAAAAGTAGGTGTCGCTTGGGGATCTGTTAAGTTCACAAGTGAATTCTCAAAACCTATTGCCTTTTACAAGTGTAGCCTTACATGGGAGGATAACAAAATAATATTTCATTGGAGATTATCATAGATACCACTGTTCGGCCTTTGAGGATATATGTTTCTAAATTGCATCAACGACCTCAACTTTTTAACTCTTCGGAAACAATGCGTACGTGTTCTTGTTGTCACGTGTTGTCCATTAATTGTCTGCAGAAATACAGTAATCGTTTAAAATCAATATAAATGGTGCGTAGTTGTCTCATTGGCAATCATACCACATCTCCTTATTTTATAATGGTCCGAGGACACAGTTATCGCCCTTAGATTTTCGTTGTCTACAAATATAGTCCCTAGTGTGGACAGTGTATAACTTGCAAATTTTGTTCATACACTTTCCAAATTTATTTCTTTATATTTTATGCATGAAATATTAAGTAAAGGGATGAAATTTGGGTGCTGAATCTTTATGTTAAGTAGTGATTTGGTCCAGTTCAAAAGGTCAAAAACTAGTATGTCTGAAGCTGTCAAACTGAATTTTAGACCCCTTAACATAGAATTGTCAATATTTTGAGTTAGAGCTGGTAGACTTTTCTATAATTTTGATATTATTTGTCCCAATAGTAGTACACTACACTGTAAAAATCTTTTGAGATAGAGCAGGTGCGATTTTTTAACTTGAATTTATTGTCTAAAAGAAATGCACTACGAAATAACTGTGTTCTCGGGCCTAATGAAAGTAATATTCATTTACAAAGTTTTAAATAACAATATCAACATGAAACAATAACTTATAATCTTCATTTACGATAACATTTAAAAAAACTACCTAAATTCCTGAAAATCTGAAGTTGTGACTACGATAAGATCTATGATTAATTACGTTTCAAATCATTAGCCTTCATCTGAAAATAATGACTAAAGTGTTTAATGTTTCCCTCATGTTATAGCAGTTTTACTTTCATCCCATTGACTGGAAAATAACTCCATCGATAAAAAATCCATACATACATGACTTTACAAGTAGAAATATAGGCAGTTAATTTCTGTGTGATTCCTTTTAGCTACGCTTAAGCGAAGGACCACTAGACACTTTGCTCATCATTAGGCCTTATATAGTAACTATTCGTATTCTTCTTTGCAATGAAACAAATTAAACTTGAAGCAAAACATTGATATAACTATTCTTCATGTTTTGATTTTCGGTTGTATCCGATAATTCCACCAACAAACCAATATGGTAGCCGTTACAAATGAAGAAAACAAAAAGTAGAAAAGAGGCAAAGTAGTAGTTTTTTTTTTTTTTTTTTTTTTGGCTGTCCGTAAATGATTTCGGTGGGAGAGGAGAAGCAAAATAGTAGTTTTAATTGGCTACCCATAAATAATTATAGGACATTTAGTATATATATATACGGTTGTTTGAAAATAAGATGGAGTTTTGTTTTGTTATATTTGACCTAAATTTGATCTAATCACGACCTATTCATTAAATCAAATATTCATGGAACACATTCTCCGTTGCAATCTCCGGCACAGAGTTCATATCCGTTCCGTACGTGCTTCGCAATACCTCATTTATAGGTGGCACGATATAATTTCCTGGGCCATAGGGATATTGATAGCCTTTTACAACTTTTAACAATGATCCAGAACCTACATACACAGTTAACTGAAGTGCATTCATTATAACATTCAGAAAAAAAAGTGAATATGTATGATGACCGTTTCCTTTTTTAACTATCTTAGTAAACCTAAGACCACTAGTGCTTTTAGGCTTTTTATCATGCGGTGAATATAAAATTAAAAAAAAGACCTAAAATTTATTTTCACCTTTATGTACAGTTATTTCATATTTTTCTACAACTGATTCATCCCTAAGCTTGGGAAAATATGGTCAGTAGATGCTGTAATCACAGTGTTCAGATAGTTACATTGACCTAAGAAGGGTACACAATAGAGAAACCTAGTTCCCATTAGATAAATACTACCGTTCCACCTATATTGAGTGTAGCGTTACGTAGTATGGAACGGAACGGATATGATCTCTGCGCCGGAGATTGTCTCCGTTGTGGCATTTCTTTAAATTGCAGATGGTTGGCATGATTATAAATTTATTACGTATTACTCCTTAAGTAGTTACAGATCACAATAATGTTCACCGTGTATGAATGAAAGGAGATATGGAAATATGGCAACACAAAAGACACACAAAACCAAAAATACATTTATATAAGACCATTGAGACAAATTAAAATCTTAAATCCTCTGATGTAGTTTGAGATTACAAAGAACATATGATACAATATCTGTACTTTGCCGTCTGTAGTTTAAATCGGCCTGTTTTCAATAATCAAATTTGTAATCTTTTAAAGCATTACGAAAAACTTGTCAAACTCGAAAATTTATCCGTTCTGTTTTCATTATCTTCTCACCTTTAAAGATTTAGTACACGTATTTGATTGTGTAATCAGTTGTTACATATAACATGTCAGTAATCTTGCAGTAGACATGCTTTTGGCTTTAATATGTTTGGACGTGAACTATTTTGTTGTAAATGGAAGTTGGTATCCTTCCTAGTAATACAGAGGTGATTTGGTGTGTGTAATCGTGTTATGAATATACTCGTCAACAAGAAAAAGGATGCCATTTTCGGTGCTTTTGGTCATAATGCTCTTCAACTGTTTCGAGTTTTATACATCCTTGGCTTTCAAATATTCGGCCTTGAGCGTTTCTGATGAAGGTAAATCCAGAAAAGCGCTTCGGACGCATGAAATTTATAACGTGTTGTTTTCAGTTTTTTCAGCACTCGGTCGATACCCGAGGGTATCATCAGCTCAGTAGTTAGTACTTCGGTACTGACATGATTTACAACAAACCTTTCTAAAATTGCCTGTTTACAAATTTTGAAATTATAAAGAAACTAAGGTTTCAACTCCCTCAAGCAAAGGTGACCATAGATGGATTTGGATAT
Source organism: Mytilus coruscus (assembly GCA_017311375.1). Classification (NCBI taxonomy): domain Eukaryota; kingdom Metazoa; phylum Mollusca; class Bivalvia; order Mytilida; family Mytilidae; genus Mytilus; species Mytilus coruscus. Next base: position 44,795,733 of record CM029607.1, on the reverse strand, counting down.
TTTTTAGGTCTTTTTTGGTCATATAGCTCTTCAACTGTTTCGGTTCTTATACATCATTGGCATTCAAATACTCGGCTTTGAGCGTTCCTGATGAGGGTAAATCAAGAAAAAGCGTTTCGGACGCATGCCATTTATAACGTGTTGTTTTCATTTTTTTATATGTATCTTTAATTCAAATATCATTTCGCATAAAACTGAATTTTAAAACCTAGCATTTTTAAAAACAAACGTTGAATAACTGAAAATCACTTACATGACCAGACTGGTCAATCTTACTTTTTTAATAAATTTTAACGACTGAAAAGGATTTAAAAAAATGTGTAAATTCTATTAGTACTGATTATTAACACTTATTTTGACGTCTTGAATATTAGGAAACGTTTTAATTGGTAGTCTTGTATGCTTTTGTAAGTCAGATTGTCGTTTATTATAATTTAATTAAATAGTTTTGGTTTATTGGCGCTAATTTTCCTAAGTAAGTAACTCATGGTGACGCCTTTTATAAGCCATGATTTGCACTTTAACAAGCAAGCTCATTGATACTATAAAAATGAACAGATTGATGGACTTAAGTATGAAACTTATGTTTTGATTGTTTTCATTACTTATATTTTCATGAAAACTGATTAAAAATATGTCGTTTTATAACATAAAAATCTCCAATTAAAAACGACGTGCAGAATTTTAGTTTGTATTGAACACATTTGTTCAAATTATTTTTGTAAAACAAACAGCAAACAAATAAGTAATAAAAAGTTTAAAGATTTAAATGGAAAAGTTCCAATTTCATAATTAAAAAATCATTAAACATGGAGAAACAAACCATTTCAATTAAGTTAAACGATATAAACAGGAAACAAATGGCACAAAATTAATATTCCATTAGGATTTATTATGTTTTGGTAAGGCCTTTACGAGAACGCAATAACTGAGTGATTTCATTTTAATTCATATTAAACAATTGCCAGTGAACCATGAACTTCAAATGACCGCATACAACATTGTTTCGACACTGCAAACATCGAAACACTTAATACATATCTTTCTCTTTATAGATAAAATTAAACAGATAACAATTATATAACGCATTGATATCAGCTGAAGATTTTTCCAAATAGATTTGTCTTCGAGTTTTGAACGTTTCTTTATCTTATGTACCTTCTGGTTATTTTCTATAAATCCACCGCTCATTAAAAGGTTAGAATCAAATCGACACACTAAGGTCGTTGTCTCCCCTGTGTTTTGAATTTTTGGTTTTTAACCGAACCCAAAATTTGTCATTGATTTGGACATTATTTGTATTCAAGTGCTACTGATCAGTCTGAATAAAACGAAACTCGGGTACTGCGGACTTAATTAAAAGTTTACTATCATATATGACTTGATCAGTACCTCTGTGAACGTTTTATGTCCAAGTTTTCTCAATTCTCGTATTTAATTTGGCTTTCCAACTGCTTTGATTCGTGTGCCACTGATGCGTCTTATGTAGACGAACATGCGTCTGGCTTTATACATTGTAGGCCAGGTATCTTTGACGAGGTTTTACAACCACTGGATAGATGTCACTGGTAGTTAACGTTTCACCCCGATGGCATCACCAGCCCAGTATTTAGCACCTCTGTGTGGACATAAAATATCAATATTACGGTCAATTTCTGTAAATATTTCTGATTTCAAGTTTTAAATATTTTGAAAGACTTATGTTTTTCTTCTTCAGGCATAAATGGTATTCGTCCAAAACAAAGGGTCAATCGGCTATTGTCAAGGACGCAACTACTCCGAAAAATAGGTGTCCCTATAATCCTCTTCAAAAGATATCATGAAAATAATCTGTGTTTAGTCTTCAACTCCTCTTTGTACTACAAATATTCAGAAAAGTTTATTTAAATTCGACTTTCTGATGTATAAGATTGCAATGACCACTTGCGACATTTCTTCACTTCTAAATTGAATAGTGAAAACTGTAAAACCTGTGGTATAATCATTAATGATACCTATTTTCAAAGTAACTTGGCCACCAAATGTTACAAAACATGTAGTATTGAGGATCCGAACGGTAATGCCGCTAATATTGTGTACGAAATTGAATGTACTCTTTGTGGAATGATATTTTTGATGAAACACGGCAAAGACTTAACGAAAGAAATATTGATCACCGGTCGAATGCTAATGGTCCCCATTACAATATGTTTATTTATAATACATTTAGGAAGATGTGGCATGAGTGCCCATGAGACAACTCTCCATCCAAGTATCAATTTATAAAGTAAACCATTATAGGTCAAGGTACGGCCTTCAACACGGAGCATTGGCTCACACCGAACAGCAAGCTATAAAGGGCCCCAAAATTACTAGTGTAAAACCATTCAAACGGGAAAACCAACGGTTTAATCTATATGAAAACGAGAAACACGTATGAACTACATAAACAGACGACAACTACTGTACATCAGAACACATTAATCAGCCAGGCAATTCATTGTATCTATAAAAGTCAAGATCATTGATAAACTATATCATTCAACAAATGACCCCATATGGAGTACATAATATCGCTTAGATAGAGAGGATTTCTGGATTGGGAACAGCGGTTTCTTACGGATGCACCGACAAACTTGATGGTGTAGTTATTTTGTCTTGTCCAAGGTGTAGTGATACAAACAAACTAGAATTATTTTACGCTTCTGTTCAATGCATTAGAAGTCATGGTCAACTGTTTTCCGTACCATTATCAAAGCTCAATTCACTGCTTTTAGAGGTCCTCAAAAAATTTCCGTTATTGTTTAAAATTCTGCTAAGAACTGTTTGGTTGCAACAATTGTGGACATTGCTAATCACAGGATATTCCTACTATTAGAGATAAGGAAAAACGTTCTTTTTAATGTTGTTTTTCTCTAATAAGGGTTTTGATTCTATCAATATTAACAATATATATTATACCAGAAAATCTGTGCAGAAAACATTTCCTGATTACGTCAAAGATGAAACTACATTTGTCATTGCATATGCCTTCACTAAACTAATTATATCCATCATTTCAACCGCAAGAGGGTATAATAGACCTTTACCCTCAAGAATGTAAAATCCAAACCTCTCTTTTGCTATTGTTTATCGTCTCCATACACATACAGTTCCGCTGGTCATGTTATTACATTAAGACATTGGCATTGTTAACAATGAACAACTCAAAGAGTTGTTAGCTAAAGGCCAGAAATATCGAATTCTCCGCTTATCAACTGAAGAAGAATTTTAGGTTGCATATGGATGCAGTTGAGGACTATGTCAGAAAATTGATAAAGCGCAATCCAGATGAACCAAAATCTAAATAAATCAAAACTGTTCAGTCAGAAGCGCATTCGCCGGGTCGTCAAGATGTTCGATTAAACATCTTTCTGAAGTTCTTACCACTATTCTTTATACAGTGAGAGATGGTCTTCTGAAACATTGTGATGAGGCAATTTCAACAAGCGTGTCGATCAGATGTGGTTTCTTAAATATTCTTAACATCTACTGTAAAATCTTCAATCACATTCTATACAATGTCGCAGTAATATCAAAACTTTAGGTTTATCTACGCTTTACACTACTATTCCCCATGCACAAATGAATGGTCGAATAGAACGCCTTATTAAACAGAGCTTTTTCTATAGAATTGAAACATCGTAGATACAAATTTCTTGTTTCAGGTTGTGGAGAACAGCATTGATTTACACGATATCATCAAAATGCCGGACTTTTTGATCGACAACATATTTTTTGAGTTTATCGGATTGATATTTCATCAGACAATCGACATTCCAATGGGTACTAATAGTGCACCTTTATTGGACGACTTGTTGTTAGTACTCATATAAAGAAGATTTCATTCTGAACTTTCTCAAAGACAGAAAGAAACATTTTTTTTCAAAATTCTATATAATTTCACTTTGAGATATATTGGTGATGTCCTTTCGCTCGAAAACACACAATTTCAGTGAGTGTTTGCATATCATGAATCCAAGTTAAATTTAGATTAAGGATACTGCCAAAACTAGAGGGTCTGCTTCATACCTTGATCTTTTCCTCGATATCAACACAGATGGACGACTTTAAACTAGAATCTTTGACAGATGTGTGGAGTTCAACTTTCCAATTCTAAACTTCCCATTTCTTAGTAATATACCCACTGTCCCATCTTATGGCGTTTACATATCTCAATTAATACGTTACACTCGTGCATGTTCATACTATATATAAGGACTTCATTAGAAGGGATGTGCTCCTTACACAAAAGCTGCACCCACAGAGTAATGAGGACGAACAACTGAAATTGACACTGCATTTTTTACAGTCACTACCACGAAGTGGTTGACTGATATGCTATGTCTGTGTCTTAACTCATTCGCGACATGTATTGCAGTCTTAGATCTTTAGATACCAGAATAGCCCTCTAATCTGTAATTTTATCGAGTGTGTCCTTTTAAGATTGTTACATTTTAAATAAGTGTGGATACGCATGGCAGTTGATGCATGCAAAGTAGGAGAACTTACCCTGTCGACGATCCCGGTCCAACTCCATTTAGAGTTCATACAAATTCTTTAGTTTTTGTTTGTTATCTTGATTTGTCTTATTAATTGATTTATAAGTTTTAACATCGGTTACCTACTAAGCTTATCCATATTTGGTAAACCGTTTCTGTTTACAAAGCTCTTCAACTTCGTATTTGATTTAGCTTGGCAACTGATCTGATTCGAGCGCTAGTGATGAGTGTGATGTAGATTAAAGCGTCTGACATCACAAATTGTAGGCCTAGTATCTTAAATGAGGTTTTACAATCTCTGTATAAATGTCACTGCTGATGGACGTTTCATCCCCCTACCAAAGGCATCACCAACCATCTAGTCAGCACTTCTGTGTCGACATGAAATATCAATAATGCTGTTATTCCTGTAAATTTTGTGTTTACAAGTTTAAAACTATTCGAAACACTAAGGTTGTCTACCCGCAGGCATAGATGACCTGAGCCATATTTGGCACAACTAATAGATTTTGTTTGGTTTTCAATGCTTTTAAACTTCGAATTTGATTTGGCCTATTAGCTGATTTGATTTAAACGCTACTGATGAGCTTGATAGAGACCAAACTTGCGTCTTCAGTAACAAATCGTAAGCCTGGTCAATCTGATGGATTGTTATACCCAGCCAAGTAATCGACATTTATGTTCTAATTTATTAGTCTACTTTTTTCATTGCTTTAAGAAGGGAAGCTAAATCTGATAAATTGTCAGAGTACACGTCTGATTTTGAACGTTTAGCAGTGGTTTATTTATTGTTAATATGCTGTGATACATATTAATTACAATCAACACATCATCAAGTCATTTCTTCGGGTACATGTATTTGGCAAACTCGTCTGAAATTACCGATTGATTGAATACCTCTTTTAAGATTGCATAATCGAACTCAAGTGATGAGAGGTTAATTAAAATTTAAAGGATTGAAATTCTCTTTTCATATTTCTATAATATAAAATGCTCTAAATTTTATGCATTTTCACTAACTTCTGCCAATTAATAACAAATCAATTGTCAATATGTAACTCACATTTAATTAACTTTACGTATTTATCAGAATTTGGCAATAAATTCATTAGAGAAATAACGATTATGATTTGGTTCACACGCCGGGTATATTAAAGGTCTGTGATCAATGTTTGTTGACAATTGGCGTGATTACATGCTAGCTATTCACAGATATTAGACAGGCGTAATCAGATTGATTGATGGACGATATAAAATGAGTTCAAACCTAATCATATATTTCTTGGAACTACAAACAGCTTTCTGACAAACAATCGAGGTAAGATTTAATATACTGTTACAACAAAATAGATAAAACCTTTTTTTAAGAATTTAATTTTTTCCGAAAAGGAAAATAATATATCGCATAGATATGTATTTTTTTTTATCATCCTGTTTCAAAAAAATCAAGAAGTATGCATGAAACGCAAACACTATAAAATATAAGAAATCGTTCAACTTCATAAGACTTGCAAATGCCATAGTAGAGTATATTGTATTGTTTGATTGTGAAATTTTGGTGTAGTTGTATGAATATATAATTACTTAGTTTAAAAAGAAAATGGTAGTCAAATCTTCAAATGCTCAAATTTCATAGAATTAATATTTCAGGATACAGTGTAAGGGTATGTGTGTGTTTGTTAATAAAGATGGTGCTGATAATAAATGTAAAAAAAGGTTTTACCATTCTAAGATGTTCAATTATGTTGTTAGGGAATATTTCACTTAAGAAAATGTTTTGAAAATATTCAGTAAAGATTTCAGATACCACAGGAGCGAAAAAGAAAGGCGAAAGATGATCAAAGGGACATTCAAACTCATAAGTCGAAAATAAACTGACAACACCATGGCTTAAAAAGAAAAAGACCAGCAGACAAACAATAGAACACAAAACACAACATAGAAAACTAAAGACTGAGCAACACGAACCCCACCAAAAACTGGAGGTGATCTTAGGTGCCTGGAAGGGTAAGCAGATCCTGCTCTACATGTGGCATCCGTCGTGTTGCTCATGTTAGTACAAACCCAGTAATAAGTCTAATTCGGAAGGTCACATTTGGGGATAAGGGGGCGAAGATGTAATTTATGAGATGAACATAGACGAATTTTACTGTCTATTTATATGTTAGTCTCTTCAATTGGTAAACATTTGGGAAAAAAATATTCCAAATTATTATACGTAGTATCCAGGTCACAAAAAATTGCAGACCTGTTATCTAATTCTATTATATATATATATATATATATATATATATATATATATATATATATATATATATATATATATATGAGAAAGACAATATTCCATTAGCACTTTGAGTAAAGTTTTCTATTTAGTTTAGGTAATAGTATTTTCCTTTGTGTGGTACTTACGCGAAGAAAAGAATATACCTTGCTTTGTATCATTTTGTAACTGGTCTTGTTATCATATTTCATGCTGAACGTTTCTTGAGCTAAAATCTTGAAATTGCTTATAATTAACTATTAATAATATTCCAAATTTGTATTTCCTTTTTGGTAATTAATTTTGGATAGGTATTTTAAATTATGTAATATTTACTCGAACATTTAACAAATAATGCTTTCGTAATTTTTGTCATAACCACTTTTGATATCAACTTATAATGGACTATATGAGAAAGACAATATTCCTATAGCACTTTGAGTAAAGTTTTCTATTTAGTTTAGGTAATAATATTTTCCTTTGTGTGGTACTTACGCGAAGAAAAGAATATACCTTGCTTTGTATCATTTTGTAACTGGTCTTGTTATCATATTTCATGCTGAACGTTTCTTGAGCTAAAAATCTTGAAATTCCTTATAATTAACTATTAATAATATTCCAAATTTGCATTTCCTTCTTTTGGTAATTAAGTTTGGATAGGTATTTTAGAATTATGTAATATTTACTCGAACATTTAACAAATAATGCTTTCGTAATTTTTTGTCATAACCACTTTTGATATCAACTTATAATGGAATATATGAGAAAGACAATATTCCTATAGCACTTTGAGTAAAGTTTTCTATTTAGTTTAGGTAATAGTATTTCCTTTGTGTGGAACGTACGCGAAGAAAAATATTAAAGTGTATAAAATCGCTATAATTGAATTTGACAATGTTGCTTTATTGGTTAGTTTAGCCAGTGCAGATGCAATGTCAATACGTGCAAGTTCAATTTATCGAATAGAACAAGCAGAATTTGTTATTAAACCTTAACATGAAATTAATATATTTTGACGTATAATTTTAAATCCTTTCGTGTTTTCATAGTGATATTTAATTAATGTCTTTACAGTAAGAGATTGCATTCGTTCATTATGCAATACCAATGTATCTGGTACATATGATAAGAGTTCTATCTTTAGAAATCTGTATACTTAAATTTGAATTATTCTTATAATTTATCGATATACAAATCAACAATATTTATCAATATATTGATGGAACGAAGAAATCCCATCTATCATTCTTTACATATATATATATATCCAAGATTATATATTTATTTTATTTGATCTTGTTCCTTGTTTATTCGTATTTCGATCCAAATAAAGGCAACAGTAGTATACCTCTGTTCGAAACTCATACATCGATAGAGATAAAAACAAATCCGGGTTACAAACTAAAACTGAGGGAAACGCATCAAATATAAGAGGAGAACAACGACACAACAAAACACAACATTAGAATGTAACACACACAGAAACGAACTATAATATAACAATGGCCATTTTCCTGACTTGGTACAGGACATTTTAAGAAAAAAATGGTGGGTTGAACCTGGTTTTGTGGCATGCCAAATCTGATTGATTACTCGGTCTTCATTATTATCCTTTTGATTTAAGAAATCTGACACTTTCCAAATGTGTTACCGCGGTAATATTGCAAAGATACCTTCTCTTTTCATCAGACCCTGATCATATCTTATATTTGAAAAAAAAAGAAAGAGGAGATACCAAAAATAAGTCTAATTAAAACAGAGATCACTATGACCACAAAAGATACAGTAAGACAAACAAGTCCACAAAACAGAAGCAGAAGACTAAAGATTAAACGACACTTCGACCAAAAAGCGTTAAACCCAGGTGCTCGGAAAGGCACTGCATTTCCTGTTCCACTAATGACTTCCAACGCGTTACATAATGTGCCTTAAACTGCATAAAATAGTCATATCATTTGGTATCGCGTCGTATAATATAATGTTGGTGAGTGTCGCTTGGCCATTCATAAGACTTCACTGTTAGGACTGAAAATTTTACAATATTTTACTTTAGCAATTTAATTTATTTCTATAAAATAAGGGAGAATTAATGACGGCAGAACTGTTTAATGAAGTGAATGAACTTTACTGACTAGTGTGTCTGATTTATATTTTTATACTTGGACTTTCCCAAAGCCATTGCGAGATCTTTCAGGTGATATAATTAGAAAAACAATTGAACTTTATAGAAGTTGAAGGAATGTATCCTACAGTGGCTAACTAATATATGCAGTGACAAAACACATTAATTTATAGAACTTTTGTTTATGGAAGACCAAAACTTGTTCCGGTAAATCCGTATATTCTGCAGAATAGGCAAATAGTTTGCATTTCATTATTGTCATTTTAGTAAATATAAAAATAGGAACTTCCAACACTTTTCAGTTTCTCAGTTGCTTGTAGATGCATTCACATGTTTTGTTTTAAATGTTATACACTTGTACCACGGATTGAAGAATAATTACAATCTGTCTGACTTGAATATAGTTTTGGATGTTTTATGAAGCCAAAGTATTTTAGAACAATTTTGCGTGTAACATTTACCAAATGCATAGACTATCAGCACAAGTACATACTCTAACCCTAAACTTCACCGAATGGGAAAGTTTGAATATTAATACGGTTTCTATAACAAAGGAAAGACAAGACTGGCATCGATAGAAACAATACGGACTTTTTTTTTTAAATGAAATAGGACAAGAGACAACACAGAAAACTAAAGATAAAACAACATAAATTCATTTTAAACAAAACTAGAGATGTACACAAGTGCACCAAAAGTGTGCGCAGTTCTTCATCCAGTGGAAGTACCCTCTGGCAAGTAAAATTATTTGGTGGTTATTCCAAATCGATGATGTCATATTTGAGGAAAAGAGGACTAGATTTTTGCCAGAGGTGGAACACACAAGTGGTCATCAATACTTCTATTAAGTTGTATTGCCATTGTATGTTTCTTTTTCATAAGTACTAGTAGACGTTTTTGAAATATTTGAATCGAGATTTCAATTTTGTATGCAGAGAGGCTAAGAATTCTGGTTTTACATAGAGACTTTACTTTGATCATTCTAATTTGATTAACAATTCAAAAGAAAGATAACAAGTTCCTTAATGCTTCTATTTTGTCATCAGGTAGACGTGCATATCTTTCAATTCTTCTAAGTTTTCAAAACAAAGAAAAATAAGAAGACACAAACAAATATAACACAATACATGAGCCAATTCCAAATAAATGCTTCAATTATCAATTGAAAAGCATGGTGAGGTGAAAAAACCGGTGTTATATTTCAAATTAAAAAGAGAACCAAAAATTGCATGTTAAGTTTTGTGATAATATTTTCCGCTGACCATAGAAGATATGCCTAAAATATCGAATATTTGACTTTAACAATAAATAGATATACTATATAATTCTAATTCATTTCGTATCTTCATTAGGATATCTTATTAATCTCTTTGAATTATGGTATATCAAGCGTTGAACATGAAATCGGATCAACTGGCATCTGTGTTCTTTTAGATATACACTTTCAAAAGAGAGGCGGAAGATACCAAAGGGATATTAAAAGTCATCAGTCGAAAATAAACTGACAATGCAATGGCAAAAAAACATTCAATTCAAAGATCTAGATATTATGCACCAACGCACAAGACGATAGAGAGATTTAAATGAAAAGTATAAATTAATGCATGAGAATATAAGAAAATGTTCTCGCTACATATGTTTCATCTATGGGGTAATTTATTTCTTTTAATTCTAACTTGCGGCATTTAAGATTTCTTGTGTTTCCTAATATACTTTTAGTTTTATCATTTCAGAGGTGCCGTAAATTTAGTACGGTTAATGTTTTTAAAAGAAGTTGGCTATTCTACTTAACTGTAAGATGAAGTTTGAGATTATTTTAATCAGGTTTAAATATTGAGGTATTGTAAACCCATTTCTCTGACGTCAGTCTATTGTTCTAACTGCAGATTATTTTTTAAGAATCCATTGGCCACTGTGTTCGTTAACTCAAGATAACGTATATATAATATCACTTTTAACTTACAATATTTAACCTCTCAAAAAGGAGTTTCATATAAAGGGTTCGATCTTCCGCGTATTTTCAGTCTATGCATCGTACCACTAGACCATAAGTGCTGACATATATCATTATTTAAATTATACTCTTAAAGCGCGTAACTGTCAATACATGCCAACAAAAGGAATTTCTGTCTCATTTGTAATTAGCGTTTGCAAATATAAACTTGGTTTGCTCATGTTCTTTTCAATTGTTAGTTGATTTGTTTTATTTTGGGTGCATTTTTTTTTTTACTTAAGGATAATAATTTTCGACATTTGGACGTTCTTAAGTATAATCATATAGCAATTTCAAAATACAGAATGACAACGATACAAGAGAAAAAAACGTATCAAACATTTTCTTTAAAATCATAAAAAAAAGAGTTATTTCCGGATGCAGGTTTGAACATGTTTTCAATTTTCAACATCGTTGTGATGAACTGAACCTTTATACTATTGTTGCTATTACTCAATAGTTGTAGCCACTATAAAAGAAACATCCATATGCCCATTAAACTTGTCACTTTTAGTTTCATAATACTAGTATTATCATATCACTAAAATTTTCTTTTTTTTATTATTAATAGTCGAAATAAACATCACGTCAATATTGAGTGGACTCTAATTCAAATAAAGTGTGATATGAAAGCCATGACCGTGATACTACTTCTTTGACAGTACAAAACTAAAACAAAATTATCACCATTATACGAAATTGAAATATATTATAACTCTGAGATTAAAACAATATTTTGCTCGAAAAAAAGAAATACGATAAAGAAATTTCATTCCGGGTACAAGGTTCGAACTTCGTACTGTTAATATAAACGTAATGAAACTCGTTACTTACGACTAAACGATCACGAATATGAACAGCTTGATTGAAAAGTTAAGAATTAACATAGTTATACATCCATAACTAAAGCATAATTCATCCTTCACGTTCAAATAACTAATTTTGGTTGTATAATAGCTAATAATTGCCTTAATCTTGGTTAAACGAAATGTTTAACAGCTACGATTGAATTTACTTTCTGAAAAATTGAAGAATCAACCTGTAACAGATATGCTAAAAATTTAACTTTTATAAACGTGTCGGATGCCTAAATATAGATAAATGTGTGAACCGTGTGAATATGATCATTCCCAATTTAAGATTAAAAAGACAAAATATGAAATTATCTTCATGAATTTCCGATGATTTATCGTCAAAACGTAAAACAGACAGTCATTTTACCAGAAATGGGTTAAGCTAGAAATTTATAAGAAATAGTGGATTTTAAAACGATAATCAACTTGCTACTAAAGTCGCTCGTTAATATCGTTTACGAACCCACTACTTCTTATTAATTCTCTAATACGTATATACATACCATGAATAAATGTTTCTTCTGGTCAATTTAAGATAAAGTGCACACAACACACACTTCTTATCCAAAAATCGAATAGACGAATAACTATTTAATTCAAAAGTATGAGAATTTTTAACACTAAAACATGAATGCGTTTTTTATGCTGTGGAATTTTTTTGAAGAATTTATATGAATGCTCATCTTTATTTTCTGTGAATACAGGGTACCTTCCTATTGACCACCATGTTGTCCTTTCTCTTTGGCTTATAGTTCAAAATCTTTTAACTCCGGAAAATATGTCCTACTTGGGGCCTTTTCTTCGTCGAAAGTGTCTGATAGTTCTGTGACGCGGATAAAAGATCAATTATGTTTTGTACACTTGTCACTTATACAATCCTAATCACATTCTTTGTCAAAAAATTGTCTTGTCAATGTAAAGAAACCCTAATGCTATCCCTATTTCAGCTAAATATGAGGGCTAAATGAATAAGTAAGGACCCTTTACCACTTACTAGTTCCAAAAAGCTCTTTACTGGTGTCATGTTACCTCAGAAATACAAATTAAACCTGAAGAAAACTAGTATAGCTGTACTTGTGTGGAAACAAATAAGAAATTATGTACTTTATTTATTATGGTGAAAATTATAGGACGTACAGGCAACTAAAATATGTCGCGTCTCAAATTCCAGTTGTTGCACATGTGTCAGACACTGCGAAAAGTTAAAGCGAAACTTTATTATTAAAATGTATTGCAATTTATTTAAAATTAAAGAAATTTTACTTTCTAGGTAAATTTTAACATTAGTATCGACAGATCAGGCAAAATTTGCTGAATCAGCAATTTTCACTCCCAGGGTGAAATTTAAGGGCTGTTTATTCTACTTGCCCATAATCAACTTTTTATTGATAAACTTACAAATTGCATAGGTAAAAAAATACCTTTATTGATTTAGTGTTAACATATATATCCCAGTTAAGGTGGCACGGTAGTATTTCCTGGCCCATAAGGGATAATGATAGCCTTTTAGGATTTTCACCACTTTCTAACACTGCGAAAAATTCTACATACACAGTTAACTCAAGTACTTTCATTATACTAATCAGAAATAAATTTGAATATGTATCATGACCGTTTACTTTTTTGCTATTTTAAAACCTAAGGCCACTAGTGCTTTTAGGTCTTTTATCATGCAGTGAATACAAAATTAAAAAATTCTCAAAATTCATTTTCACCTGTATGTAACATTATTTCATATTTTTCTACACCTGATTCATCCCTCAGTTTTGGAAAGTATGTTCAGTTGATACTGTATTTTTGTCCAATCACACTGTTCAGATACATTGACTTAAGTAGGGTACACAAAGAGCAACCTAAATTCCGGAATGAATATAAACTTGGTTTGCTCATGTTCTTTTCAATTGTTAGTTGATTTGTTTTATTTTGGATGTTATTTATTTTTACTTAAGGATAATAATTTTCGACATTTGGACGTTCTTAAGTATAATCATATAGCAATTTCAAAATACAGAATGACAACGATACAAGAGAAAAAAACGTATCAAACATTTTCTTTAAAATCATAAAAAAAAGAGTTATTTCCGGATGCAGGTTTGAACATGTTTTCAATTTTCAACATCGTTGTCATGAACTGAACCTTTATACTATTGTTGCTATTACTCAATAGTTGTAGCCACTGTAAAAGAAACATCCATATGCCCATTAAACTTGTCACTTTTAGTTTCATAATACTAGTATTATCATATCACTAAAATGTTCTTCTTTTTATTATTAATAGTCGAAATAAACATCACGTCAATATTGAGTGGACTCTAATTCAAATAAAGTGTGATATGAAAGCCATGACCGTGATACTACTTCTTTGACAGTACAAAACTAAAACAAAATTATCACCATTATACGAAATTGAAATATATTATAACTCTGAGATTAAAACAATATTTTGCTCGAAAAAGAAATACGATAAAGAAATTTCATTCCGGGTACAAGGTTCGAACTTCGTACTGATAATATAAACGTAATGAAACTCGTTACTTACGACTAAACGATCACGAATATGAACAGCTTGATTGAAAAGTTAAGAATTAACATAGTTATACATCCATAACTAAAGCATAATTCATCCTTCACGTTCAAATAACTAATTTTGGTTGTATAATAGCTAATAATTGCCTTAATCTTGGCTAAACAAAATGTTTAACAGCTACGATTGAATTTACTTTCTGAAAATTGAAGAATCAACCTGTAACAGATATGCTAAAATTTAACTTTTATAAACGTGTCGGATGCCTAAATATAGATAAATGTGTGAACCGTGTGAATATGATCATTCCCAATTTAAGATTAAAAAAGACAAAATATGAAATTATCTTCATGAATTTCCGATGATTTATCGTCAAAACGTAAAACAGACAGTCATTTTACCAGAAATGGGTTAAGCTAGAGAATTTATAAGAAATAGTGGATTTTAAAACGATAATCAACTTGCTACTAAAGTCGCTCGTTAATATCGTTTACGAACCCACTACTTCTTATTAATTCTCTAATACGTATATACATACCATGAATAAATGTTTCTTCTGGTCAATTTAAGATAAAGTGCACACAACACACACTTCTTATCCAAATAATCGAAAAGACAAAAAACTATTCAATTCAAAAGTATGAGAACTTTTAACACTAAAACATGAATGCGTTTTTTATGCTGTGGATTTTTTTTTAAGAATTTATATGAATGCTCATCTTTATTCTCTGTGAATATAGGGTACTTTCCTATTGACCACCATGTTGTCCTTTCTCTATGGCTTATAGTTCAAAATCTTTTTACTCCGGAAAATACGTCCTACTTGGGACCTTTTCTTCGTCGAAAGTGTCTGATAGTTCTGTGACGCGGATAAAAGATCAATTATGTTTTGTACACTTGTCACACTAGCGGCAAGAAGAATAATTACCTATAGTTTAAAAAAGCAACTATATGAAAAAGAAGAGGGGCGAAAGATACCAAAGGGACATTCAAACTCATAAGTCGAAAATAAACTGACAACGCCATGGCTAAAAAAGAAAAAGACAAACAGACAAACAATAGTACACAAAACACAACATAGAAAACTGAAGACTGAGCAACACGAACCCCACCAAAAACTTGGGGCGATCTCAGGTGCTCCGGAAGGGTAAGCAGATCCTGCTCCAGATGTGGCACCCGTCGTGTTGCTCATGTTAGTACAAACCCGGTAATAATTCTAATTCGGTAGGTCACATTCGGAAAAAGGGGATGGGATTGTAGTTAGACATAAGGAACATATCCGCTATCATTTGTTAAACGGATATTCCGTAATGGCCAATCAACTCGTGATGGCGTCCGTAAAATTTACGAAGGGATGATTTCAACTTCACCACTTGGAACTCTTGGTTTAATAGCTTCCTTGTGAGCAGCAACCCTCTATCAAGGAAATCATGATAGGAAATACAAGCCCTGGAGTATCGTATCAACTGGAAGATATATACTCCGCTGCTGGAATGTTGCTACATAAAAATGGAAAATTAATAATTGGGAAGCTGAAATCATCTCTTTTGTCATAAAGTTTTGTTTTCAACCGACCCTCATTGTCAATGTTTAGATGTAAGTCAAGATATGAGGCAGATTTAACTGTATCTGTTGTATCCTTTATCTCAAGTTCGATGGGATAGATGCGTTCAACATAGTCACCAAATTTTGAATTATTTAGTGAGAGAACATCATCTATGTAGCGGACAGTAAAGTTAAAGGATACTGCTAACTTCTTTTCTTTCTTCCTAAGAAGTTCCTGTATGAAGTCAGCCTCATATTAATAAAGGAACAAGTCGGCAAGAAGAGGGGCACAGTTGGTTCCCATGGGAATGCCGATTGTTTGTTGAAAAACACGTCCTACAAACGTAACAAATATGTTGTCAATCAAGAAATCAAGCATCTTGATAATGTCAGTTTCAGAGAATTTTTTGTTAGAATCAGAGTGATTTTTTACAAAGTAGGATTTATCCCTCCCTAAGACCAGATACTTGTATCTACGTTGGCCATTCTTTTTTATGAAACAAAGCACTCTTTCAATTTGTCTTTTAGTTTGGAATGGGGAATACTTGTGTAAAGTGTAGAAAAGTCAAATGTTTTAATAGTATTGCAAGATGAAAGAGTCTTAGATTGTATATACTCTAAAAGATCTTTGGAATATTTTAGTATCTACATCTGATTCACGCCACCTCTTGAATAGGTAGTTCACAATAACTTTGAAGCCCGGCTTTGATTGCTGATAAAATTGATATTAATAATTTGAAAGAGGTTTCGTGGAGCACTTGGAAGACCCAGCAATATACCGTTGTTTATAAGGACACTTGTGTAGTTTAGGTATCCAATACAGTGATGGAAGATCCAGTTCTTCATCTTTGGTTGAAATTCCAAAGGAACATAGAACAGACCTATGATTATCCAGGATCTCCTCTTTAGTAAGTGTCGTGGGGGTATATGTTGAGTCTCCAAGTGAATTGTCAATACCTAATTCATTTATCAAGCAGTTTATGTAATGTGATTTACACACAAAAAACGGACTCACTTTAAAGAAAAAGGAAAATAAATAATACAATGTAATTGCAACATAAGTATATGGGTTTTTTTTTCAAATACAGCCAACTCTCCTATTTTACATGCTTGGTATATAATTTACTGCTTATATTTGGATAATTAACTACATTTTTGATATTAACATATTATTTATATTAATCCTTATCCAAACATGCATAGCAAAGGATAGAAACAGTTTTCATTTTACAAGTAAAATGAATTTTAGTTTTATATGGATTACTCAAAACAATAAGGAGGGGTTTAATTAAGTAAATGCACTAATCGAAAATGTAACTTTTTCGCACAAAAGGGGTTTTAAACTAGATTTGACTGTTGTAGTTATGTTCATTGTGGTTTTACTGCTCGCAGGTTGTTTGTCATTTTCAAAATAAATACGACTTTGACATAAATTGATAATTGGATATAAGAAGATGTGGTATGAGTGCCAATGAGACAACTCTCCATCCAAGTCAAAATTTATAAATGTAAACCATTATAGGTCGAAGTACGGTCTTCAACACGGAGCCTAGGCTCACACCGAACAGTAAGCTATAAAGGGCCCCAAAATTACTAGTGTAAAACCATTCAAACGGGAAAACCAACGGTCTAATCTATATAAAACGAGAAACGAGAAACACTTATGAACCACATCAACAAACGACAACTACTGAACATGAGATTCCTGACTTAGGACAGGTGCAAACAAATGCAGCGGGTTTAAACGTTTTAATGGTACCAAACCTTCACCCTTTTTCTGAAACAATAGTGTAACATCACAACATAGAAAGACACACTATAAAATATCAACTGAAATAGCTTAACTCAATCAAAGGACATAGTAACACCATTGAACATACACTGAACAAATAAATTTGACCTATGATACAATGTAAATTTGATTGTTACATGTATGTCTGATTTTTTTCCATTAAATGAACATTGAAAAACGTATCATTTCATGTTGCATCATGTATTGATTTACTAGAGGGATTAATTGTTTTTTTCATTCATACCTAAAACGTAACTATAGTTATATGATTATACGGGAAAACAAGATTACATGCTGATTCTATCATTACACAGCAACCTGAATCTCATTAGTCATTGCCTTTACATAATTATTATGCAGATGTACAAATCCTTGTAAAAATCGAAAGACCGAACGTAATGCAAAAATGAAAGAACAGTTAATATTCAAGTAATTGATCGAATGGGTAATGGCTGGAACATTTCAAAAGATGCTTTTGTAGAGTAAGGGGTCAATTCAACTACCTATTGTGCCAAACATTGTCATTTCAAAAAGTAAACGCGTTACAACTGGTGTTATTGGAGCGAAGTTTATTTATGCGAGGTAATCATTAACAAACATTGACCCACTTATGTTTCATACTAAATGACTATAATACATTCCCGTTCAATATAGAGTAATATAACTTAGAAGTGGTTTCTCTATTTCAGTTTACACGGATTAAAATTTGAATAACAATTATGCAAACCTGTTGTGGTACAATACGTCAGAAAGCTATTCCATGTCCCGGTTATCAATATACCCGCTTATTTCCTTTATGCAATCTAAGCATACATTTTTTCTTTGTCCAAAATTTAAAGGGATAGACTTTAACATAAACAATTATTCGCCTGACAACTTTAACCAGAATAAAAGATGAAAATTATTTTTGCTGTTTTAATGAGCTTCGTCAAATACTATTTTAATTTCAGTACTTTGATATATGAAATTAATGAATCATTTGCATGCTTAAAAGTTAGGCTTGTGTGAATGGAAGAAATCAACTATTTTTAGTCTGTTTACTTTGTAAAGCTGTTTTAATGTGCAGTCATTTTCTGTTAATTTATTGCTCATAAAATGATGAAAACATACGATATACTAAACAATTTCTACGCCCGTGTTTAAAGGTTTTAACCAGAATTTGCAATACCTTTTTATAAGATAATTTTTATATTTCAATGCTCTTAATTTTGTAGTTGACTTGACCTTTCAAGCGTTTTGATTCACTGACAATCTTATGTAGAAGAAACGCGTCTTTAGTGTACCAGATGATTAGTCGGATATTTTGGTGAATCTAATTTATGACAATAGGTCGATGTCACTTCCTGATAAATTTGTGTTCCCTATTATATCACTTGCCCAATAGTCGGCACTCTTGCTCTAACATGCTATATTGTTAATGCGATTTTTTTGTTTATTTAGAGTTCCTAAAATGTCATGGAACTTTTTGTTTTCATTGCTCTTCAAATACGTAATTGATTTCGCCTTTCAAGTGTTTTGATTTGAGTGCAACATTTGAGTCTGATGTAAACGGAAGGTGTGTCTTTCGTTCTAAATTATAAGTCTGTTATTTGTGATGAGTTCTCCTCAATGTAAATGATATATTGGACATAAGATATAATGGTTTACAAACATGGCTTTGTAGCTTCCTCGGAGCTATGAATGTTTTAAGATATATTTAAAATGTAAACATGGTTTTCTCTTCTATGTTGGTGTTTTACTTTTCAACTTTGCACCATTTCAAAACTTTTACCTAATTTTTTAAGTATACATAATTTTATCATTAATTCACTGTTTTTGTTAGTTTTAAGAACTTTTAAAAGAACGTTCCTGGTGATTGTAAATCCAGAAAAGCGCTTCCGAAGCACAAAACAAAGTGTTATTTTCATTTCAATTGATTCAGTAATTTCACATCTGGTAAAACTTTAGCTACACCATTTTGAGAAAAGTCAATAAAAGGCACACACATTTTGAAACAAGGAACCCGTAGAAAAATATATTATATATAAAGGCTACCACATTCTTCTGTGAGATATCCAACATACATTAATAAAAACAATTTGTTTCAGTCTAGTATATCTGAATATTCTTTTATTATATACTTCGTAGTAAATACAAGTAAATTGTACGTGTAGTACAATCGATGGCAATCGTGCTGTTTCAGCCAACCGTGATGATATCGATATCAGTCACGGTTGCAAAGGCTTTATCAAACCCTTTATCTGTATGACGTCACGTAATCGATATCAGTCACGGTTACCCATTTCTTATCCATTCGTTTGATGTGTTTGAGCTTTTGATTTTGCCATTTGATTAAGGACTTTCCGTTTTGAATTTTCTCGGAGTTCGGTATTTTTGTTATTTTACTTTTTACAAGGGCTTTATCAAACCCCTTATATATGTTTTACGTCATCTAATTTAGTTGTACTTGAGAGGTACATGTATATAATAAAGAGTATATGATATGTCTATATGTATACTAAAGAAATTTATCCTGTTGAACTTACTTTAAATAAAGCTAATACTAACAATGACCACTGCCCTTTCCTCGATCTTGATATCTATATCATTAACGGAAAGCTTAATACTAAAATATATGATAAAAGAGATGATTTTCATTTCCTATCGTTAATTATCCATTTTTAGATGGTGACGTTCCTTGTCACCATCTTACGGTGTTTATATATCTCAACTTGTACGATTCACTCGTGTATGTAACAATGTTTTAGATTTTAACGAGAGAAATGTATGTATTACTGAAAATTATTACACCAGGGTTTTCGATATCACAAACTAGTCAAAACATTTACTAAATTTTATCATCGGTATAAGGACATCATTCGTAAATATAGCTCAACATGCAGACTTCTTATGCGTTCAGGTATTTCACATCCAATTTTTATGGAAATATTCTTTATAAAGCACAAAATGTCAGTATTCACCTCAGAAGCTAACAAAACCTTTAAAAGACTTATTAAGAAGGGATATAGTTACGATACTGTTGTCAGGTCATTAAAGATTGCATATTTTGGCGTTAATATTGATTCACTTATAGGGTCTTTGCATCGGAACTAAACACATTTATTTAAAACCAGTTGTTGGCATGACACGGGTTATGTTCTTCTCATATATGTTATGATGGTATGATACTAAACCCTAACGGGAAGGATTGTGCCTGATATTCATATGATGAAGACATAATCTTTCAATCAGTTTAATTGAAGTCTGGAGCTGGCATGTCAGTTAACTGCTAGTAGTCTGTTGTTATTTATGTATTATTGTCATTTTGTTTATTTTCTTTGGTTACATCTTCTGACATCAGACTCGGACTTCTCTTGAACTGAATTTTAATGTGCGTATTGTTATGCGTTTACTTTTCTACATTGGCTAGAGGTTTAGGGAGGTTGAGATCTCATAAACATGTTTAACCCTGACCTGTCCCAAGTCAGGAGCCTCTAGCCTTTGTTAGTCTTGTATTATTTTAATTTTAGTTTCTTGTGTACAATTTGAGTTTAGTATGGCGTTCATTATCACTGAACTATTATATATATTTGTTTAGGGACCAGCTGAAGGACACCTCCGGGTGCGGGAATTTCTCACTGCATTGAAGACCTGTTGGTGACCTTCTGCTGTTGTCTGTTCTATGGTCGGGTTGTTGTCTCTTTGACACATTCCCCATTTCCATTCTCAATTTTATTTTTCAATATCACACTCTGTATAAACCCTCAACCAATATAATCCCTCGAGCAGAGCTCTTGGGATTATATTATTGTCTCGGATTGATACAGGTGTGATATTGAAAAAGCCATATGATAGTCTCTATATATTGTATACGGATGTGATCCTCCTGCATGTACATTTTATATTTGCAGTTGAATGTGTAGTATATTTCCATCCATCAATCAGTTGAAATGAAAACTCAAACCTCATAATCAGAACTAATACCCGAAAAACTAACTAATTCGTTTTTTTTATATTACCGTGATTCATGAACTAAGTAGAATTCTTTAAGTTTTCACTTTCTTTTTTTTGTAAGCATATCTAGAATCTACTATTCAATTGTGTGATTAATTGTGTGGACTTCTAGAGTAAAAATAAATACAAAATATGTTGCGGTAACTACATCTAAATAATCCATCAGATGGTCTTGAGTTATAAATTTTAGGTACTGACGTTGTTTATCATTGTGTTTACTTTTAGCAGTTTTACCTTTATTTGTCTTTGTACTATTATTTTCCTTTTGTTCGTATAATTTATTGACGCGGCTCGGTATTTGAACATCTGGTTTTTGTGTATATATCGTTATATTTTACTATATTGTACTAGACTATGTTTACTATCAGCTAAAACAAATTTTGTTGTTGACGTCCTTGTTAGATGAAATTGTTTGTGTGTTCGGAGTATTAAACTTAGTTATGTTGTATATCTATGATGTATGTTTACACTATTTTGGATGCTGGATCCCAATTATTCTCATGTAAACCAAATTATGTCTGTTTGTGTAGCTCACACAATTGTGTTAATATAACGGAACTCCAAACAACTGTCATACAGGTTGGAGGTTTAGTTAGCTATAAAACTTGGTTTAACCCACCATGTTCTTCAGAAAATGCATTCAAGGTGCATATATATTTCGAAATGTTTTTGATTATTTAGTTAAAATGGTCTTTTCAAAAACATACGGTTGACGTAAAGGTTACGTTATAACATAAACGGTACCAATGTTACTGCACCAGAAAAACGATATTATCATATCAATAAATGTGAAGTCATCGTTTCGGTCATAACTTCTGACGAAATACGATTTGTCTACGGTTTTAATTTGTTTCATGCAACACGACTGATGCCATTATATGAGTCCTTACGAAGGATCCAAGCTCATCCGATGGTTTTAAGTGAGGCTCGTTTCGATTGATCTTTAGTCTTCTTTGTAGTGTTTATATATCATTTTGTATGTTTTCATCTTTTTTTTTTGTAGTAATTTTTGTCAATCGTTGTTTTATGATTCTGCTTTTTGTTTTCCTTACATTGACAATATGTTCATGCTTTTTAATAGATACAACAAATCATCAAACATACCAGGCTCTAAATAAGCCAAAAGCGCGTTTCGCAAACAAAAGCTAAACGATAATGTTTGGCAAATTTAATGGAACTTGGTCTATGTCAGATTTTGCCACTAGTTCGTTGAAACATTTAAGAAATAGTCTGCATTGGAGGCATAATCAAAGAAATTAAAATTTTAAAACAAATAAAGAAAGTTAAATAAATTTAGTAAGCCTGACAAATAATCCAGAAACTCTTAAAATCATTAAATGTTTATGTCAATACCTGTGTTTATAAAAGTTGTGTAAAATGATCGCAAAGTTTGATTAATAATTCATCTCAAATATATTGGTAAAAACTCAGTTTCAGCCATTTTTCTAATATTTTCCCCATAATTTTCACAATTTTATTGGCATGTTCAGGTAAAAAGACTGCTTTACATTCAAGTAACGTGGTACCTGCATGAACCTTTAGAACAATATTGGCATTTCAAGTACGCTCATTGCAAAAATAAACATTAGTATAGAGAACACAAGCTATATTTTCTTTGTCATCGAACTATGCAAATATTTACAGTTTGTTACTGTTTTATGTTGCAAAATACGATAATTTAGAAGTAATTACTGTCACAAAAAGTCTATTTATTTACTCATATGTGTAGTACAGTCATATTGTTGTGTTTTCTAAAATATGCAGAGTAAAATATACGCAGTTAAGGCATATTTTATTCTAAACAAAAATTTCAATGAAAAAGCATGAATAACGGATTTGAATTCATGCTCGCATGTTCATGTCGTTATTCATCTAGGCATTTTTTGTCACTTTGTCTGACACTTTCAGACAACAAATGGCTGCTACACAATGTCGTCGACCACATTTAATTTGTTTTATTGCCATGAGCATGTTGTTACAAGCTCCTTTTATAATTATTTTATATTTTCCAGAAGTTTTAACGTTTAATTTTCGTTTTGAATCTGTGCTATTATTATTATTATTATTATTATTATTATTATTATTATTATTATTATTATTATATTATTATTATTATTATTATAATTTGATAGGAAATGTTGCAGACAGAAAAATATCCTAATTTTATTTATCTTTGGATAGTATCAGTACGTTTTAAAAAGAAAATAATACCAAGCAAGTTCTAAGAGCTAAAATATCTCATTTGAATATCCGCAAAATGAATCTACTAACGAGTTCTATGTCATTGAGAAAAACAAAACAACATAAAAGGGTGAAATTCTAATTAGAAAGCATTTTTCCTTAACATGCATAATGTTCAAAAAGAAAGAAAAACGTGTCTCATCATAAATATTTGCACAGTATAAATGTTTTAGTAAAGAAAACATTACGTTCAAGAAATATGAAACGTCATTGCAAACATGTGCATATCTCACCAGATGAAAAATTACACTTCAAAAGAAACATCAAACACAGAACATTTTCTTCAAAGAAATAACAAAACAAAAGAAAAAGTATATTTTTGTCATGAATTTTGTTTGAAGATCACCATGAGAAAATCAAATATCAGGTCTAAAACAGCACAACTTTAACGTTGGGTTTAGTAAGTGGATATGGATAAATTTCATTTCTTCTTTTAACTATATCCGGATTATAATCAAAGCAAAATTTGGCAAGAGGATCTGCAGGCCATTTCTTAATATATACTCTGGCTATTCATTGGGTCTTTATCAAGTTTCAGTCATGGATCATATCTACAAAACAGTGAGAGAGTTAATCTCCATCAAAATGTTAACCATTTGACAGTATACTCTTATTGACTGATTATAGGGATAAAAGCAGTTCGTTGTTCTTTAGATTGAAATAACCGGTAATGGGATTGAGGAGACAACAAAAGCTTTTTTTTTTTTTTAAACTGAACAAAATAAAATACGTAATCCACATGGCAATCAAATTATAGTCATAATATACTGAAAGTATTCATTTATTGTCGGTGACACTTCTGATGGACTTTTCGTCTGTGTGGGTATCACCAGCTATGTTATCAGCATCCTATGATGACATGATATATAATGCTGTACATTTATCGTTTATAAAACTTTAAATGCATACGAAACATTAAGGTTTTTTTCTACTTTCTTATATAGTAGCATTAGCAAGAAACAACACAACGTATTTATGTTTTTACTTTCAATTGTTGTTTGGTTGTTTGTTGTTATTCGAACTCCACTGAAAATCTTGTGAACACGAAACGCGCGTTTTGCGTACAAAATTATTAGCCTGGTATGTTTGATCGAAGCCACTGCTAATGACCGATTCGTCCTTTCGCAGTAGTCAATATCCCTGTGCTGACATATATATCAATGATACAGATGTTTTTTTCTGGTGACTTTCTTTTCTTATAACTTATATTTCAATCGAAACATATATGATTTTATATCAGACATAGATGCCAGATTTGGCATAACTTTTTCTATTATAATTTTGAGTTTTCAATTCTCTTCAAATCTGTTTTGATTTGGCTCTGTTACTGTTTTGATTTGAACGCCACTCATGTGTGTCAAAAGATGAAACACATGTCTGGCGAATTTAATTGTAAGCCTTGTAAACTAATTTATTCTCATACATTTACATGGTTACTGATAAAGCATTTTTGTACTACATTATTATTTTGGTAAATAAACATCATCGCACACTGAATTGTCTAAGAAAGAAACTAACGTTATGTTGTCTATGTTCAACTATCTTTTACAATAAAACATGTTTCCATAAGAATATACAAAACATTGTTTGAATCTCTTGTTTAACCAATTATCATGAAATTTTGTTCACAGATTTCTATGAGAATGTAATAAGAGCTGCGATGCGATGCGGGCACATAATGAAAATATAAATATGTATATGTTTAATAAATGATTGATAGCTAGTATATTTAGTGGTAAAAGTTACCCTTTGTTGTATGATGTGTTCTGTTTATCTAAATGGTTCAGTACAAAAAGTACATTTTTCCTAATTTTAATATGTTAAAAACATATCTTACACAAATAAAAACACATAATATAAATACAGAAAACCAACTATGAACAATAGGATTCATTCCGAAAAGATATCAAAAAGAACTAAAAGATTCCTATGCAAAGAAAATATTCTTTCAAAAATTATAAATTATTGATAAAGCAGTAAACCTGTTTTGTACAGTAAAGGAGAAGGCATTATCAGAGTGAGATAGCGCTTAAGTAAACTTATTCAAGCCTTAAAAAGTATGCGTATTTTATTGGTAAATGAATAGGTTACAGTTATCTAGACACTTTTGTGAAGAAAGGTCACGTGTGATGTCACTTTGATGTTGGCATATACTAGTCAACAAAAGTAACGATACACAAGTTTGAACTCCAATTTATCATAAAATAAAATGAATAGGAAAAACTGTTAAATTATCCAATGAAAAACATTCATTAAATTATTGAATCTGACCAAATTGGAAATTGAGAAAATACCGTGTTATTGAACACAGGGGTCCAATTTATTTTGCGGAAAATGATGACAAAAGTCGGCACTAAATTTCGAATATGAGAATTAAGTATTCAAAATTTTAAGCAAACCATGTTTAAGTTTAAAGTTTTAAGTTCTATTATCGATTTTTCCCTTAAGACAAAATATGAAACAGACAAGTGTGTTTTTCTAACTAATTTCAAAATAGAAAGCTATAACGTATGTAAAATGAATATAAAATAATTCAAAGAGAAAATATAATGTGTTACCAATGTAATATCAATAAAGTTGGAGATGAAACGAATGATTTCTTAACATTCGAAATTAATAGTCTTTATGGAAGCTTCCAAAAGAAATTTGAACTATCCAATTTAAGATTTACAGATCACCTAAGAGTAAGACATTGCATCAACTTATCATTTAAGATTAAACAACTTCTTGTTCCATCATCAAACAGTGAGTTACACTGAGCGTGGACATAAGTTTTTGAGTTATTTACTTTCTATATGATAATAATCATTTTATTATTTTATGCATTGTGATATTTACAAATTACCAGAATCTTAGTTTTTTTTTTTAGAAAATATATAGACGGGCCTTTTTCGTGACGTCAAAACTGCATTTATTGTGACGTCATGTGTAAAAAAAATTCTCGTTTTTAATTTGGCAATACCTCAACTTTAAAAAAACATATACATTGAAATTCTACATTAAATGTTCAAATTACGATAAAAAGTTCGACCAAATAAGACCCTTATCGTATTCTGTCCTTTAATACAACTTCTAAATCTTTTCTTTTCAGTCTGACTTTACATGTTACTTGACAAGTGTCTTCGCAATATGTTACTGATATCGTGTTAACAATGCTTTGACAAAGTTGAAACAATAATACTTTTGTTCTTAACAGAGAATATTGAAATCAGCTGTAGAAAATTCTTCTATATATATGAAAGACAGTGCAGCTTTAAATATCTTACAACATTTCATTTTACATTTGAAAGAATGTAGCTTGTCTCGGTATGAATATTTCTTTCGTAATAACGACGGATGTATAATTTCCGCAGTGTGAAAAGGATCAATGTGATAAGACAACTTGCTTTTAAGTTATTTTTTTTTTTAAATAACTGTAAAAGAAATAGTAGATTGTATTTCAAAATAAAATTCAATAAATGAGTGCAAGTAAACGAAATAACTATTGATTAAGGATGTTAAGACGTAGGACAAAAGCACTGTATTTATTAACTTTGTTTTGCAAAAACACATATTCTTTATTATCTTACCTCCTGTACATTTCTATGAATATGATTGGTTAAAAGCGACCGCGTCGAGACCGTGTATAATCCCTATGGGGTTAGTAGGCGTGGTTCATTTTAATACATGGTTAGTAGTGGTGCTACTTCCCTTTAGAAAAAAAACAACACGGCTATTATTTTATTTCCTTTTGATCATAAAAGCTCTTCAGGTGTTTCGTTATTTATACCCCTGCCATGAGCTTTCAAATTTTTGTCTTGATGAAGGTAAATCCAGAAATATGCTTAGAATGTATAAAATTACAAAGAGCTTTTTTCATTTTTTGTAGTTTTATTTTTGTTTTCGTTGTTTGTGCTTTTCCTAGACCCGAGTGTAATCATAATTTCAGTTAGATTGACGTTTACCAAAACTCTGTCTTTATTCGTAGTAAGGTGTGTATCTAAAAATCATCCATTTCAAGTGCGGTCGGTCGGTTTTCTTTTCGATCGACGACCTGGTCAAACCAAGACTCGGAAATTGATGGTGATACTACCGGTAAGCTTAAAAATTTTATCAGTAAGTAAACACTGGTCGGCTTACAGTCAAAGTAATGTGACCGGGTATGGTGATAAGTCTTCCTGTAGACTGTTGAAATTAGAACTATCATGTTCCAGATCCTGATCAGCCTGCTAGTCATGTACAAAGCTGGCTTCATATTCTTATCATATAAACATGTAAAGCACTTGTCCTATACATGCTATAGTCACCACTGGACGTTAAGCAACAATCTATCATCGTCATCATTAATCATATAGCCAAACTCATAATTTTTAAAAGTAAATGAAACCAAATGGAGATATGAAAATAAAACATATTTCATAGATAAAGGATTACCTTTTTACTGTTTTGTAATATAAGCACTTCCTCTTGGCCAAACCTTTCGGAATTTGGGCCATCAATGCTCTTCAACTTCTTACTTTACTTTGGCCTTTTTAACTTTTTTCTATTCGAGCGTAACTGATGAGTCTTTAGTAGACGAAACGCGCGTCTGGCGTACAAGATTTTAATCCTGGTATATATGATGAGTTTATTTCCTCCTTAGATATTTGATGCCCCTAAATCAATTTTAGAGACCTATTATGTCTTGTCATTACTTACTTCTATTTACAGTGATAATTTTTTTTATCAACGTCCTGTTACATGTCTTAACCAATGGAACTGTGAACAGCGTATAATTAGTGGGATAACTATATTGATCCGTATTTTCATATCCAAGTTTGCATCGATTTTAACGGCTTATTCAAAGATTTGCATGTTATGATCGACTAATTACAGTTTATAGGAATGAATAGTCTAACTGACATTTTATTAAGTAACAAATTTTCTTTGACTGAATGCATTCATTAGTTAAATTTGCAATTTAAGATTTATCGAATATCGTATTTTGAGTTGTTAGTTTTGTTAGTAACGTAAATAATAGTTAAGTGAAATATACTTAAAAAGAAATTACAAATTACAAAAAACATGTATTTCCTATGTACATCGTGTAGTCTAAACAGAAAACTAAAGGTTGAGTACGACGAGCCAGTAAACCATCCCCCCAAAAAAAACAAAACAAAACAAAACAAAACCAAAAAACAAAACCGGTGCACCATAAAAGTAAGCATTATCAACCTTCTATCAAAGAAACCATGATTCGAAACGCAAGCCCTTGAATTTGCTTAGATGTCTTATTCTTCCTCAATAATCCTCTTACTAATTTATAAATAACACGGAATTCAAACTATAGTGTATTTTTGTACTTTTAATGAAGTTGAAATATTTCATGAATTCATTATATGAAAAGTATTGTAAAGGTGTGCTTGCAAAATAAGCAATGTTACACATTTATATCCTCCCCCTATGTGTAAGGGCGGTATGAAGATTTACTCACCAAAGAAAATTTACATTTCCTGAGTGCATTGATTTATTCCACCCACTGCCTTTATTTTTTTTAATTCCTGAACATAAATTATCAATATACATACAATTATTCAAATCCACTTGCTTTAATAACAATGCACGTCATAAATAGTACTGATAAAAAATTCTATGACATGCTTTTGTGTTGCTTTCACGCCTGAAAAAATTTAGAACACGAAATTGAAATCCTATCTCTTTTTAATAACGTTTTATTCAAGTTACTGGTACGGATATTCGATAATATATATATATAAAAATTGAAAACAACGTTCAAACAAACGTATATAATGAAATAATCTCAAGTGAGTAATATTTATTATAATCAGATTGGTTTCCACATACAGTTCTATCAATTGTATTTATAATTACTATGATTTTTTTTTTTTACTTTAAACCATATAACAGTCTTAATTGCTTACATCCACTTCATTTGAACTTTTGTGGATAGTTGTCTCATTGGCAATCAAACCACATCTCCTTATTTTTACATTAACTTTCATTACGGTCATTTTATTTTTAAAACTTCCAATGCAACTTGTTTTCTTTTTTTTTTTTATTTCAGAAAAACAAATTATTTTCAGGTACCTTTTTACCTTTAAGTACACGTACCACTTTCTTTATCATTCCATTTCATTCTATTTGAATTCAATTTTTATTGAAAAAAAAAGATATCATTGAGGTGCAAAATAATTTTACCTTTAAATAAACTCTTCATAGATACCAGGCTTATAGTTTTGTACGCTAGACGCGTGTTTCGTCTACAAAAGACTCATCAGTGACGCTGGAATCTAAAAAGTTGAAAAGGTCAAATATAATACGAAGTTGAATAGCAGCGGGGACCCAAAATTCCGAAAGGTTTTGCTAAATACAGCTAAGGTTATCTATATTCCTGGGTAGGTAATCTTTTGTATTTCGAAAAAATACAAGTTTTTAAAACAGTTAATTTACCTGTCAACACAGAAGTGATGTCTACTGAGATAGTGGTACCCTCAGGGAGGACACCTCCACCACGGTGGCATTGACCCAGTGTTTTTAAAAAAATCAACATAGATACCAGGATTAACATTTGTATACTAGACGTCTACAGAAGAGTCATCAGGAAAGCTCGAATCTAAAGAATTAAAAAGGACAAGTAAAGGACGAAGTTGAAGAGCATTGAGGACCCAAATTTCCGAAAAGTTTTCCCAAATACAGCTAAGGTAATCTATTCATGGGGTCGAAATTCCTTAATATTTCAAAAAATTCTGACTTTTATAAACAGTTAACTTATAATTTTGACCATATTAATGATAATTCATAACAAGAGTGCTGACTACTTGGCTGGCGATACCATCGGAGATGAAACCTCAACCAGCAGTGGCATCGACCTAGTGGTTGTATATAAAATCATCGTAGACACAAGGCTTAAACCTTAGTAAGCCAGACACGCGTTTCGTCTATAAAAGACTCATAAGTGACGCTCGAATAAAAAGAGTTAAAAAGGCAACTAAAAGTACGAAGTAAATAACCTTTTCCCTAATCATTAAATTTTGTTCTAAAACAACACCCACTCACTAAAACAACATAAATATAATTTTTTGTTGGCATTGTATGAATAAATATTTTATAAAATGTGCGCATTCCCAGAAGACACCCTCTTTGGATTATATTGGTGTCTCGGGTTGATATTGGTGTGACATTGAAAAAAGCCATACGATATTCCCTGTTTATATAATTGTTTAATTTAATTTTTTATCATTGAAGATTATCTTATTATCTTCATTCTGATTCTAAATGACTTAGCCATATAAAAGAATAGTTATTCAATTGTTTTTAGTCGACGTGCAAATATTTTTGTTAGTAATTCATTTTCTTGTCTGAGAAGTCATTTCTTACATACATATTGCATTAGTTCAATAAAGATTACAGTAATGAATAAAACTGCATATACCATTACAAGTATAAAGGATGGTGAAATTTTAACGTAAGCACATATAGCTTATCTTCAAACAGTATTATGAGATCTATGCATTATGCAATCGATATAGAACTTTTCAGGATGCGGTGCGACTCAAAGAGATTTTCATTATTTATAAAACATGATGAAATGGCATTTCTGAATAGTGATCTGGTACAGAAATAAAAAATCGTTAGACTTTTTTGTTTAGTATATTAAGGTAACAGGTACGTAAATGTGTGATCTCACGAAACTTTATGAAAGTTTGAGGCAACTGGAGCACTAGAGATTTCCAATAAAATGACATACGTACGTAACTCGACGTACGGACCTAATGGGACCGGTTATTGTTAACCTAAGAATTTGCTTAAATACGTCGCTCAATTTTGAACTAAGTATTCAAAGACTATAAAAACAACACACTAGAACTTCGTCAACAACATTTAATTTTAGGTGATGCAAAAGGATAGAACTCATGTATTTTTAATCATCACGTGATTCTCAAGATTCCCGCCTAAAACTTGCATTATCATAAGATCACGTATATACACGTATCCCATACATATTATAGCGATTGATTCAAGTTATATTTCATGGTCTTGATTATGACAATTTGTTTTCAATATTCACTGCAGATGAACGTTCCATGATAATGAAACGTAAAAGGATTCTTATAGAAGAAAGAATGTGTTCAGCTAAACCATAACATTAAACCAGATTTTTTTTTCGCCTTCAAACTTGCCGAATTTCTCATTTTAAAAACAAATGAAACTAAATAATTATAAATATATTTTGTTTTAAAAAACATGTTCTTGAATCAAAAGCCAAAGCCAGAGTTTTGTAAGAACAAAAGAAACGGCATCCGTGGGTAGCTATACGGCCTCGAAGGATGACCCGAATGAACACGCTGTATACTAAACTCTAAATTAAACAGGTTATTAGTAAATTCAAAACTCATATATGTCACCAAGTTCCTTATTGAGAATCGGGACCCTAAAACACTTCAGAAGACATCCATATCATCATCGATTAAGAATTGTACTTTGTCTTTTCGTTTTGCGGGGATGACAGTTTAAAATACTAACCGAGTCCAAATACAAACGACATTTCCTGACAAAATTTTTGAAATCACTTGAAATATATTCACTTATAGTATTTTTATCCATTTTATTATCAAATAATGTAAAGGTGGTCACTGAATGTGTGAAGTGCATTTGCCATATGTTAAATAAACATAGAAAAAATAAGATAAGATTTCTTTTCAAATAGGCCCGCTATTTTTTGTTTTCTGTTTACTGTTTAGATGTTTTTCCCCCCATTGCAGTGCAGAAGAGTACGACCTTGTTCAACGCAAAAATATAAAAATCGGCAAGATGTAGAACACCAATTCATATTAAGTTTGAATATAAAGTATATATAAATTGAAAGCAAGATAATTTATTAGTGGGTAGATAATGAATACTGATGATACATGGATGATTGCTGTGAAACGTCAAGTGACAAGTTAAATGCGAATCCAGGACAAGAACATGTTACTATGATATGAATATTTTACCCTGCGTTGTACTACACCGATATGCTGAGACGGATCTTTAACATGCTAGGTCACACTTGTCAGAAGGTAACTGCCCTCAGGAAGCCGATCGACATGTCAACCTATCCGGACACATTATTCTTACTCAGGGCCGACAGTCTTTGCTTTCACTACTAAATGCCGCGTACAGTAAATATTTGTTCATACCCTGCAAATGATCAGACCAACGACCTTCCGCACTCGAGGCGAGCAACCTACCATGAGACAACCGAGGCGTATATAAAAATTTAACGGGCCGACAGTCTTTGCTTTTACTACTAAATGCCGTGTACAGTAAATCTTTGTTCTTACCCTGACAATGATCAGACTAACGACCTTCCGCACACGAAGCGGGCACCCTACTATGAGACCACCGAGGCATTAATGAAAATTTAAGACACACATACATGTATATTCAACCATATGAAACAAGAATAAGTATCCATAAGACATCGTGCCCCACCCCTTTCTCATAGTATCAAATTTCCATGTCCATTGAACCACTAAATCCAGGTAAAACCCTTATTAGTTACATAATTTTAAATATAAGTTGAATTTGGCACGGGACGGACGAACGGACGGATGCACAGACCAGAAAATATAGTATCCACCTGCAAGCATGATTTGGGCATAAAACTAAAAGAACCTACTTAACAAAACTGCTATGAAATATTCCATACATGTCCGTTTTTCAGAAGTATTTGTTTCAACGTCAAGAATTTCATTAAAACAATCTGTGAGCAATGACTTTAATTGCACATAAAGACTCTTCATAGTACCCATGCATCATATAATGTATTTTATATAATTAAAGAATAGAAGTAAAACAACAACTGATTTGATAAAGTGTAATGATTTTTTTTTTTGAAGACGCATTCTCATTTTCCTTTTATAAATTCTACGGAAAGATGACAAAGTAATTTCTGATAAATGCATCATTGATCTGAATTTCTGCTTCTGACAAAAGTATCTTGAAATAAATTACAGAAATATGCTAAAATAATAAGCAAGACGAATACACCTTTTACTTTCGGGTGTGTTTGAAACTCCTGGTTTAACGTTACAACTTAAAAATCAATAATGAGAATATCATCTCGCTTCAGAATTCATTATTTCTATTTTGTCAGACCTAATTTCGACTTAGTAGTTTTAAGAATTTATCCTTTGAGAAGAACTAAATATATGGGTCAAGTAAAATGACCAAGTAATGATGATGCATTTGATTACACGTAGCTGGATTAATTATTCCCTTAAAAGGCTGTTGCCAATAAAATCCTCTTGCATTTGATAACAAAACATGTAAAGATTTAAAAAAGCAGATTGGGTTAATATTTAAATGTATTCGATTCCAGCACAATATGTGTATTCACTAACACAAAATTCATGCAGTCTATGCTCCCTTCCGTCATGCTTCAATGCAATAGACCGAGATATGTTCAGATAAGTTGGTTATATCGAGTAATGTCATTTTATTGGAAATCTCTACTAGGAGCTGCACATTAACATTGAAAAGTTTAGTATATGGCTTTTATACTTTCTGAGATATAGCAAATTAAATATCCGGAAAATAGTAGTACAGCTGTATAAAATACACGTAAATATCGTTAACAAACCTTCAGCAATTTCGATTTGAATTAATATTTTTTCGAAATCCTGTCATACGATTTTCTCTGATAGTCAGTGTATATAAAGTGCGAATCCAGTTAGTTCATTTTCACTGTCGTATGCGAGTATGTCTATTGTAGAATAAAGGATGATGAGAAAAACTGCGTTTGTTTACATTTTGAAAATACAAAATAAAAGATTTGAAAGTATTTTTTAACACAATTTCATTAGAATGTAACTTTTAATGTATAATAACAGGATTAAAGTCCAAAAAAGTGTAACTAAAGCAGCAGAATCCATAATATTGATTACTGAATGCGATTCATTTTAACTATAAATGCGATGAATTATCACTGTAAGTGCAATCATTTCTGATGTGGAATTTTTGGAGGTGGGATGAATTTTCATTGTTGTTTTATATAATAATTCGACATGTGACAACTGAAAATAGTCTTTTAATGACTTTAATATTGATGATATTAACAATTTGAAATGCAAGCCAGTCGTAGATGCTTACTTGAATATCACAGGCACTTGTCTCAGACTTTTTTCCCTATATACCTCAAGGTATATAGGAAAAGAAAATAAAAAATTTTTGAGACAAGTGCCTGTGTTGAATAGATACGGGTATAACCAACGTATGGTTGATTCCGGACGTTGTGCGTTGTGTACCGTTCGTCGATTATTTTTCTGTACGTTCGTTGCGTGATTTCGTTATAATTCTGCACCGTTCGTTAGTAAAACATCGAGAAAATAATTTGCTGTTTCTATTGAAACTAGAAAACACCCGCGACATCGCGGTTCCGTAACTGAATTAGAATATCTAATTATATATAAGCCTTATTTTGGCCTGGATTTTTAGTACTCGTTTGTCATCTGATAAAGTCATGCTGTTTATAAGATGCACGGTCTTCTCTGCTTTCAAAATCTTTCTGTTTGAACCCGTCGCCCTGGAAATTATTACTTATTTGTAATATCAATTATTTGGAAAACAAAAGGGCCTGGAATGGTTTTATTTTTATCAACACCATTGTCTTATATTAGTTATATATAAAGTTAAATTCTTTTATTCACCGTTTTTATGTCATGCCGGCTAACAAATTGGAAACTGTTCCTATACGCCTTATAATATTTTAAGTTTGGTTTTTTAATATTCGTAATGTCATCTTATAAGGTCGTGCTGATTAAACAGTACAATAGGAAACAATGTGACAATGATTGAATTCAGTACACGGATCGATAGCGGTCTCCGAATTTGGATAGTTTATCAAAAACTGGCGTTTTCTGTGGAAAAAAGATTGTTTTAAAACAAATTTAAGAAGTACAAATTACTACAATAATATGTCATAAAACAAATATTTCCGACTTTGTATGGTTTCAGAGGAGTTGCGGCTCAATGAAATCGGCCTCTTCCTTTAGTAGTATAGATACACATCTTTTATAATTTTAAGCAAGCAATTGCAACAACTATAACTATTTGACATTTCTAACATTTCCTATTGAAGAATAAAAAACAACATAAATTTTGTGTTTGTTTGACGTGAAACAGAACTTACTCGAGCAAGAGAAGCCCACTCATCGCGCCTGATTGCAATCAAGTTTCTAAGAAATCCAGTATTTTGAACTTGAAGTCAAAGGTCA
This sequence comes from Mytilus coruscus, assembly GCA_017311375.1. Lineage (NCBI taxonomy): Eukaryota > Metazoa > Mollusca > Bivalvia > Mytilida > Mytilidae > Mytilus > Mytilus coruscus. The sequence continues at coordinate 44,759,650 of CM029607.1, read as the reverse complement.
AACTCACACGAAGGTCGAGTGATATGCGTCACATCGTTTTAAGGTGATACACGTTCATATCTTGCGTATTCAAATATTTGATCCGAAAATATACTGGAGTAGAACATCCATGAACATAACGTATTTTTATGACGAATTTTCATTGAAAAGGTTTAGTACTCTCTTGAAAAAGCTTTGAAAATTTGTCACGCCGTTTCATACACATTTCTACCATATTGATAGGCTTTCGCACAAAAACAGTACAAGAATTTACAACAAACGGTACTAAAGAAAGCAAACAAACTCCAAAGAGAATATATCGTACAGTGCTCAAATTTTGAGTTCAGTTTTTCTATTAAATGTCTGCAAATAAAATAAAACAACGGGTTTCTCATTCGCATTATGCATTTTAAACAACAACAAATCACAAAATACATGGTCGCATTTATTTTAGTGTAAGAGCCAATCAATTATGCTTTATTTGTAGTTGAATCAAGTTAGAGTTACACATAATGTTTGTTTCATGATGTTTACAAGTAATTCACAGACCTGTCTATTTAAAATATTCACAGGGTGTTCATGTAATATAAATAATAAACAATGCTGTCAGGAACAAAACTTTGTTTTCATAAATCTTGAATACTTAACTGAACAGTACGTCAATTAGTCTTTGGTGAAAATATTAGCAAATAGGGCTCACAAAGTATGCACATATAATCAGTCCTTCTGACTTCATACATTTTGTCAGAGAGTCGGCTGAATTAAGACTTTATATGATAAAAATTAATTAATTTTCTTCTGTGAAAATGCATCGCATATACAATAGAAATGAATCTCCCTACAGTGAAAATGAAAGTCAAGTATCATTATTCGACAGTAAACATGAATCGCATAACGAAAACAGCTATTGCGGAATTTAATACAATATCAACAAACTAAGTAATAAAACCTGTTTTAAGTTAAACATTAATAATAATGTTAATAGGTACATTTTTCTGTAAATGTAACTTAACTGTTGCTTTTAAATCTCTTGCACGCTCTGTTCGTGAACTATTCTTAATATTTATCTATTTGTGTATCAATTTTACACCTGGATGGCTGTATGCGCGATGGAAACCCGTTCGCATCCCTTACCTATATCATGCGTTTATAAAAACAGTACATATTATATATTATTTCGTATTTTATTCAAATATCATGAATTTGTCCTCTGTTTATTTATCATTCTACATCAGAAATTCATAGCGGATACAGTGAAAATGGTATTTCAGGATTCGCACATTATATACACTGATAGTGACATGTTATTGCTATTGAAATTTCCGTTTAATGATATAAAATGTAAATGGGTCGCCGAATTCATTGTTGGTAGTATGAATAGTTGAATCTTCTGTACAGAGTGAAAAAATGCCGAAATGGAAAAGTATTCGTGACCTTATGACTCGAAATCTTATTTTTCAACGTTTTAGATGTTACAGAGACACTTGAATAATTCATACAGCTAAACAAATTCGGTGCATGACCAATGTTTTTTTTTCAATATTAATAAAACGGAAATGCAAGTTGCAATTTATATCAATTTTGAAGGAAATTTGTAGAAAAGTCTTTGAAAAAAGGCAATATAAAGTCAAATTATTTAATATTATTTGCGATATTTTAGTACATCGTAAACATTCAGAATATTCAATTCACTATATCTTCAAAAGTATAAAAGTTACTAGTACATTTTTGAATGTATCTTTTTTTTTTATTTTTACAATTTTCCTTTACAATTCACAAAACAAATATCTAAATGAAAATGCTCACTTATTTAAATCGAAAGTTCAACTGTGGAAAATATAATTGATGTTCGTGTTTCCCCTCATTTCAAAAGATTCCGGACATCGCCGTAGAACGATCAACCCAAATGGAGAAGCAGCTGAATATACTGCATTTTTTCTGTGGATCGGATTCAAAACAAGGTTCATCGTATTTTCATTTGCTATAATCATACACTTAAAAAGTGGGTACACTTATATCAGATATCTGTCGCTCATGAAATTATTGAATATTTTCAAGTACACGTATCTTTTTCTTTATTTAAAACCTGTAAACAGATTCAGGTAAATGAACTTTTCTGCACATATATGTCTGGAATAAAAGAAACAATCTCATTAAACAATTTGAATTTTACATATGTCTAATAAAGATTACACCTAATCCCTGCATAGCATCAGGAGAAAATAAGAGAAATAAGGAAGTAATAGTTCAATCTTATCCTATTATAATTTTACTTGTTTTTCTCCAATCATTTCTTTTTGAACTGCAGTTAATTTCAGATTAAATGTATAAAAACTGAACACTGTGCGATCATGATATCATGCTTAATATCCTGTTTTTCATAACTGATAGCTGTGCACGATGATTGGAAATATTCCTATATGAAGAATTATTTGCCCAACAAAATCTGTTTTAATTGACAATTTTCTTGTTAAATATCTGCCAGTTATTCGTATCCCAGTCTATCGTTTAATGTGTAAAGCGCTTTTTACAGTTTACTTGGAGTTGGATTGATAAATATTGAGATATGGCATGATTATCAATTAGAAAATAATCCATAAAACATCAAAGATTAGAAAAGGCAAACAAATACAGGGATTATTCGGTCTTCAACAATGACCAAATACCTCATAATGAGCTATTTGAGGCCAGGGAGCTAACTTCATTTCTATAAATTATCACAAATTGCTGATTTTCCCTTTTTCATTTTAATGTAGTCGTTCCTTTATTAGACACATAATTTCCAATAGTTCTTTCCACAAATATAATATCTGTATCAAGAACAGAAGTTAGGAACCGCAAACAGTGTGTGTGTGTAGGAAATATATATTAAAGTTACTATGTGACTTTAATCAGCATGCGTATATTTTCAAGTGACTTGAGTCAAACTAAAATTACGCATTTGAAAATAATTTTTCTATACCGATTTAAAACTATAATAAATCGTGAGGTGACTTTGTGTCGTTTCAGGTATTATATGTAGTGACCAATTTATGCTTTAAATTCCCATTTGTTATGTGACGGAAGTCTCATACGCGTTTTGCTCTTGATTCTTTGTTACCTATGATATGGAGGTGACAAAAGCTTGTCTTGCATAATATGTAACAAAATTAATCTTAAAGGTTTTTTGTTTTGTTTCAGACAATAATGGAAACAAAGATGTATGCAGTGTTGGCTATTTTTATAGTTCCAGGTTTGTTATTTTTTTCTAGCAATACTGCCTTGAAATTGTTTCTTAATTGATATATTTGATATAAAGAGTAACAGTAGGGTACCGATCTTCAAATTTCGTAAATCCATTTCAAAATGGATATCAAGTGAAAATACTGAATTAATCGCATTCACTCAAAAAGGAGAGAGTCTGAGTCTGCGACAGGATACGCGGCATCACCCGTAGTTTGCTAATCAGTCAGAAAGAGGACGAAAGATACCAAGATATTCAAAACACAATTTCACGATATGGAACTCGTGTTTATTAAGTCCGTATAATGTTTATATGAACGCGCCGCGTAACGTCTCTGTTGAGATATGCAAACGATGTAGGTTACTGCTGAGAAATGGGGAATTCACAATGGGGAACTGAAATCGTATATCATAGAGCGTCAATCTCTGAATTTCAAGAAAAGGGTCCGGAAATAAAGCGGACGTTATAGCCCAGTTATGTCAGGTTTACTGGGATAAAATGAGATTTAAGCACTCTCTGAACTGTGGGATATCGGGCGACAGGGCCATCAATATGTTTGAACGTGAAATTAGAGAGAACTATTGGAATACCGACTGTTTGTTGAAATATAAATCCCCAAAATCTATGAAATGTTGTTTACAGTAAAAAAATGTATATCGTTTTAAATAGACTGAATTTCGAGTAAAACAAATGACAAATCAATAAATGCTAAGGATTAACATTTAATTTTAATTTGTTCCTGCTGCGATTTAATATTACGCAATAAATGTAATAACGACAAAAGCCTTTTGCATGGACACATCAATTTTAAATCTAAAAATGGTCTAGAAGCATTTGATTTTCAACAAAGGTAGATATTTTTTTTAACAAACACCTTTTATAATTTTGAATATATGATACAATTTATTTGTACATTCCAGTTGATAGTAACATGGAATTGTTTTCAAACTAAGGCTGCATCAGGGCCGGTTTTATCATTGACTTTTTTGTTCCTTTTGTTTTATGCTCTCGGCTTTCCAAACTTTTAGTCTCAAATATATCTGATTAAGGTCAAACCACCTAGAAAATGTAGTCCGAAAGAAAATTATATTACATTATTTTAATCATCTATCAGATAATTTTAATGGATAGAAATGATGAGATTTACAGAAAATTAATAAATAAAATATTTGTTCAGAATGGCCGTGCTGTAATGGAGAATGGGGATTACAGCATCCCGTTGTTTACACTGTTTACAATGAAAAGAAAACTTGGAACGACGCTAAAGCTATCTGTTATGCTAATAACAACACTATGTTGTCTATGCCAAATGATAATGTATGGCAGTTCTGGATATCAATGTTGTAAGTATATACAACTTATATTTAAATAAATGGTCACATCTATAATGGTGTCCCTAATATCATATTAAGCTCGTGTACTATTGGTTACTAATACGATATATATGGGGTCAGTAAATTCCATATGGAATTTACTGACTCCATGTATATCGTATTAGGTCACTAGCACACTGTATAACGAATTTATCTTACCGACTATCTTAACATGTGGCAATTAGACTAGTGGCCTATCAAAGTAATCAAGTCTTCAATCTTAAGAACATACTTCCATTGGTCTATACAAAACAAATGCCAACAATAACAACTTGTTAGCTTTTAAAGTGTTTTCTGCATTTATATCAATCGTTCATCATCAGTTTCTTCGTCTGAGGAAACCTTTCAGATTTTTCCTCAACATCGTGTTGTTTTTACAAAGGGACGTAACACCACTACTAATCGTGTATTGAAATAAACCACGCCTACTAACACCATATGAAATATGCACGGTCTCCACGCGGTTGCTTTTAACCAATCATATTCCTAGAAATGTATAGGAGGTAAGATAAAAACAGATATGTAAAAAATAACATTATGGCATCAACTTCAATCGGATGTTAACCAGGTGTAATGAAGGTAAAACGATTACGACTACTTGGGAATATTTTTAATTTCATCAGCTATATGTACTGTTTCCTTTAGGTAAAGTTTGAGATGGTCCGGCTGTTCTATAATATCAATACGGTTATTTCAAAATGTTGCTGTTTTCTGACCTTTCAAAATTTCGGCTTTATGTTTTTCATAATGAGGCTAAATCCTAAAGGAATGACCAAGCTTTGTGTCATTTTCATTATGATATTGCCGTTCAAGCTAATGATTATATTATTTTATTAACACGTGCCGTGCGGACTTAGATCGGTATCCTATGTTCCCTTACTCAAAATAACACGTTGTCGGTTCTGCCTGCAGCTTGTGAAATGTCCGTCACCTATGATACAATCTACCCATCGGCTACTTGTGTCAAAATTTAACGGATGGCTGCATTATTTGCAATAAATTGTATAAATATACTTAAACTAAGACTGTAGCTTCTTCATGAAATGTTGCCTAGTTGTTCACTTATATGCTGACGTTTTTGTTTTCTGTTTTTCGAGGCTTTCAAATGTTTTCTCACCTTGTATGTACGTACCGTGCATACAGATTGGTATCACAAGTTTCCTTTCTTGAGGTAATAGCTTGAAGGGAAATTAATTATTTATGGGGCTGCATTAGATTTGTTCATTGTATTAATATGTACATTTCTTCTAGATTCCAATTCTTGGTATGTTTATATCAAGAGAAGAAAAAGCCTATTACTATATACAATACCTTTAAAAGTCAACGGCTGTAACGTTTTAATAGCAATTCAAACTAAAATCATCTTATTGACATGGACTAAAATGTTCAAACTGATGACAATATCAAATCTTCTATTTTATATTGGCTTATTGTATCTTTTGTTCGGACTCAATTTTAATAGAATTTAGTAATCCGAACCATTAAAATAGTATTGTACATCTGAAATGAAAATCAGGCAAATTAAACTCAAGAAATAATATTTTGCCCCTTAACATGATAGTATCATCTATATTTTCCTCTTAGGTTTCAATTCTAAAAATTGATTCTCCATTTCTGTGTGTTACATAATAGATGATCTTAATGCCACGGTAAGCACGTTTGTTTTATATTAAAGATTTCAATATTTATTTGCAATCATTCTCTGCTACAAAAAATAAACACGAAACAACCATTGTTTGGTGCACCTTAATAGAAAATCTATTAATTTGAGTTAGTTAAATAAAAATTAGTGCAGGCTTATATTTTTCATTAAATGTACGGTGATTAAACACTCATTTAATTTTATGTAGTAATTCATTTATGCATTAAGCATTTACATTAAGAGAAAATAAAATAAAATTGACAAAATATTTGTTAATTGAAATATCTTTTGCAATCTGTTAACTAAATAATTCGAAATAGCTATTATAATCATATCTATAATGAAAACAATTTCAAATATGCAAAGTAAATATTGATTTTTTGTAAATTTTCTTTTTTTTCTCTCTGACTTTAACTAGTGACATCACAACAAAACATTGAATCAATATTATCAATAAAGTAATATTATATTGGTTGTTTTTCTTTCTTTCCTCTTTTCATACAGAGTACATAATTATCGAAGAGCAGTAAATAATTTTAACTAATATTCTTCATACTATTATAGCCAGAATCGAGCGCCGTAAATCTAATGTCAGTATAATAAGTTCAAACCAATTTCCAGAATCCGAATGCGTAATGGCTGCTCATAAATGGGTAGAAAATGTATCCTCAAATATATTAAAAGGAGTTTGGGGGCAAATGTCGATGAGGCAAATACTCATGGACACAAACAACTAAAAGGTAAAATTCGTCAACAATAGACAGTTGTCTATACAACATATACAGCTCTCAATCGCCCAAGTATAAAAAGTGTTTAAATTAAACAGCCTTTTAGTCACCCTAAAACACGAAAAACTTCGACCTGTAAACCTTTTCTTTCTGGTAAAACTAAATTTGATTGTGTAATGATAATAAAAATAAGGACATGTGGTATGATTGCCAATGAGACAACTCTCCAACATGTATACAATGTCAAATGGATGATTGTGGATGATATGGCGTTAGAAAGTTGAGGAACTGAATCTTTGTAATGTTCAATCCACTTGTGATAGCGCCAGAAAAATTTTAGTCGTTGTTTTGTTTATTGGATGCTTTTCGAACTAGTGCAATATCAAAATCTATAAAATGTTATCGAATATTGTATCAACGGTGATCTATGTTGTCAGCAATCAAAACAGAGCATCAAATTTCCTGTGAAACTGCCTACTTAAAGTGCAGTGTGTATCAGATGCGGATAACACCAAAAAATCAAAGATCTGTTATATCTTTATATAATCTAAGTAATAGTATGATATAGTAAATTGACTTCTCTACAAGTATTCGTCAGTCTAAACTGAGTTAAAGGCAAATCGAAACATTTATTACAACTTTGTTTTTTTCATATATTATGGCAACCCAAGTCACAAATATCTTGTTTTAATGGATAAATAACACTATGCAAAATCAAAATAGTTTCTCAGTAACTCACATCATTAGGATATTTTTCAACATAATATTTGTAACATTTGGTGGGCGTGTTTTAACAAACAGTTGTTTTTAACAACCAGTTAGAATTCCAAGATTATAGTTATTGGTGCAGACCTGTTCCTTTATCCATATGAGTACTACAAGGGTTTTACGAACTTGACTTCCCATGTTGGTTTCATACAATTGAAAGTAGCTAGATTTGTGCTTTTACTTCACGTTCCGCCATATCAGTAATGTCTTATATGAATTGTTTTCAAAGATTGGTGACAATGATCATCTCATCTACGCCATCTAATTTTTAATTATGAGCACCAAAAATCAAGTAGGTCTGTTATCTATTTTTGAAACATAATTTAGAAATTATTGGAGCTATTGAACTAAGTGTTCCTTACGTCAAGTTAAAGTTATTTCTTTTAACGTTTACGGACGCCGTCATGATAAGTTTGAGCGTTATATATTACCAGTTTTACTGATGACTACAGATTTGCTCCATTTGTCACAATTCCGGGCTCCTTTTCAACATTATTGAAGTCACCGAATGCAACTTACCACTTATTTTCTCCTTGTCATGAGCAACACGACAGGTGTCGATAGTGCAGCAGAAACTTTTTATCTTACCTTTCCAGATCATCCAAGTTAAGCTTGGATATGTGAATATGACTCATCAAACTAAATTACTAGGAGTAACGCGACGGGTGTCACGAGTGGATCCTGGTATTGGTGTGGTTTGTTCTGTTCTTTAGTTTTCTGTGTCGTGTTTTGTGGACTGTTGTTTGTCGTTTCGTCCTTAATATTTTTGTCGATGGTGTTATCTCTTTTAATGGACATGTGATTTGATTGGTTCTTTGAATTCACCCTCTATTCTATTTTTTTATTTTTATTAATTTTAAGTTTCTGTATATTGGACAATTAATTGTCTTTTCGTTTTTTGTTTTTTGTTTTTTTGGAAATAGTATTGTCTGCCTTTCTTCGACTTGTAGATTTTTACTGCTCTCTTCTTATTTCTTTTACTATCGATAATGGTAGATTGACAATGGGCGGGATGCCGACAACAACAACGCATGCAACTTCTTATGTATTTGTATATTTATCTGATACGACTTGCTAGAGGCTTCTCGGCATTTACGCTACATAGTTGATTTTCCTCCAAATAAAGGAAGCGAAGCAATTTGAAAACATGTTCCAACAAATGTATCATACGTAAACAAGATAACTTTTATGTTTAAGCGCTAACATTTCTTTTATTTAATTTCCTAGAGACTTAACAACCACTGTAGCACACAGAAACAATCCGAGGTTCTGGTTCGGGCTTCATTCAAGCAATCCTGCAAATCTCTCCGAACTGTATTGGGGTGACTGTCGTGTTGCTGATTGGTTAGAATGGACAATCTACAGACCTGCATATATTCCTGAAAATTACCAGTGTTTGGGATTTGATATCGACTTCCATCCATTAACAACAGTTACATACATACTGTGGCTGACAATAGAATGCCAGGAACAAAACAGATTCATTTGTGTTTGGGGTAAATACGTGTATTGTTTTAGGTTAAAAGAAGAATATTCAAAATAAGTTCAAGTACCCGAGTCGCTAACATAATTATGTATGGAATTTTAGAATGGCATTAATTCAAGATAGAAATAACATAATAAGACACGTCACGGGGTATTTGTTGCAGCTTTACATTCATAGGCCGTAAAGCGACATCAAAATCTTCATCGATATGCATGATGATATCTAATAAAATGAATAAAACGAGTTGGGAAAATGAATGTCAACAATGGCTGACAATGGTGGAATATCTGTGACACAGATGACTACGGATGTGATCCACTTGTCGCGGCCACAGTCGACCCGCTTGATCTTTTAAAAATCTCAGACGTATTTCCTTAAAGCTGAAATACTAAACATGTTAAATGAATGTTTATGATACATAAAACGGTTGCGAAGTGGGCATGCATTGTTTCATAAAGTATGGGGAGATAACCAGTTGCTTCTATAAATATTTAGTATTTCCAAAATAACATAAGATAGTTACCTGATTATCCTACTATATAACATTGTCATGTGTTACCAAACAATGGATTCATAAAATAATTCTTTTTACAGACTGCATACAAAAACAAGGATCATTCCGTTAACCTATTCTGATATTTGAAGAAAAAACTTTAATACAATTGATTTTGATTATGCGTGGTTATGAAAATATATATGTACCGACCATATCATTTTAAAGTTAACTCTTCTTCATTAAAATAGTTTAAAAAAACAACATTATACAGCATATTTTGTTGTGTTTATATATATTTCCAGAAGATGAATGTATTTATCAGACCTGTGAAGAATTCCTAATTTTCATGCCTGCCTCTCAATGCACTACAGCGTGTACAGTTTTATTTACCATCGGAGAAGTAACTAATTTAGCGGCATGTAGAGCTCGTGCCATAAATTTCGGAAATCATTCAATTTGCCACGTGTATATGGCTCCAGGTTTTGTAACCGTTGCACAGTCTTTTTCAATATGTTATAAGCCTGCAGTAGATGCACCTCTTGAACGATGTCAAAATGTGTCCGGTATGTGAAATACTAAAAGTTGATCAGTAAACTAACATTTTGCTATATTCTAGAGCACAGATTGCAAATATTGAATATTAATTTGAATGTTGTTTGTAATGCCTGCATGTTAACAAATTAAGGCATAAGTATTGTTCATTGATGAAAAAGTTGAACGGTAGCTCTAAAATTGTATGCCGGATATACGAGGGCTGTTCGTATGTAAATAAAAACGTTCATTAAAGATACACAATATTTTGACTCTTTATTACCCAGAGAAATCCTAAAAAAATATGTTATTAACTCTACTCTGCATAATAAATGTTATAGATATGAACGCTGTAAGTTATGAGTTGGATATACAATCAACATCTTAAATTGTCAATTTATTTTTTGTATTTTCCTTTATCTTAGTAGAAATCCGACTTATCCACGAACTTTAAGGAAGAAAGCGACTAAGAAACAATTAGGTTCAAAAAGAAAACTTTAAAGCAACAATAACATCAAACTACACTGAAACGATGGCAAATCATGAAAATAAATTGCTAGAAAACATTTAGGCTATAATTTACAGACAATGTTCCAGATCTCATGAATTTTATGTAATATTCACTAATCTGCTTGATATACAATTTGTTTTAAATTGGTTTGCAGTAGAACATAAAATTAATTTCGTGGAAAGTAATGGTTCTTCAAAATGTACCATGAATATTATAGAATATATGCATGTCCGAATGAAATTAACTCAAGAGGGCATCGGGCAGAAATATATATTCTAAATGATAAATAATATTTTTTCAGATACGCTCGATTTGGGACTGTTCAATGATTCAAGTACCACGCCCAACAGTACCTGTAAGTCATCAGACCAGTCTACAACTCTTTCTGGTAAGACAACACATTACGTGCATTACAATCAATAAATTGGAATTGAACAAAATACGCATGCGGTAAAATATCAATATAAGAAGTACTATCATAAAACTTATGATTTGTATTCATTTTCATTTTACAAGCATTATTATATTCATAGAAACATTTTCTACAGACGTTTAGACAATCCTGGTGTAATTTTGTGAAGTAAAAACTCCCAATAAGTGAATTTTACGTGGTTTTTACTTCTCGAAAACCACGACTAGTGCCAGTAGTGCAGCAATCACTGAATACCATTCTTTAGCTCCTAAAGTGTACTGGAATATAGTTTGACTTATGTTGCTAAATTATTTTTTGTTTAAATGTTCGGTAAATTTGTATCCGACCTTTCGTCTTTTGTTTGGCCTTGACGTTGTCTGTCTTTCTGTTTCATATTATTTTGATAGCGCATTTTATAATTTGAATGGCCATCCAAAATTTGAAAATTAAAAATGTGAAACTAGCAATTTTGGTGCAAAAGAGATGACATGATTACTTATATCAATCGTATATGATATCACATCTTATTTCACTTTTTGTACAATTTAAGGCATGTTCTTGACAACAACGGAAGGTATTTGTGAATGTCCATGCGTACAGTCAGAGGAAACCACAGGCCCACCTCTAACGATTGACCAGCGAGTTGAAATCTTGAAAAAGGATTTGACAATCGACAAGACCAAGACATCAAAAAGTAAAAGAAAATTAATATCCGTCAGTGATGAACGCCCTTCTGCAAAAGGTTTGGGAGTGTTTGGCTTGGCTATACTGGTTTTAGTTCCTGTGTGTATCCTTTTGATAGACTTGACTTCAATAAGTCGACATGTCCATTATTTCTGCGAAAGAAAAATGCCGCGAACAGAAAAATTTAAAATACAAAACTCCTCAGAAGAAAAACTAAACAAACCATACAAGGAAACGTCAAACAAACGGATCAGTACAGCATTCATTAACAACAAAACATCAAAAGGACGTATGCAATTTACAGATATCAGAACAAATGATGGAAGAATAAGAGAAAATAGACCACCTTCAGCATATCCTATAAATATGCAGTCTAGTCGATCACCATCAGTAATGTGTATAAGACCAAAGACGCCTATAAATTCAAAAGTTCAAGTTGTTTATAAAGACATCCTAGATGTTAAATATCAATCATCCATGATAGCATCTAGAATTATTGCCAGTGAGGTAAAATCTGGAAAGCGAAGATTATCACATCATAATGCAGCCTTTAAAGGAAAAGATATAGGCGAAAGAGTTAAAAAGAAATCTGCAAAAGATATAAAACTAGACGGTTTGCCATGGATACACATGCTATAAAGTACTGCATTTCGTGGGTCAAGTAAACACGTGTTTCAATATAACAATGATTGCTTGGCCTGTAAAATTAATTTATAAATTTGCTATCATCATGATCATGGCACGAAATCATTGTCATAATGCACAATCGAATTCATTGTAAATTAAGGTACATAAATCTTCACTTTGCAGTAACGAGATTTGATAGTTTAAAATTTAATTTTCAAAAATACTACATTACTGTTTATGATACCATATGAAGAGCCTATAAGTACGATTGCAAAATATTGGAGTTCGGTTCCGATTAAACATACGCATGGATAATTGTCATAAGTGTTTGTTTTAAAAATGTGCATTGATTTCATCATTTTTAAAATATATAAAATGTCTATCATGAAACTACTTTTTGTAAAAAAAAATCAAATCTGTTTTACAGCTATGTTATTACATCTGATTGTCTATAAGTCATAAATAAGGTAAATCGAATTTAGAGAGCAGATTACTAATGGCAAATGCCATCACAAAACGGAAACAAGAAAACCAGCAGATATACACAAAAGAAATATAAACTAAAATAAAAACCCTGCCAAACTAATGCCGCGCTTGTATGTTTTGGAGTGTTTTTTTTTTCGTATTCATTGTGATAGTTACGCTTAGTACGAATACACACGAAGATGTTGGTTATAAGCAATAAGGTAGCATTCCAATGACACAAAAACAACAAAGACATGGTGACGTTAAGGCTTTGTCATAAATCTCGCCTGTCCACTTTATCAGTCTTAATTCTTTTTACCGGATTTGTTATGGATCTGGTTTGGAGCGAACCAGATTTAACAAGGCAGAAAGTAATTTAAAATCATCTGACAGATAATGTATGCACACCATGAGATAGTTATCACATCAACACACCTGATCCCAGTTTTTTGTTTATAAAGATCGGGCGATTTTGGGTATTATTCCGAATGAGACAATTGACCATCGAGGACCAAAGGAGTAGAATATAAACAACACTACGTGTCAAATGAACAAGGCATAACAAGTTGTGAAACAACTCAAATGAGAAAACAAACAATAAACGAAAAACAAATATAATAAAAAGCAAAAACGACAACGTCTAGCCCTCTGTTACATTTTGATGATATGGGTATACTTAAAACCGTTTTAAATGTTTTGTTATTACATTACTTATATAGTTTAATATTCAAAATCCAAAGACGGTTTTTCGTTTATTGTTTTAGCTCAAATCATGCCGTTTCGTGTTTTTTTTCCGTTTGAATTGTTTTTAACATTTTGTCATACCAGGGCCTTTTATAGCTTACTATACGCTATTGGTCTTCTCATTGCCGAAGCCGTACCTATAGTTGCTTACATTCGCTTCCTCTGGTCTCTGATTGATAATTGTCTCATTGGCAATCATACTACATCTCTTTATTTTTCATACAAAAGAAACATCTGTATGCAGACCACAGACAGTTATAACATAACGTAATTTTGGGATTAGTAAATAAAATAAAACATCCCAATACGGTCATTTTCCAAACTTTCAGTACATTTCCTATTTGCTATGCCTGATAAAGTTTTTGAAATTCATCTACCAAATGATCTGATGAGCTTAAAATACACCACGAACTAATAAATGACATGAAATCTTTCTATATCATCAAAAGATAAGGCAAATTTCTCCAGAATTTGCATCAAATCAGGTTAATTTTCAAAAAGTATTTCAGTTTTAATAAATTTTACAGTACCACAGCATTAAGCATTGACTCTGAGAGTTTACAATATATCGTATTTTGGAAAACATAACCCCTCTTTATTTTGCATGTTAAATGTGTTTCCGTTATTTCTTGTAAAAAATGCCTATTTATAAATACAATATTACATTTGTAATTTAAACCCAAGAAAAATCTTCAATGAAAATGACTTTGCATGTGCACAGATATATCAAACACTTTCCGAATAAAAAAACAACATGGAACAAAAGTTCTGACGCAGAATATGTAACGGGGTTACAGGTTTAGTTGTGTTCCGTTATAAATGCAAAACAGAGATTGCCAAACAAAAGTTATTGGGGAAAAACGAGAAACATGTGCAGAAACTGAAGTTATCATGAAACATTTAAAACATCTCCAACAGACGAATATCAAAGACCAATTTGTTTCGAATATACAACCAAAAGTTGATATAGATATAAATAAGGCTATGTAGGATTCTGAAAATATGATTACGTAATTGAGGCATTTTTACACTGGATGTCTGCAAAATTTGATACACCTTGATCATGCATTCTTAAAATTGCAAACAAAGTCAATTATATAAGAAACATATCACTTATTATCTATGCAACAACCATGCTATGTTTTGAACATTTTAGCAGTTCGATTATCATAGGTCTAGATTAATAAACAAAAAAACCCTCTGAATTTTAAAGAAAAACCCATCGATTTTGACAAAAAAAAAACTCTGATTTTTTAAAGAAAAACCCATCGATTTTGACCAGCATTGGCATTAACGATCAATGTGAGAAAAATTATTAATAGTGTTAGTTTTATTTTAATAGACAGGAATAAGCAATTCCAAAAGGTTCAAAAGTAGGTATCCCTGTCTGCAATGTAAATAAATGTATGCATAGGAATATTTACACCAAGCAACGCATTAGTTAAATCTATCATTTTCAAGTGAAATATATGACAGTGCAGTTGAGATCAATGAAATGTATCTGTTACACAAACGAAATACCCAGCAAATCCCAAACACATCAAACGAATGGAAACAACTGTTATATTCCTGACTTGGTACAAGCATTTCCTTGTGTAGAAAATGTTGGATTAAGTCTGGTTTTATAGCTAGCTAAACTTCTCACTTGTATGACAGTCGCATAGAATTCCATTATATTGACAATAATGCGTGAGCAAAACAAACAGACATGATAGGTAAAAATGTCAAAAATTGGGGTACAGCGGACAACATTGTGTTATAATTTTAATCACTATAAAAACAAATAACTATTTCAACAAAGATAAACAAAATGGCATAAAGACACTCTATAGACAAAGTATATAAGCAAAATGAAAGACAAGAATACAAAATTGACCATAACAAAATAACACAATGGCGGGATGTATAAATACCGAGACACGCCAAAAGTTTATAACCAAAAATGAACTAAACAGTAAAGGTTAAAAATGTACAAGGACAAATAAAAGAACACTATGGCACGTAATTAAGATGACAAACAACGTCAGTACCTAGAATCTATACTTCAAGACCATTATGTATTATTTGTGAAGTTCATGCGGAATATCTATCAACAAGATCTTGGTCTCTTACAATGAACTTTTTTTAGAAAAAGGACGATACGTTCTTTGACATAACCCTAGTTCATCAACTTTCTGCTCAGACACTTTTTATAAAGTCTGAGTAGCAGCTGCAAGCTCTTGAACACCGAATGAGTTGGAAAATGTTTATCCCATATGCAGGTGAAGTTGGTATGTTGCTGCTAGGGTGGGGGAAATTTATCATTTCAAAATTAAAACCGTCTCGTTTGTCATAGATTCTGGTACCGCTTATGTCAAATTCGAGGTATAAGTCTAAAAATGAGGCGGAGAAAGCCGTGTCTCTTGTTTCTTTAATTTCTAGTTCTGGAGGATATATTAATGGAACCCAATCAGAAAAGTTTGGATTGTTAATGGAATAACAAAATGAATATTAATGAATGTGAATTTAAATGATCTGGCTTCTTTGATCTTCTTGCTTTTGACAAGTGTTTAAAGGAACTCTGACTCTTATGAAATAAGAAGAGGTCGGCAAGGAGAGGCGCACAGTTCGTTTCCATAGGAATGCCGACAATTTGTTGAAAAAGTCTACCTCAAAATTCAACAAATATGTTGTTACTAAGAAACTCAAGCATACTGATCACTTGTTCCTCTGTGTAGCATATTTTACCATTTTGTTCACTATTAACAAAATATGCCGTATGTTATCCCAAAGCAATGAATATATAGCGTATGCTTCCATTTTTATATTGAAAAGCATTGTGGATTATTTCATTTAGACGATTTTTCAATTTCACATGGGGAATAGTGGTATACAGGGTTGGGAAATCAAAAGTTTTGATAGAATTAATTTCAGAGAAAGATCGAGAAATTATCCAGAAGTTCTTTAGAGTTTTTTAGAATCCACATATTGTTAATAACACTACGCGAGTAAATAATTTCACAGTATATCTGAAGACCCTCTTTCACTGCGGGCAGAATTTTTGTCAATCAAATGGACAATTCCTTTGTAGAACATGCAGATGAGCCGGCAATGTACCGTTGTTTTTACGGAATTTTGTGAAGCTTAGGTATCCAATGCAAACAAGGTAAGTCCTCAGATTTGCTGTTCAATGTAATGTTCATTGATCTTATCAAATAAAACTAGAGACTGAGCACACAACAACTCATCAAAGATATCATGCAAGCGCGTAAAAAAATCATTTGTGCAGACCTAAAAGCACCTACAGAAGTTGACTTTCCCAGAAGTACAATTAGACTTGCAAAATGTGCGCTTCAGATTTTAGGCCTTAAAATTGTGTATCAGAAAAAAGGAATTTCTGATGAGAATGAAATTACTATAGTTTTTAAATCTTCGGCGTTAATTGCATAGTAACAAACAGAAGCTTATCTGATAGAACTGAATCTATGTACGTGCACATGCGAGTTAACATCTGTTTGGGTGTACAAGCATTTTGCGAAGAAAATGGTGGGTTGAAACCTGGTTTTATAGCTAGCTAAATCTCCCACTTGTATGACTGTCGTTTATAGTTCCATTATATTGACAAAATCGGATATAATAACTAGTGTTTCATGAATGTTCTTGTCAACATGTGTAAAGCGGGCATAAATTAATCCATCTAAGTCTTAATTTCAATATCAGAGAGAAATGAATGACCATAAAACAAGTTATATGTAAGCAAATCACCCTTTTCCCAATTTAATTTCTCTTTCTGTCCTTTTTAAATATGCCATAGGTAATTGTTCATTTGTTCATGTCTTGATCCTTGATATTAATCAAAACGCATCTCCGTTTAATTTGCTGCATACCAATAAGCAGTCAGTGGTTTTGTCAAAATAAAGAGCGCGTGGTTTATGAAGTCCATCTTCAGGAATAGATAACCTTAGTTGTATTTGGCAAAACTTTTAGGAATTTTTGGTCCTCAATGCTCTTCAACTTCGTACTTTATTTGGCCTTTTTAACTTTTTTTGATTGGGGCGTCACTGATGAGTCTTTTGTAGACGAAACGCGCGTCTGGTGCAAATACAAAATCTAAATCCTGGTATCTATGATGAGTTTATTTACAACCACTGGGTCGATGCCACTGCTGGTGGAGTTTTTATTCCCCGAGGGTATCACCAGCCCGGTAGTCAGATGTTAGATATGTACTGCAAATGCGGGTGCTGATGTAAAAATATCAAATAAAACGAGTTTATGGAACCAATGTTCGTTTTAACTAATTACAAGAAAACTGTGATAAATTGAATGTTCTCTTCGGTTTTGTGTAACGTTTGTTTCTGTTTCATTATCCAACGTTCATTTCATTTATTATCACCGTATTCAAAAATGTTTTTGTAATCATAGTTGAGGTGGGAAAGGATGTAATGGATAGGGTATCAAACTAAACTCCCGTGTACATTGAAAATAAGACGGTACAACAGATACAATTATTATTGTCCGCAATTGTCCTCGTTGTAATCTGTGTGGTTTTTAAATAGATGTTTTTGAGTAACTTGTTTGCAAATTACCGTATATGGCATAGGTAATAGTTTGCTTCTAATACCTGAGATATCTAATTTGAAAATGCATGCAAACATCATTTCACTATAATGACTTAGGTATAAGTTTCTAAAAACGGTGTTATTTGGAAGGGAATCAATCCCATCTCCCTTAGTTATAACCTCTGTCTGTATATATGTTAATAGTTGTAAAGGTATGGTAGCATTATTTCATGTTTTCTATCTAATGAAATGCATATAGTAACATTTCGCGTGACCCACTATTTGTGGCAAAATGGACGTGGGTAGTTCTAAATAAATTAAAATGTTTCAAAACAAATGTGGCAAGTTATTAGAATAGGTACTCCGAGATGGTGTAAGATGGTCAATGAGACAACTGTCTAACAGAGTCCAAATTGTGTGGATTTTTAACTGTAGGTCACGGAACGGCCTTCAACAATGAGAAAAATCCATTCGGTAAAGTCAGCTATAAAATGCCCAAACATGACAAAATGATAAACATTTCAAATGAAAAAAATCAACGGCATGATTTATGACAAAACAATAAACGAACAACAAATATAACAGACAGCAACCAATGACAACCACTGATTTATATGCTCCTGACTTGTGACAGATAATGTAGAATGTGGTGGGTAAATCTTAATAAGGATTCGAACATGACATTTAATCTAAAGTGATAACAATTCTTAATTTTACAACAAATCCTTGCTAAAATTTTAAATAAGCAGGTAAAACATAGAAAGGAAATAGACATTTCACCTAAATATCATTATTGATTTAATTGGACAACCATTAAAAATATTTGATCAATCTTCTTATAGGCTTTATTTCAATGTGAATTCGAATTCCAAGGCAAATTCAAAAGGAGAAGTTTATAAAAACACATTAATTTCAACGCCATCAATCAACGGAACCAGTGAAAACCCAACCTTTAAAACTGAAAATCCTTCTCCCCCGTCCTTCTGTTTTGTGTTAATATTTGAAATATCTAATGACATTCTATATTTATGATTTGGTTCTGATCTTTTGAAGTGAAACCTACAGAATAAAACTCCTCATATTTCAAATATAATATACGATATTCTTTCAAGAAAATTTTATTTCCAGGTGAATTTAAAGATTACAAACATATGATGCCAATATAAAACAGAATATCCAATTAAGATGGATCCCTTAGACGTAGAAGTTCGACTTGTTTAACATTTTTCTACTATCCAACGCGTTGGATAAACTTACTATCTTACCCTATTTTTACATCAGTAATCGGTTGCTATGTTCTGATATACAATTCCTGTTATAATTGTTAATTGTTTATACGCAATATTTTCCTGCCATAAATTGAATGGTTTAGTTTATTTGCGTCCAACAAACGAAAATAAACCAGTATTATTTAAATTTTAAACTTCCACAAATTGTGCATTTTAGCCTTGAACTTCAAGATATTGGCATGTAAAAATTGAATAGGTTTCTTGTATTCATACCATTCCATTTAAAGTCTGTTTACAAAAAATTAAGGGAATTGCAATTTATGAAGGCGGTTAACATTCCATTCATACGGTGAGATTTTCGTTTCGCAGCGACAAATGTCGCGAATTAAAATATAGAATAAATTATGAATATCTTATGCATCAGCAGAACATTATTATAAGCCTTAATCCTCGGTCAGACCAAATGCACGGTGACTTTCCGTAACAAAACATTAACTTCTTCAAACATACCCTACGATTAATTATGTTAATAATTAATAAAGGATTAACATGTGTTGTACAAAACAAATTGACAACAGTTTTTTTATTTCTTGAATGATAAAATAACTAATGTAATAATTTGTTCGATTTGGCCCTTACCCAGATGACAAAGGTTGGTTTAGATAAAAAAAAAAAAAATACATATGTCTAACCTTTGATTTATTTGATCTTCATATCAAGTGTGACCAAATAAATAATGAAAGGTTTCGTATTTACCGAAGCAAATAGACCTTTTCAGATATACACACTGACGATTTAAAACGGATAAAACAAAAAAGTAAACTTACACGACAGATCTTACACTTCTAAACATTGAAATGTGTATTTCTTTAGTTGATATAAAAGGGTTCAGAACCAACGATTGTCTATATTACTGTTGAAGACCATACTCTTGGCTCATAGATATCTTATGATTATTGTCGTTATCTATCTTCCTGTCAAGAAGCGAACACATTTTTGAGTGTAGATACTCCAGTGTACTCCAGCTAAAAAACTTCTAAGTATGTACAGTCAAAATGGAGTCTGTATGTACAGTCAAAATGAAGTCTGTATATAAAGTTGATCTAAATTAGTTATGCAGTAAAGTCGACACGCTGGAGGCTTGAATAGCGTGTCAAAAATGTCCCACAAACGGAGAAACTCGTATAGCTAAAGGAATGATAGTCACAAGTACCAGTTTGGTTTTCATCTATCTGATATATGAAATTGAACCACGGGTCCTGTTGTTGTGGAAGAAGAACGGGTGGTGGGCAGGAACTTCTTCATCACTATTTACAATTTTATAGAACATTATAACTGTGTTTCTGGCTCTTCCGTGTGGTTCCCAACCTAGCTAGTTTTTGAATCATGTCCGTTACACAACCAATTTTTCTTATATAGTAATCCTCCGTGACGATTCGCGTGCTGGATTTCCTGTTGCTGGTAGGGATCACAGACAGTACTTGCATACGCGAGGACAGTCCTCGCTAAAGTTTTGGAAGCCTGGCTCTTCACATCCTGAGGACACTTTCTGAGATTCCTGCGCCGAAATCTAACGGGCTTGGTGGCTTCAGCTGTCGTATGGTTGATGAGCCCTCGCAACGACAGGTCCATACAGATGTAAACGACCTGGGAAGCTTTAAAGGGTGTGACCATGAAGATGGTAGTCGAACTTGCTTAGGTTGTGTTTCTTGCAGATGTGGATGGTGGTACATTTCTGTGGATGGAATTCCATCTACCAATCTTTTTCCTATTTCTCGAGTTGATTTAAATCCTCTTGTGGCTTGATGAAGTCGCTGGTAGATCTAAAAGGTTGATAAACCAGGCAATCATCTGCAAACTATTTCACACTGGACTTAACAGGTTCCGGGAGGTCATTTATGAAGGCGAGAAAGAGCAAAGATTTCATGACTCTATCTTTGGTACTCCTGAAACTACCTCTGCTTCGTCTGATGATGTTCCCTCGACTAATACATGTGTCTCCTATTGTTTAGGAAGCTCTCAGCCCAGTTGAGAGTTCACTGACAAGCACCGTATTATTTGAGATTTTTGAGAAATTGCTGGTGTGACACCTTATCAAACGCCTTTGCAAAATCAAGTAGTTTTTCGTCAGTTGATATGTTGGATATGTTAGTCTACGTGCGAGGTCATGTATTGGGCAATCAGCATGATCAGCTGTATCTCAATAGAGTGTTTTCCGCTTAGTCTGTGATGGGCAGGTGTTAACAGGGAGAGTTCTTCTAAATTATCCAAATTATATAAAATGGCAGGTGTTTATAAAGATACCAGACGGTAATTTGTGGCAATACTATTGTCTCCCTATTTGAAGAGAGGCACAGCATGTGCTATTCGGCAGCAATATGGGACTTGTCCAGTATTAATTGATACCTGAAAAGTATTGCAAGAGCAGACACTAATTCAAAGAAGAGTTCTTTTAGGAGGTGTGCAGATATGGAGTCTGGTCCTGTTGACTTGTGTGTGGGTTTACGTTTTGGAGAAGTTTAGCAACATCTGATGTTACGATGATAATAGGTGGCATAGGCGGGTACGGACTTTTTACTTTGTCTGCATTGTATTAGTATCCTCCTATGTAAAGACGGATTGAAATTGGTTGTTGAGGATATTGGCCTTTATCTATGACATGTTTGAGACACAATTGAGCAATTCATCTGTGTTCTGTTTCCAATTCTTCCCTAAAGACCAAAACTTTTTATGATTCTACTTTGCATCAGGG
Source organism: Mytilus coruscus (assembly GCA_017311375.1). Classification (NCBI taxonomy): domain Eukaryota; kingdom Metazoa; phylum Mollusca; class Bivalvia; order Mytilida; family Mytilidae; genus Mytilus; species Mytilus coruscus. The sequence goes on along the minus strand of CM029607.1, from coordinate 44,737,462 downwards.
CTGGTGATATTTTTGATATAATTGATGTAAGCCTGTCTGGTGTTGCGTTGACATTCTATGTTTAGGTGTTTATATCTCCAAATATCTTAAGCACTCGTTGTATTGTTTGCCTTTTTAAATGAGCAGTCTTTGCGTCATGCAAGTCTGCATGTCTAAGTATTCATCCATGGATTGGTGTGTCGAGGGCGAGTGAGTTTGGTTGGGATATGCCTGTCCGCAAATGTAATGACTTTGTCCCGGAAAGTAGTCCAGCATGAATCCATAAATATGTTATGACACAGTCCGATACAAATAAGGTGACATCTTTTTTCAGAGTTAATATGATCCCAAGGGTTACTTGGGTATAGAAAAAGGGTCATTTGGTCTTCTTCCGACCGGCAAAACCCTTGCCAAAGTGGAGCGTTCGTTGTGCTGTGCGGGATGTATAAATAAGCAGCCACGTCCAGTCAGAATGGGGACGTTAAATTCGATGCCTCGTGTGGAGAGAATGTCATGCTCTCTGAACGTTAAGAACCCTTGCATCAACTCTTTGTACATTTACATGTAAGTTGTTGCTGATGGTTACGCATAGGTATATTTTTGCTTCAACATTGTTGAGTGTATGTCCGTGAAGTTTTTGTGATGTATCAATTGATTGTTTGTTATTCTGTGCTATATTCTAATTAGGGAAAGTCCATTTAACTTTGAGGGGGGTTGGTGGGGTGTTTTTTCTTAAATAAAAATTAGTTGGAGAATCAGAATATTCATAAAAAAAATCATAACCACACCCTCCACCCCACTCCCTTTATTTAATTGTCGTTCCCTTACTATTCATATGTTTTGTCTTTAAAGTAAAGATGATTTGCCATTTATGCTCCCACTCTTCCAATGGTGTTAGGTATGTTTGCAAAAGGTCGCTTTCTGTCTGATTGTTGATCTTTCGAAAGAGAATGCTAAATCATCAGCAAATTGATGTGCCTTTGTGTATGTTAAAAGCTAAATAGAGCTTATGCTATGTCCTTGTTTTGAAAACTATGTCGACTCTAAATAAAGCCTATTTTTTATTGTTATTTCTTATATAACTTTGGTAGCCGATGACGTTGCTGTTTCTGGTAAGTCAGTAATGAAGGTCAGGAACAAGATCCAAGAAATGTGCTTTGGGTTACACCAGAGAATACGAGGACTTGTAAAGAGACAGCTCCTAGTGTTCTCGTCCTAAACATAGATTGTTGGTTGAAGCTTTCATACTCAGTGTTTGTATAAACAATTTTACATCTGAGTTTTTTCTCTTGCAAACAGTGGGATATCCAGTGAACGAAAACAAAAGAAAATTCACTCTTTTTATGATAGAGTCGAGAAATTCAATAATAAAACAATGCCGGTGACGATACTGATCAAAAGTTATTTCCAAATAATAATTGTTCATTTTAAATAAATTAATTGTTAAACTGTGTTATTAGAAATGTACATGCAAATACAAGATGTTTTATGTTCAGTATTTATCGAAATAATTGCATTAGAAGCTTGTGAAACTGAAATTTAAAAACTGCCAATCTTTGCTGCATATTGATTAAAAAAAATGGAAAAAATCATGAACATACAAAATCTAAAGATCTTTCGGGTCACCAATTTTCGGAGTGTTCCACAAAGTCCTTAGCATGTTACAAATTCCAAAAGTATACTTATTTTTTCACACCTAAGTTATCGAGCACACCGTCTGCTCTTGTCACATGTACATTCAATAGAGAAATATTGTCTTTTTGTGGATATAAAAATTTAAAAGTCTGTCTGTGTAGGTTAAGAAATTAAAGATAACTATTTTTATAAAGTAGGTATCTTTCTACTATTTTTTATACAATTTTAAGAAAAGGTCGTCTCAATTTTTGTACATTTATTTGCGGTCTTCTCGATCTATTCACATTCAATGTTTACATCGAGATAAGGTCCGTTTGAATTTGCTTAGTAACTTAATTTCAAAAGTGCCAATCTTTGCTGCATATCAATCGATTCCTTTGGAATTTTTCCCTGACTTTCTCTGATCTAGCTGTATATATATTCGGATAATTAGCATGTTCCAGAAAGGTATACAGTCAGTAGAAAAATAAATTGAAGTTGGTACTCCAGGAATTTATTCACATAGCAACATTTTAAACCAATTTTTCCAATGATAACATTGAATGGAAGTTTTTGTTTTTATTTCGACTTATTTATATTTTTACTATTTACCAGAACGTTTTCCCGTGAATCCATAATTGATAGCGTCCTTGCTAAAATGGGACAAAATTGAGAAGATCTAGTTTTCAATATTTACAGGGGAGGTAATATTTTGTCACTGGATTTCCCACTGCAAATCAACCAACAAAATATTTACTTCAACATTTTGAAAACTTCTATATTTTCTGTATTTAAAGGTTTGATATTTGGACGTTCACATTTTATTTGAACACCAATTAAGCTGTGAACATCAAGTTAAACCATATCCAAAATTACATCTCTTTCCACGTTTATAAATTCTCTTGATTTGTTAAAATAACATCTAAAAGAGTTGATTTAGAGTTTCTCGTAAAACAGGTTGCTTACTTGGTCAAATTCGTTAGGGAGCTACCTAGCCCCCTCCCCATAAAAATCAAATGGTAGCTCCCTTAGACAAAAGATATCACAAGAGTCTTTCAAAATTGTGCCCTTAGTGTCATCAAGCATATTAAAATTCATGTCACCTGTTATTAAAACGTGTTCATACTTTTTTTATATTTTTGTCTGTTATTATACTGAATTCAGCATTAAATTTATTAGCTGGCGCCACGACCAAGCTTGTGCCATTAACACGATATCTCGTGGTGGTGCTCTTAGTGAAAGGAGGAATATACCAAACATTAAATCATCGTTTCTTACGTTCCCGTCTCCTGTCTTAATTGTCCCTGTAAAAAGTAACAATGTCGAACAAATATGCCGAAACCAGTATACTGGCTTTTTCACTTGGTTCAAGCACAATATTTTTGAAATTTGTGTGTGTGTATATAATTGGTTTTCAAAATATTACCTTAACAACATGGTTGTTTGTCTGTTTCATTGTCGGCGCTCTGTTTTTTACAGGACTGTATGTAACTGTAAAAGAAAAAAAATATTTTGAGGTGAATTTAATTTTAATATAAATGAATATACATATACGTTGCAACCTATATCATAATTCATGCAAGTCAAACAATACCCAACCAAAGGAGTGGAAGCAAAATTACAATCACCTTGTCCACTTATCCAAAACATATCCTCCATGATTTTGAAGTTTGTTACCCTAACTTGAAACGGAAGAAAAAAATCACAACCTTGGAGCAAATATTATCCACTGTGAATGGAAATATTCTTGACTTATTTGCAAATAGTCTGATACACTTAATTGATGAATAGCCTCAGAAACATGGTCAATCTGTCTATGTTTCGTATTGTGCCCCGATTCCGTAAAATAAGTAGACAGAATTATAGTTATCTCGTACCATTGTAAACTCGTACCAATGTCAACTCGTACCACTAAAAAAAAACTCGTACCAATTCAAACTCGTACCACTGCTAACTCGTACCAATGCAAACTCGTACCACTGCTAACTCGTACCACGGTAAATTCATACCATTGTAAACTCGTACCAACTTATTTAAATGCATTCAAATCGTGTTTAATGATGAATATATACTTTAATTTCACTCAAATTACTTCTTAAGTGTGTAAAATGTATATAATTTGAAATTACAATGACCAATTTGTAGCTAATTTTCTTTGTCTAATTGGATAGAGAAAACCGTGGCAGCTTGGCTTTGTTGTCTCCCTTGAATAGACTATTTTTTAAACTTTTACTGACAACTATTTGATTTAATTTTTAATCATTCCAAATCAGTAACATTGAATAGATTTGGGTATTTTTCTATTGTTTCAAAATGTCGTCCATCTTATACCCGTCCATATTGACAACTGTATACCAGGAGCATGATTGATGTTTTTTTTTTTTAAATAAGAATGCACGAAACGGTCAACCTTGACCTGCTGATCCATATTAGCACATGGATTTAACGGGAATATGCAAAACAGCAACTTTGACATCTGTTAAATCTACTCACTTGTCAACGTTTGAACGAAGATAGCCAAAGTAAGGTTACTAGTGGGGTTTCATGTAAAAAAATTCTATAAATTATGGTTTGATATTGTAAATAAATATGCTGTCCATTCTTTTTCATTTAGTTATTAATGTTAAGAAATATAGGGTTTAGAATGGGGTGTAAGTTAGTTATACACCTCGGGATACGGCGTGTCTGGATAAGAATAGTTTAATATATTAATTAGCATGGTGATTAAGAAATTACATTCGTATTTTGTCTAAATTTTCATTAAAATCTGGTATAAAATTCAAAGATATCTTAATTTTTGTATAAAGCTTAAAAAATAATCATAAAACATTCGTATTTTTGTCTAAGTTTTCATTAAAATCTAGTATAAAATTCAAGTAATTCAACTTTTTATTAAGTTTACCCCAAAAATCATAAAACATTCGTATTTTGAATATATTTTTAATGGTACGAGTTTGCAGTGGTACAATTCTAATTGGTACGACTTCCCAGTGGTACGAGTTTACGTTGGTACAAGTTAACTTTTTTGGTACGAGTTTACGTGGTACGAGTTTACAATGGTACGAGTTAACTTGCTTCCAGTAGACATGCTTGTAAGTTCTTGACCTTTGTCTTGGACGGTGGCTTTTGCATATGTGCAACAATAAATAGGTCAAGCCTATTGTATTATGTATTTAAACATTACAGAATAAATTTGAGATCAAATAACAAATTAATATCTCGAAAAAAAAAAGAAATTAGGACATACCAACTTTTTTATTCTCCATACAAAAATTATTCGAATTTTTACACATGACTTTCAATGGTCAATTGGAAAATCCAGAATTTAACACATTAAACATGTTTATGATAACTATAACAATGTTACAATGTCATTAATGCATCAAAGTATTTTTTCATTCAATTTGCATTCAATGGCATAGGATTAAAATACTTTTACGAGCCAATATTCGGCAGGTTTTGTTTTATCAAAATAGATCAAATCATTTTGTGATCATAAAAAATCCGCTCACATACAGACTTTTAAAAATAATACACTTGGCCTTAAAAAAAGGAAAAAGTGTGCCACATAACCTAAAAATAGATGATGACTCATTGTTTCGATGTCAATAACATTGCTGAAAGGATTTTCCCAAGAATTCGACGAAATTCTAGGAGAGGAATAAAACAGTAATAGTGGAAATAGACGTTTAAACAAATAATATGCAAGAACGTACTCAACTTCTCTTTTTCAAGCCGATATTAGTGATAATGCAATGAAAAATATCCGGTTAAGTTTTTTTGAAGTAGCGTGTTGCCGATGATAAATACTTTTGCATGATGTCACGAATAAATTGGAAATCCCCAAATGTCACGAACTTGCAAGCATAACAAACTTGCAATCATCGACCATATAATATCTGTCACACTTTTCTTAGATCTATACTGGTCCAGTGCCAGTTACCATGGTTACCGTCAGAATTTCACAGTTTTTCTCAAATACTTTTTAACAAGAATTCCGTTTGCACATATTTTTTTTTACTATGTAACGGGTTACCAAAAGTCAGTTCTAGTACCATAGACTCAGAATTCTAGTTACTTCGGCACGTGGTTAAATCGGCACCTAGTCAAATCAGGACCTGGTTAATTCGACACCCGAGGTAGTTATTTTGGCACCCACAATTAACATTATGTTTTGCAAGTAAACTATTGAACATGTTGAAGACTCCGTTTTTCATGATTTTTTTTTAATATTTTCACTTGACATGCTTGAGGTGTCAACCTATATTTGTTGCACGTAACAGAAGTTCAAATGGAAACTTTGTTATAAACAATGGGGCCATATTAATATCTGTTCCTATTGGAACTTATAAAGGAACCTCTATTTCATGACAACTGCACATTACTAGTAAACATGGGCTACATGATTGGTGCCAGCGTTATTCATTTTATACAAATAGACAGAAATGCAAAAAAAAACCAATTTAATTAAATTACAATGATTGAATTAGTTTTTATCCTCATTTACAACTATCTGGTCTGCAGCTTGCAAGTGTTACTCATTACCTGTAACCGATTTTAGAGTTTTTTGTAAGACACCATTTTTCTGATACTTTGAATTAATGCATGTTACATTTTGTATATGAGTGGGGATATGCTTAAAGCATGACAATCTATACTTAGAATCTATACCAGGGCTGATACAGAAATCACCAATTCTTAACACCTTTATAAGATGATTCTGATTCTTCAGATGAATGCAAGTAACTTACAACTATGCAAAAGCAGGAAAAAAAGGAGAAATTAGAAGGATGATTTTTTTTTTTTTCAATTTTAATGAAATTTTTGATTTCCATCAACAACAGTACTTAATCTATGATAACGCAATTCATTTTATCTAACAAAAGGAAAATGTCTCTTCCACCTCCATAATTTGTATCTATGATTGTTAATTTTTATTTTGTGTACATACATTTGTACATGTATTATTTTATAGATGAGGTATTATACAAAATAAAAAATCAGTACATGAAATAGTTTACAATCATGACAATAGACGTATATAACCTTTTGGGTGGTATTAGCTACATTGTCTCTGAAAGATCAAGGATCTGTCTCCAAAAACTTCTGACATCATGCAACAATCACTTATCAATAATGATGTCAAATGTTTTAAATTGTCATGCAAATTTTTTGCAGGAACTTGTGTGGTTGGAAGTAATGGCTAACATATTTGCATGCAAGTGTAAATATGTCTAGTCATGATGTCATAATAAATTTAGTTGTGACGTCATGGAAAAAAACCCACCTAACACAATCATGACAATGTGACAGTCTAAGTGTTTTCATGTAAAAATAATAGATTTTGGTAATTTATTTTGAACTAATTTTTTTCCGCAAATGTAGACCACATGCATATAAATTAAAAATTTTACCACAATGTTTTACTATATGAAGGAACCCTCTTATGTATATATTTATTTGGTACTTGCATCAACATGTGCTCAAAATTTCCAACTCATAAATTAAACATGACAAATATATATGTCAAAACATGTCATTTTTGACCTTTTTTGTAGAAATCAATTTTATGCTACATCATGTACATTGTATCTTCACAATGTTCACATGTTTTTCAACTGAAAAAGCTAGAAGTAAAAAAAACCACATATTTTAGGTAAATCACATCATGTACATATAATAATAAAAATCACCAACAGTATATGTTGATTACTTTTTTCTCTTTACTCAGTTCTTTATTTCATGTATGTTACACTGAAACATTTTTTTAAAGCTTCATTGTAAAGTTTTGTTACATTTTATTTAATCATGTTAATTTTCAAGTTCTCACAAGTACATGCATGCTTCATGTACTGCATAAATATTTCTTCTGTCTGGGTCAATATTACCTGGGGTAATTACTTGAAATAAAACACATTGTCTACAAAATGTCTAGCAGGAAAAAGCAGGTACTGTGAAATGTCCCAACAATTACTTAATGTGCTTTGAAGATTTCAATCCAACTTTTTCAGTTGAGAATGTACATGATGTAGGAACATTGATAAAGAACATGAAGACTCATAAAAGTTCTGCACACATAAAATGCTAATTAATATTTAATCTGATCCAAGATGACTAAAGTTGGCTATAAATAAGTGATATGTATTCTACTTTTAGGTTGCAATAAGAGGAGGAGCACTAGGGTTTGCCTTTGGAATAGGTTTTCATCTGACATCAAGTGAGACATTCATGTTTTTTGGATATTATTTTATGGCACTGACATTTTTCCATTTCTCAGAATATTTTACAACAGCAGTAGCTAATCCAAAGTCACTTACATTAGCCTCGTTCTTGTTGGACCATAGCAGAGAATACACTATGGCAGCTGTCGCTAGTTGGGTTGAGTTTATGATTGAACTGTATTTTTTTCCAGGTAAATGAGAATTTTTTACTTATTAATCTACAGACAGCTAGTGTTGTGATATTTTGAAACCTTAATTGTGTCATTACTCATGACCTGACCTTGCAAGATGGCAGATTGATTTTTTATGGTGTTGATTTGATGTTTCTTGATTGCCAAGCAATACCAGAAATGCACCACCTCATGGTAAACTCATCTTTCTTTGATTTTCACATGTTTCATGCGTTTACTGACATTTGACATTATATAAATGAAAGGGGATGTGAGGTATACATTTATGAGATATATGTAGCAATACAACAACAAAAAAACTTAAATACATCTAGAAGTTAACATACAGTCTTCAATAATTGAGAACTGTCCTTTCATTATAAAAGATCTGCCATATACATCAAATTCTTAAAAAAAACATTTTGAAATAACTTTAGACAACATAAACTGTAAAAACACAGGTAAATTTTTAAAGATTTTACTGCATATTGACCTACAAATGTCTGATACAAAATTCTTATATTTACAAGATAACTTTCACAGGAAATCTTTAAAACTATTTCAATGAATTATGCACAATTTTACCATCTATTTAAATAGCTTGAATTTTATAGTTTCAAAAGTTAGGAGACCATCATATTTTTTGTGTCCTATCAACAATAGGGACATATTTTCTTAAAGTTTTGATGTAAGGTAGTTTATCATGAAGTTGTGGTCAGATTAACTTGAAACTTAGTACACATGTTCATTATGATGTTTTAAAATATATACCATATTATGTGGTAGGGTGATGAAAGCATGGTGACATATGGACATATAATCTTGTTTTTATCACAAATTACACTTCAACAAGCAAAAATATGTCTCACTCAAAGAGATTAAGATGCTTAAAATGTGAAATAATTGGGTGAAACAATGTTATTGAGAGATAACACTTTGTTTAAAGAATGACCAAAGGAGTTAGAAATAACTTCAAATTTTGTTTTTAGATTTTCGAAAAATAGAAGGATTTATATATTCTCTTGGTCATTTTTTCTTCTCGTTTTCTTTTAGCTTTCTCCACCTTTTCTTCTATTCTGCTTCATGTCATTCATGTTTCCAGATATAATTTTTATGTATGCTTAATTATAGTTCTAAATGCATGAAATTTATACAAAATTTCATGAAAACATGAAATTCCACCCAGTTACATATACCTGTGTACTTTACCTTAAAAGTTGGATGCAATAAATGAGATCTAAATTATTACTTTCATAATTATTATGCTTTTATTCATTTTAACTGTCTCTGATAACTAATACGCTTATTTCTGGTCTACAGAACAATATGAAAATAAGGAGACATCTTAAAATTGCTAACTATCCATTAAGACCAAAGGACAAAGTCGAAGAATCACAATCACAGGTCACTATATATTTAAGGCCTTCAATAATGAGCAAAACTGATATCATACTGTAAGCTATAAAAGGCCCAGGGTTGACAAATTATGAAATAATTCAAAAGAGTAAAGCAACAACAGGATTTATGCTACGAAAGAACAACAATAAATAAAAAACACTTATGGCAATGGAAACAGCAACCAATGACAATCTCTGGACTACATGCTCCTGACTTGAGACAGACACATGAATGATGTGGGGCAGATAAAGATGACTGTGAGCACTCAATTCTCTCCCTTACAATGACAATGTTGTTTAGTTCAACGCTTTCTAGTTAATTGAATAACTCCAGAAGACAAATTGTCATATTTCAGATCATTTGTATGGAGATTGTGTTTTGACCTCTGATTATGAAAGGTTAAACAAGAATCCGTTGATAAATGGGTAAATACAGGGATACATGTAAATGGGAAAGTTAGACAAATATGGAAGCCTATAAACAAGATTAAGATTTGTACTATTGATTGAGTTAGAGTTTTGATACAAATATGCATGACAAAACCAGTATCTTTTTTTTTTTTTCAGGTTTGAAGCATATCCATTTAATAAGCATAATAGGTTTAATGTTAGTGGTATTTGGTGAAATAGTACGTAAAGGAAGTATGTTCACAGCCAAATCAAATTTTAATCATTACGTACAGTATGTAAGGAGACCAGGACATGAGTTAGTTACTAATGGTGTGTACTCATGGTGTAGACATCCTTCCTATGTAGGCTGGTTTTATTGGAGTATAGGCACACAGGTGAGTACAGTATGTAAAGAGACCAGGACATGAGTTAGTTACAAATGGTGTAAACTCATGGTGTAGACATCCTTCCTATGTAGGTTGGTTTTATTGGAGTATAGGCACACCGTTGAGTACAGTATGTAAGAAGAGCAGGTCATGAGTTAGTTAATAATGGTGCACATGTGTTCTCATGGTGTAGACATCCATCCTATGTAGGTTGTTTTATAGGAGTATAGGCACACAGGTGAGCAGTAAAAAGAAAAATATATTTGTTTAATTAGATTGTATGCATTTGAACTTACAGTACAAAATGCAGTAAGTAACCTACATTATATTCCAAATTTTATGTACATTTTTGATGATCTTTAAAACGCCATCATTTTGCATGCAATTACAGAAATTGTGCAATGCAGCTTATAGTCATGTAAATGTTAAAAGCCTGAAAGATTGTAGAGTTGTGAATGAAAATATAAAAACAGATGAAGTTTGAATTGAAATTTTCACCATATAAACTGAAATTAATGAATGGTTCTTGATTGTTCACTTCTATGTAAAATAATGGCGAATTTAATTGTGTTGCATGGATTGGAGAAAAACCAAAACTAAATAACATACTAAACCTACTAAAATTTACAATATTTTTATATTTTCAGCTAATTTTATGTAACCCTCTGTGTTTGGTGGCCTATACAGTTGTTTCATGGAAATTCTTTAATGAGAGAATTCAAGAAGAGGAGATCTATTTATTGAACTTTTTTGGAGAAGATTATGTAGACTACAAGAAGAATGTAAGAACTGGTTTACCATTTATTACTGGTTACCAAGGGCATTACTCATAGAGCATTGTAGAAGTAGACGTTACAAATTTATTTGTACTGTTTGTTGTGATGGGTATTTTAACGCTTTATTATATGACAATCTAAGCAGATAAGATAAAACAAACATGAGGTCATATACATGTAACAATCCATCTAAGGTAAAAATGAAGTTCTTCATGAGGAGATTTTATTGCTTTTAATAAAGAGTATATAATTTTAGTATGTTGAAAAGGAAAAATGTGATGGTTGGAAATATTGCTTTACTTTGGATGGAGGCAGCTGTTCGTGTTTAGACTTCAATCTAAATTTTCAGTAAACCAGTTTGTTTAAGACCTATTTTTTGAGACAGATAACTTTGTTTGTTACACATAATTATATCTTTATTTCCTCAACCTCTATGGAACTGATTTCCAAAATCTGTTTACAATTTTGATGAACTTTGAAGCAAGTCATGAAAAGGAATTAGCTAATTTCTCAAATTTTCACAATCAAATGAACCATAAAAATTAAATTTAGGCTGTTAAGACCAGAAGAAATAAGTTACTGAATTATTTTTTTGAGGTTCGCTTCAGGCCAAACATTTTAAATACCAAAACAAATGCAAAACAACTGATATATGTTTTGTAACTTCTCATGTTGATAGATTGCTGTTTCATTAATTAATACCCCAGATCATAACTTTAGATTTACCAAAAAAATAATTAGGTCTCAGGTTAAGTTTTCACAGGAAATTTGAAAATTATTTTAGTATTACAAAATGTACATAATTATCTGTTAGTATCATAAATAGTATATTAACTGACAAAAAAAGAATTGATATACTTTAAAATTGCCTTGATTATCCTTTCTGGATATGTTTTTTCCCTCAGAAATGTCAGTCTAAACTAGTTTTTGAATAGTGCAATTTAAATATACAGTTTATGAAATATCTGACATTAACCTTGCCATATGTCCCCATTTATACAAGGGTTCATTTTATGGGGAAAAGACTGTATGGCCATTTTCAAAAATCTTGCATAAATGATAAATCATGAACTAATTTGTTGTGTTACTTATGTGCAATCTTAAGATAAAGTGTAAATAGAGCAGTTGACAAGAAGTTATCAATTTTCATCAATAAAATGATGACATAATATTAAATGCCTTCTATACAGCAGTATGAATTTGAGTTTTGACTGTTCTGTCTCGCCATGTATTGTATTAATATTTTATTGGTATTGTCCTCTTGTACACCAATATGTGTTGAAGGCTATGCAAGGACAACAAAAGATAATAATTTTTGTGAATTAAGGACATTTAAATTTCATATGTACTTGTAACTTGACATCATAGGCCAACACAATATGCATTCCAAAATGATTTAATGTACCACATTACCTCAACATTACAACTTAATGTCTTACAACACATTTAACAGTACACAGTTGAATTCATATCAGGTTGTAAACAAATATTTATATCACTTATATTTTAACTCTGACAATTTATCTTGTTTTAAATTTCATTTTTTTGACTTGTACATTAACTTGGAAATAATTGTATGCATATAAATGTTTATGAACACTGAACATGATGAATTGTAAAATATTTGCCAAAATCTGCTATTTTTAAGATTTTGATGTTGTCATGTATTAATGTAAAATACTTCACTTGTTATATTGTAAAAGAACTTACAGTAATGAATTTTCATAATTATATGGCTGTAAGAAAAATAATGGGATTTGTGTGGGTTTTTTTATTTCATGGTTTCAGTGTCTTTGTCATGTTGTATAACATATCATTTTAAATTATTTCAATATATTATTTTTAATTCATGGTTTAACTAGTTATTAAGAAATCTTAACTACAATACACTTGATTCTAATTGTTATCTATCAGTCAAAGTATTTGGTTTTAGAGGGTGTTATTATGTAATTTGTGCATTGTTGGGCATAAAATCTATGAATTGTTTATCTTTCAATTTTTACATTTTGAGGATATACCATGTGTTGACAGACAGATGACCTTTTCTGTTCCTATTACTAGTGACAATTATTATTCTTATTCTACTCATACTGCCATATCAGTCCCTATTTAAAACCATAACTCTGCACAAAATTGTCAGACTGGAACAAAATTCCAACTTGATCTGTAACTTGTCATGATAAAACTATATACTAGAGTATCAGATCAATATCTTCTAGAATGACAAACAAACCTACCACTAAATTCTTCAAACAATTTACCAAAGAAAAGAAAAAATCCAAAATGTCATTTTTGTCGAGCCTTCAACTTTAGTCGGCGAGACATAGCGATCCTACATTCCGTCGTGGCGGCGTCACAAATATTCACTCTGTGGTTAAAGTTTTGAGATTTTAATAACTTTCTTAAACTATTTTGGATTTGTACCAAACTTGGACAGAAGCTTGTTTATGATCAAAAGCTAGTATCTAGAAGGAAATTTTGTAAAAAAATAAATCCATTTTTTCCGTATTTTACTTTTAAATGGACTTAGATTTTCTGCCAGGAAACAACACATTCACTCTGTGGTTAAAGTTTTTAAAATTTTAATAACTTTCTTATACTATTTTGGATTTGTACCAAACTTGGACAGAAGCTTGTTTATGATCAAATGCTAGTATCTAGAAGGAAATTTTGTTTTCTTCCAGTTAAGATTACATTCAGTCTGCAGTTACAGCCGATTCCAACGAGTGTGTAGCTAATGGTAGAATCTTTGGTTAGCTTACTTGCTAGCTCAACCATGAAATGATTATAACCTTAAAATTGGGAGGAGCAAAGCGCCATTTTATCATCCAATGAAAACATTCATATCAATGGACTGTTTAATATTCATAATATGTATATTTCTTACAAAGGTTTACCTAGACTACTTTGCAAGTGAAATTTCAATTCTTAGTCTTTGGTTGAATTAAAAATCAATAAAATCAATAGATTAGAAGCGGAGTAACATTTTTTTTCAAATATTTACGCCGTGAATAGGCAGTTCTGTTAATTAGTGTCTTTTGGTGTATTCCCCACGCATAAAACATTGTTATGCTCTTGGTGTCTTTCTTCATATATATGCATAGTTTTAGAACTAAAATCTTTTATATTCACACAGAAAGAAAAATTATCATACTACTTAATATCATGCACGTTGTGGACCTTTTATTTAGTCAAAATGCAACGAGAGAAAACCCCAGCAAACAACTGCAGTTTGGAATTGAAAATATTGCAGAGTTTACGAACATCCACTTGGTCCGTTAACCTTACCTTACTTATTAGTTTTAGATAAATAATGCAGCCAAGAAGAACAATTTTATGTCTCTACTTCATTTAGATTTAATCTGACCTATATTGAATGATCAGGTCATATGTACTTTTGGAACCTTCAATCTTTTTACCTTTTATTAACTTGATGTTAAAATTCAACAGACAAGTAAAATATATTATTATTTATAATGTCTGACGAAGAAAAAAACAATTAGAATTTCAGCTTTCAGTTAACTTTTCACCATTTATCAAAATAAAATTGGCAAATCAAACACACCTACAACATGCTTGTGAATTAGCTTATAATTATCACTAAATTTTAAATTTA
>CM029607.1:44634871-44722813 GCA_017311375.1 Mytilus coruscus | reverse complement strand
GTTGACCTATTACTTATGGTAATTGAAAAACAGACCAAAACACAAAAACATAACACTGACCAATGAACCATGAAAATGAGGTCAAGGTCAGATTATACCTGCCAGACAGACATGTACACCTTACAATTATTCTATACACCAAATATAGCTGGCTATTAGTTGCAAGGAACCCATATACCAAATATAGTTATCCTATTACTCATAATAAGTGAGAATTCACATGACAAAAAACAATAATTTTTTTTCAAGCAGTTGCTGAACCATGAAAATGAGGTCAAGGACAATGGACATATGACAGAAGGAAACTTCATAACATAAGGTATCTGCAAACAAGGTATGAAGCATCCAGGTCTTCTACCTTCTGAAATATAAAGCTTTATACAAATAGTTTACGCCGTTGCCGCTGCCGACGGATAGAAATACCTATGTCTTGCATACTGCGACTTTCGCCGCAGATGAGACAACAACAATCATCAACTGACAATATATTGTTCCTTGGTGTGAAGCATAGGCCAGGTCATCAATGCTGGAAAATGAAAACTGTTGAACAAACATCGAATATGCTGGCTTTGATAATATTTTACCTTGATGTAATTCAACAAAATATTTGAAAAAAAGTTTTATGTAAACCAAGCAACATAAGGTTTTTTAAAATCAAATCATAGTAATGGCTATTTAGCTTTTATAAAATATATAAATACTTGGGAGGTACCTGAGCTTGATATTTCACAAATGGTTCCTAAATGTTACATTTTGTAGTATGGATATAAAACAGAAATACAAAGAACAGAATTATTTTTCATTGAAGTTGTATGCTTTAAACATTTGTTATTGGAATGTTATGAATTCGACATGTCATACTGATACAATGGAAAGAAGATATAATTCATAGAGTTGATCTCAAGTGGATAATCATTTCTTTTAAAACCAATTTTACTATATTTCCATATAACACATATTGTCTGGTGAGTTTTCCTGTATTGATCATCCATCAGGTGTATATTTTCAAACAAAGAGTTTAAAGTTGCTAAAAATATCAAATTATGGTGTGCAATACTATGTATATTTTGAAGTGAACATTTTAAACATTGTCTAAAGTTTTGTATTGTTTTTCCATGCTTCAGTGTGATTTTCCGTCTAGATTACGACAGTAAATGTTTGATTTCTTTTATTGATATTACTACATGGCTTTGTTCTTCAATTCACAGTTGTGGCTTGATCCTCAGTTTGCAAAGTATTTGCTCAAACTGGTGCTAGAGGCCTTCTTAATCTTGCAGTGAGGTTAGAGTTTTTGCTCTGTGTTGAAGGCATCACTGTGACTTTAATATGAAAACAGCAAAAAGCACTGTTCCTTTGCTTTTGTATGTTTTTTGCTATGCATGTACTGATTTTGTGTCATGAATGGATATCCCATATCCTTTCTTTTCTATTATTTTTAATTATTTAAAATTTCAATGCCTGAATATAGATAGCTGCTCAATTAATCAACAAAGTGTTTGATAACAACTATAAATGAACATAAGCTGTTTCTATTTGTTTTTTTCTGTAAATTTTACCCATGATCAGCAACCACAGCACTTTGGTTTGAACTTTTATGCTCATTGTGCTCATCAGACTCAGACACAATTGTGTAGAGGGCACTTGCAGCTTCTTGCATCACTTTGGAATTCTCAGATCTTAGTAAGGCAGTTAGTGTCTTAACTCCTCCCATCTCAACAAAGTTGTCCTAAAATCAGAAACATCAAACTCAATTCAATATTTCTAAAATCTCAAAATATCAACTGATGAACTTTAATTTTTCAACAATAATTTGTCCAAAGAACACAATGTTATTTCAATCTAATGTACACATGGTACAAAATTCAATGACAAATCAACTTATTTGAATGATTTCCTTCATTAATCGAAAGAAACTGCAACAATTTGCAGGCTATTCCAGCATATCCCATTGTATTTCTGAAGAAAAAACAAGGCTGTTTGTTTTGTTGTCTATTCATTGATGTTTTTCCAACTTACCAAAATATGAGTGACAAAGTAATTCAAAGAATTATTCATTGCAGTTACAGGAGAGCATTTTATAAACTTTACTTGTCCCTGCTAGAAGTTTAATTAAGGACAATTTTCTATAAAATATGGAGACATGGTATGATCACCAATGAAACAACTTTCCAACAGAGTCCAAATAACTTAGATTTAAGTAATTATAGGTCACTGTACAGCCTTCAATAATGAGCAAAACCCATACTGTATAGTCAGCTATAAAAGGCCTAAATATGACAAAATGGGAAACAATTCAAACTTAAAGAAAACAAAGACCTGATATATGACATTTTAAAACAGCAATTTTGGTACAAATATTTGAAGCAAATAGTGCATTTATATACAAAGTAGTAAAGACTCAAATTGTGCAGACATCTACAACATGTTTACCTGTATTGACGGAATAATGAGTAATTCTTCAATAGCCTCAACAGCATGCTCTTGTGTAGAGTCATCAGAGCTCAGAGCCAGTGACAACAGAACTTCAAGTCTATAATGTCATAAATGAAAAGTCATACAAGTGAAAATACCAAACAGTTTTTTAATTTTAGTCGAAGAGAGTATACATTTAATAGAGTATATTATGTTCTTATCTTATGAGGACTTCCAAAGTTATTTCATATAGTGGCATATTGAAAGGGGAACATATACAAATTTAATGTACAAATATAATCAAACAGTTTAATTAATAAATATGAGAGTTGCCATTAAAGGATGGTTTTAAGCAATTTAAAAATGCAAGACTTAAAATTATCTTTTCTTGTGAATGGTAGATGAATGAAATTCATCTATATATTGATGTTTAAATGATTGTCATACACTTATTTAACTGATGCAGTGGCTCATTTAAACTTAAACCTTTCATTGACCAAACTCAACTCATAAAATAACAATGTCAGGGAATGTCGGTAATTTTTTTTTATATGTTTCTTGAATTTTGAGCTAGTGAATCCAAAGAACTATGAATCATTTTGGAGTGGCCATAATGTGATAAGTCTACTTACCCATCTTCAGCAACAATCCTGAACTTATTGTCATCACCTGAAGCTGCCATGGCTGCTAGCTCATAAGCTGCTGTTCTCTTCTCCTTCAACCTTCAAAATCAAAAGTCTAAGATACTACCAGTAATTCAAAATGCAAAGGAAAAGAAGTCTTCTGAAAACATGTTCACTTCTTTAAGTCAAAGCATATTCATAATAATTGTTGAGAAAAGGAGTAGCCATGTTACTGATATTAAATCATCATAAATATTTGACACAGAGATATGCCTTGCCTATATGTAATTTTGATAGTGTAAATCAAATGTTGAAATTATAATGGCAATAGTTTGACAGGTAAACTTTGCAAAACATTCAAAGTCAATAAACCATGACTTAAGGTGCAGGGCCAAATAATCTTTGTGGAAATGAAGTTTGCTAATTATGCTTATACAATTGCATATCAAATATAATTAAATTACCATTAAGGATAACCTGATAAACTGATCTAATCACAAACTTTACCATGTTAACTCCGCAAAACTTTATTATCCATTATGATTTCAGCATGCAATGCTTATTTGTATCATAATCTTACTTTCCATTCCTAGCAGCCTTCATAACATCTTCGATATCTCTCTCTTGTACCAGGAATTTCTCTATGTAATCTCCTATCTAAAAAATGGGAAATCATTCATTAAAGCAAAAACAAAGTAAAAATCATCTAACAATATTCTGGGTGTCAGATAAAACTAGATGTGTCGGAACGACACGAATAGTCCCGTCTCAAAAAGTTGAAAAATCTGCAATTTCAACAACACATGTGGACACAAACATGCATGGATAGGATCCAACTCTCAAGACCAATACTTGTTTGATGAAAAATTTCCTTGATCAATGAGTAGCTAAATTTCAAACTATCAGCAAACAGGAAGTGGATGTACTGCAGATCTAACAAGATGTGTTTTGAAACGACATGAAAATCAGCAAAGCTGAACGAAACATACACTTGATCTGTAACACATCATGGTTAACTCACATACCAAAACTCAGCCCAATATCTGAAGGCGTTTAGAAAAAAGTCCGGATAACTGTGATTTTCAACAATTTATCAAAGTCCAAAGTCCGTAATTTCGGAAAAAATTAGTAGAGTGGAACGAACTTAAACTTGATCTGAAACTCATCATGGTTAACTCACATACAAAAATCAGCCCAATATATGAAGGCTTTAGTAAAAAGTCTGTATAACTGTGATTTCAACAATTTATCAAAGTCCAAAGCCCGTAATTTCAGCAAAAATTAGCAGAGCGGAACGAAACTTAAACTTGATCTGAAACTCATCATGGTTAACTCACATACCAAAAATCAGCCCAATATCTAAAGGCATTTAGAAATAAAGTCCGTATAACTATTTGTTGCGGAATGACGGAATGACGGAATGACAGAATAAGCCCATAGTTTCGTCAAAAATTAGCAGTTCGGAACGAATCTTACACTTGATCTGTAACTCATCATGGTTAACTCACATACCAAAAATCAGCCCAATATCTGAAGGCGTTTAGAAAAAAAGTCCGTATAACTGTGATTTTCAACAATTTATCAAAGTCCAAAGTCCCATAATTTCAGCAAAAACTAGCAGAGCGGAACGAAACTTAAACTTGATCTGTAACTCATCATGGTTAACTCACATACCAAAAATCAGCCCAATATCTGAAGGCGTTTAGAAAAAAAGCCATATAACTGTGATTTTAAACAATTCATCAAAGTCCAAAGCCCGTAATTTCGGCAAAAACTAGCAGAGCGGAACGAAACTTAAACTTGATCTGTATCTTATCATGGTAAACTCACATACCAAAAATCAGCCCAATATCTGAAGGTGTTTAGAAGTCCGTATAACTGTTTGTTGCGGAATGACGGAATGACGGACAAGGGTGAAACTATATGGCACCAACAACTTTGTTATGGGGCCATAAAAATACATAAAATAATTTGACTAAATGCTGTCCTTGAAAGATAAGAAATTATTTTTAATAAAAAGAAAAGGATATCTTTAATAAGAATTCAACCTGTATGGACCACCAATATTCACAGTAAATACTTTCATTGTCAATATCTTCATTTTCTACCAATATTTATGGTTCATATTTTAGAAAGTTTATATTTTGAATTCTTATATAGAAATTCTCAAGTTACAAGTTTTCCCTAAACTGTGGTTTTTCATTTGAATTGTTTCCCATTTTTCATGTTTTGGCCTTTAATAGCCGACTTTACAGTATGGGTTTTCTCATTGTTGAAGGCTGTACAGGGCCTACACTCCCAACAAGATGATTCCGCAAAGTCCATCTAAAGACGCGGACTATCGCGACGGGAAATTATATTTTCACCTATAATATGCCGCGAAAAGTCCATTATGATCGCGGACAGGTCAATTTTTATCGTGGACCTTCGTGGAAATCAATAGAATATCTATTGTAATAACGCTGAATTTTATGTTATCGATAAAATATAACGTTTAATTATTGTTACAATGAATGTGCATGAGAATTAATTGTGGTGATAAAAGCTAATAGCGAGAAAACAATATACATTGGCCCGTAATTACTCCTCTTGTCCTGTTGTTATTTCTATTCAAGCTCAGGTAAAGTTTGATTGACATGGGGCGGTCTTCGTATGTTCACTTGTCTGAAAGGTGATGCATACACAAAAGTCATCTGAGAAGTTTAAACCAATGAACGGGTGTTCAGGTAATAATCGAATGTGGAAGGAGGAGCTACATTATATTGACTGATTTTGAACTTATTATCTTTAGAAATTTGTAAATTGAAAATTGTTTGAGATTTGTAAAATCATTAATGTTACAAGTTATTAATCATCAATAAAAAAAGTTCAACAGACAGTTTTATAAAATATCTAAGACTGTAGTAGTTCTAGTTTAAAATCCTGTGACTAATTATTTTTTATTTTATTGTTACCGTAGAAAAAAATCGTAATTTTTAAAATGTGATATTCATTTTATCAATAAAATGATACTTGACTTACAAATCGGGCTTATTGAAAGGTTGTATGGTTTTTGTGTGGGTTTTTACAAACGTGAATTCTTGAAAAAAGGGAAAATATAAATAATTATTGATACAGCTCATTCGGATTTTCAGTGTCACGCTGTATACAACTATGTACATTTTATAGGCTCACTTAATGTATCGCATTCGATTATTGATTGCTTAATGTCAATTGACAAATGATTCAGTTCATATTTTTGAAAACACTTTACTACGTAAAAATAAGGAAGGGCTGACATCTGGTGATTTTAAGTGAATTGTTTTATCGTGGAGACACATCTTTTGTTTTGTTGTAACTGATTATTGTATGGTGCATGTATGTTTAAAAACCGAAAAGGACATCAGCAAAGACGAATAGAGACACTTGTTATACAAACATCTTTCTGCTCACCATTTCACAGGGATTACCGTATTGATGGTTAAACGTCCAATGACCAATATATCAGTGCATACTCAGAATAGACAGTTCAATATAACCTGTACAGAAAAATCGTCTGATATTGAAAATGGGCGTGTGCTTAACATTGTAAATCCTTCATGTACTTATGTAGACAAAATGTTCATGCTCATGTTTTTTTAGTGAAAGTTTCTATTATAATTAGAAATTATTGTTTCTTTGAATCACGGGCACTTGTGGGTAGGTCCCCTTTTTAGTGTGTATATTTTTTTGAATATATTCTTTCATATTTCAACTTTTCACTACTTTAAAGTGTTCTAACTCTAATACATGCGATTTAACAATAAAAGATCGTAGAAAATAAGAATAGAGGGACAGCAATAAAAAAATTAATAACGGGTCAATATATTTAAGAAGGGAAATGTACTGGTGAATTTGAATTCTTTGATAATTTCGTTACAAGTCTGAAAGGATGAAGATTAAAATTTGAATGGGTTATGTACTGTGATCTATTTTTATATTTTCTACTTTATGTCTTGGATAGATAGTTGTCTCATTGGCAAGCATACCACATCTTCTATATTTGTATGCATGGTCACTTTTTCATATTGATTTTATTGTTTTAAAAATTGTTACAACAAATAAAGAATCTTTTGAAATATTTGGTGGCCCTGAAAAATTTTACAACTGAGTTGACAACCAAAGAAACACAGACCTGCACTTGCTGCTGTCCAGATTGAAAACAACCCACCAGCAGACGACCCCATTATCAAGAGCTAGAGTTCGACGTCCTTTGAGGTGTATACAGTTTACACAAAGATTACAAACGGTCTTTTTCAGGACCACACATATCTTTCAAAAAGATATTTGAAATTGTTGCATTAAATTAAATACAATCAACTTAGCTCTTCTCCCAGTCCAACTTCTGTCTCTTCCTCTACGCTATATTACTACAAAATATGTCTTTTGTCTGCCCAGCACTACACATACAATATACCCCACTAAGTTTGTTAAAGCTTATTTTTTGGCAAATCATACATGTACGACAAACATGTTTTCCACCATTTTTTTTCTTCTTATATACATAATGTTTAAACCGTTATCATCCAATATGACACGAACTTATTCATGCAGAAAATAATTATCCAAATTTACAGTCTGTCCATTGCATCATATAAGTATTAACCCGGGTCTAAACCATGTCTTGTAGTGCTCAACTTTGTATGTATACTAAATGCCTTTAAACTCTATTTCATAACTCTCCTGTTCTCTAACAGTCCCAGGATTTTAAAGATGGGTATGTTGACCGGGCATTAATTAAATAAACGTGCTAACCAGCAACATCCCTTACAGAAATTGCACAACAATGTACGAGATATTTGTCACTGGACATTTTACAACCAACTTCCAACCAGTCCAAAATGAGTAAAAAAGATTGTGTTTAATAATTTGGTCATGTTTTAATAATTATAGCATAAAAAAGCTAAAAATTTTATTTCAAATAACAACCAGTATTTTTTTCTATTGCAAACAGATTAAAAGGGTTGATGGATTAAATTCTGTATTTTATTCAAATGAAATCAGACAATAATCAGACGATCCAAGTGACGTATTATCCTCCTGAAATAAATGTTTGCATAAAAGACTAAATTAAGAGCATGTGAAGCTTGGTTTAAACTATCATTCAACAATTTAATAAAACACCTATCAATTTCTATTAACCAACTTCTGTTTACCTGTTGAAATATAAACCGGACACATACTTGTTTATAACAGCAGGTGTCTGTTGGCCGACACATGTCATGTGTTTATTAACCTTCATCGGGTAATGATTGACAGGCATTGTAATCTTTGTAACTTCTCAATTGGGGTACAAAAAGGTAGCATGTTTTAAATTTATTAAACAATTTACCACTTTTTATTGGAGGATAAAATTAAAATTATTTTTTAATCAGAATAAAAGAAATGAGTTATCACATCATACATATTTTTATGAATGCGTAAGCCTTTAAAAAACAAATATATTTTTATTCTAAATGTACACCCAGTTAGACCTTGTTGCTTATCTATTGAACTCACAATAAGATCCAAATTAAGGTCAGGGACCGCTGTGCGTCGCCAATGTCGCAATTTGCGATTTTTATTTTATCTGGCGACAAAATACGGCTGCTGGCGATATTTCTGGCGCCAACATTTTCCTATGTAAAATTTTCATTTCTTGACAATATCGATCTTCATTTTAATTGGTAAAGTTAAAAAAATAAGTTGTAAAAATTTTACCTGGCGACAAGTTTATGACTTTGTTTACGACCCCAAGCTAATCAACAGTTACAACAGGTGCCATAATCTGTTGTTACAGGTAATCCATTTATCGGATGGGTCATTAATGATCATCAACATTAATTAATTCAAATAGAATTTGTCAGTCGGCATTTTGTCTTTGAAGAAATGGTCATACCGCACGACTCCACAATTTGCAACGTTACCGTAGTTGTATGAAGAAAGCGTAACTGACAGGAAATCGAAAACCATAATCAACTTGTTAAAAATATCGTTTACTTATTTCCTGTTGAAAAATAGCAAATTCAGACGAAATTTGTCTTTGACTGCCCTCAGTTATGATACGAAAATAACAAAACCGACCGCCATTGTTCACCTTGTGACTTGTTCTACGTACTGTTTATCATCCTCCAAAGAAGGAGCACACCGAATAAAGAAAGATAACTCAATTTTACTTTTCTAATCATTGAGATACCTACTTTAGACATGTTTAAGATATTTCTACATAGTTCTTGCTTTAGAATTTACATGTTTAGGTCATTTGAGTTATGGAAGAGTTAAAGAGGGTCTTAGTAGCAGTATGGGTAGGATGCCTTTTGTCATCTTTTTCTGCATTCTTTTTTTTTAATACAAATTTTCACTATTCTGTAAATTTAAACACCTCTTATTTTGTTTTCTTAATTCAATTACCCATTTTTTCTATACTTTATAATTTAATTTAAAGACATTTTCTCTATTTTGTAGAATATACAGACCATAAGCTAATTTATATTCTTCTACATATGAAATACTGACATAAGAAAATAAACATGATAAAATACACATGTTGTTTTGTTGTATGTATATAAACCCTATGCAATAACTTACTTAGTATTACATGTTAAATTATGTAAAGTGCAGGCTGAGTGCATAAGAAATTTAAATTGAACATTGTTTAAATTTTGGTAGACTAAATAAAGACTCTAGCTGGTTCTAAAGTTTTCAAAACTGGCGACAAAATATAGGAGCTGGCGATTTTCTGGCTCCAACTTTTGGGAGCCAGAGCAGCCCTGAAGGTACGACAAAGGTAGCTTGTGTCAAATTTAATAAACAATTTAAAGCTTTTTCGGGAGGATGAAATTAAAATATTTTATCGGTGAATCAGAATAAGAAGTATTTAGTAATCACATCATACATTTGCTTAATGAATAAAAAACTTTAAAACATTTTTGGTTATTATTCTGCACGTAGACCCAATTACACCTCGTTGTCTTATCTCATTGCACTCGCATTTAGACAGCTACATTGTATCAGCTAGCATCAGTAAAGGAATTGTTTTATCCTGTAATCGACTGTCATCGTGGACTTCATGGACCAGATTTGGATATTTTTAGGTAAAGGTCGCGATCTTTTAAATGCGTCCATCACGGAAATCCACGATCTTTAATTAATTTCCATCATGGAATCGCGTGTTTTGGTGAATCGCGATAGCTGGACTGTATAATGGCTTATATCAACTTCATTTGAACTCTAGTGGATAGCTGTCTCATTGACAATCATACCACCTCTCCTTATTCGTATATATGTACCATTAACCCTAAAACATATCTTCTTGTTATTAAAAGATTGTTCAATGAACAATGAACTTACTTTGCCTTGTTTTCATTTCTTGCCATAAGAAAATAACAATTTTCAACAAAAATATTAATAGTTTTCACTCAAATGTTATTTGTGCAAAGTTCCTAATATTTTTTAAGATCTAATATGCTCAGATTTGTAAACATTCTTTGCAAACACAAAATAAAACTTTACAAACCTGCAGTCTGAAGTTAAAGAATAGAATGGCGACTATAATGGCAGCGCCAAGTAACAACAGAGAATTAAAACTGAAGAAAATTGCTGTAAACACATGCTTATGGGAACAAGCATCCACGAACACCCAGTCTTTACAACCATGATTCTGAAATTATAAGATATGTGATCATTCAAAAACTATCTTAATCAATTCATTCATTCAACTTGAAAATATTGAAGTCACATTCAGTATTTCATTAATTTTAGTTGATAATGTCAAAAGCAGTTACTATCGGATTGTATCAACAGAAGCATATTTGTGTTTTTAATACTTTTGATTTTGGTGTATTTTTGAAGAAAAAGATTTTGGTCTAATGTCTCTTGAGAATTTGTAAACAAGTATACAAGCTTTAGTTTTAATTGAGGAACATAAACAGATTTATTAATTTCAATCTGAGAACTTTTATTTTTGTCTTATATAGTGTTTTAAATAGGGTAATTTCCTTTGCTAAACACTGGAACATGACATATAAAATAAATTACTTTGCTGAGCGCAGCTGGATACGACCGCAGAGGTCCAACCCTGAACAGTTGGGGCAAAATGGACACAATATTCGCACTTGATACAGGTCTGAATTAGGATTGTAATTAAATATTTGACACATAATAGGTTTCTGACACAGAATAACTGTAGTCAAAGAACTTAGAATTGGTCATATGATTTGAATTTATATTCAATTTTTGCTTTTGTGCAATCCACTATGCTGTTGCGAATTGAAACCCCCAAAAAAAAATTTTACCCTTTTTTGCTTTTATGCAATACACTATGCTGTTCTGTATTGACCCCCAAAAAATAAAAATTCTTTACCCCGGCCCTTTTTTGCAAAAAAAAATATTTGAAGTTTTCTTTTAATTTCTGAAATCTGAAATGAGAAAAATTGTCCCCCAATTTCTTATTTACCCCCATAATTTTTTTTTCACCTCCCCTCCCTTTCCCAAAAAAAATTCTTTCCTCAAGATATGGTCATAATCCCAATTCAAATTTCTAATGGAGTTTGCAACCATAATTACCCATTTAAATACATCATAAAAGTCTTAAAATAGAAAATGACATATGGCTAAAATTTATATTAATTAATAGTAACTTCTAAAAATAAATTGACAGCTATAAATCACCCTAAGACAATCTACATTTCTTTATACATAATTTACAAGCAGTGTAAGGAGGTAATCGAATCATACACAACATTTTACTTTAAATGTGTTTGGATTACCTCCTTACACTGCTTTTAAAATGTCTTTATTGTCCATTAACCAGGAAACCCTTGTTTTCCCCTTTTGTCCCTAATTCCTAAATGGTTTGAGCCATAACCCCCAAAGTCAATCCTAACCACCCTTTGTGGTATGGAAACTTGTGGTATAATTTCAGAGATTCATACACTTAAACACAAGTTATTGTCTGAAACTACAAAATGCTTATTTGGGGCCTTTTGGCCCCTAATTCCTAAACTGTTGGGACCATAACCCCTAAATCAATCCCGACCTTCTTTTGTGGTTATAAACCTTGTGTTTAAATTTCATAGATTTCTATTTACTTATACTAAAGTTATTGTCGGAAATGTTAGCTGAATTTAACAATTAAATTTGTCATGAACCCAAAATACTCCTTTTACCCACTTTTAGCAAATATGCAAAAATTTATTACACTAATGGCTTTTCATGTCATCATATGTTTCTTTTAATGTCCAAATGTCAACCTTTTGCTTTACTAGTTTTTTCTGTAAACCACAAATGTTGATAAAGTTAACATTGTCTTCAAAGAAGTCAAACAAGATTTAACGCAATACATGCATTTTATGCACCTGTCCTAAGTCAGGAGCCTGTTGTTCAGTGGTTGTTGTTTGTTGATGTGTTTCATAAGTGTTTCTCGTTTTCATAGATTAGACTGTTGGTTTTCCTGTTTGAATTGTTTTACTCTAGTCATTTTGGGCCCTTTATAGCTTGTTGTTCGGTGTGAGCCAAGGCTCCGTGTTGAAGGCCGTACTTTGACCTATAATTGTTTACTTTTACACATTGTGACTTGGATGGATAGTTGTCTCATTGGCACTCATACCACATCTTCTTATTTATATAAGTATATGGCAACATTTTGCACTGTAATATTACTATTTACTTTACTGAATATAAGTACATTTCAAATGTAGAATATGATTTCAAATTTGAATATGAAGGAATACACAATTTTCTATTACTTATGTGCTACAGAATGAGTGTATAGTTTTACATTGAAGACTGGATAGTGGGATTTAAGATGGAGAACAGCAATAAATGCTTTATTCTTTTCTCACATGAGATTGTTTTATGTTTACTTACACAATATGTGATTTCTTTCTCAATACTGATAAAAAGTTGGCATTGTAAAATGCACAATTAAATGGTATGTTTCTGTCTTAAAACAGATATATTTGTTACAACTGAAAACATAAATACTTTAACAAATTTTCTTGCAAATAGGTAGTCAATTCTCTCCTAAAAGACATTAAAAAAAAAATTTCAGGTGACTGTGCAATATAAAACTGCTCTTAGGAGTTCTTGTTGATCTAACATGTCTAAGGAGAAGTCCCCTTAAGCAACCTGTTTCACTCAATATTGATCAAATTTCAATACAAACTGTTTAAATAGCTCTAAATAAAATTCAAACTGAACAGTTGATCAAGAAAATTGCTAAGCATGTGTATCACAGGTTTGACTGCAAACACAATATGATAGTTTCAGCTTACAGGATGTTCAATGATTAAAGATTATTTTCAGTACCAATCTATCAACCCAAAGTTTTTAAAATATCATTGGAGTCAAGCTACATTCAGAAGGAAATATAATGAGCTTTAAGACAAACAGATTCACATAAAATGTGTAGGCATGGTACATAGCACACACAATTTTAAGGCCAATCCTAAATAATATTTTGCTCTATTCTCTTGTAGGAGATACAAGAATGTGTCTATAGTACACGGATGCCCCACTCGCACTATCATTTTCTATGTTCAGTGGACCGTGAAATTAGGTCAAAACTCTAATTTGGCATTTAAATTAGAAAGATCCTATCATAGGGAACATGTGTACTAAGTTTCAAGTTGATTGGACTTCAACTTCATCAAAAACTACCTTGACCAAAAACTTTAACCTGACGCAGATAGATGGACGAACAAACGGACGCACAGACCGAAAAACATAATGCCCTCTACTATCGTAGGTGGGGCATAAAATAAGAATGCATTTATTTTGTATCTTACCACAATACTCATCCATTGAACAGATGAAAAATACAGAGACTCCTAATGTTGCCAAGGCTCCTACTGCATAAACTATGCAAAACACATACTTCCTAAAACATACATAAACCAAAATCATTACCAAAATACATTTAATTTCTTCTTGTAGCAAGATTAATTATTGCAGGTAACTCCCTTTAAAAATCTTAATTAATATCATCAGAAATATTCATGGGTATTGTTAAGATAATTGAATAGCAGCAGTACAAAAGCTAGTACATGTACAAATAACAAATTTTTTGAGACTGCAGTTTTATATGTAGTATTTCCTGAAATCACTTAAATCATTCTCACATTTGGGTTCATTGCACAACAATTGAAATAATAAAAGAATGCAAATTTGTCTGAATTTTCAGTCCTTCTAGTACACCAGTTATACAGACTCAAGACCAAAACACAGCTATAGATAGTTATCTAATGATGTAATCTGAGTCTGACTTATTTGGCATAAATGATTGAGGTCAAGTTGGTTGATTTTCTTATTTTATTTACCAAATTTGAACACGTGGTACTGGTACATGCAATTCTGATAAATGATCCTTAGTAGATCAAAGTGGGGAATTATAAAAGGCTTCCTAATGTCTGGCAGTAGTATAACATGTTAAATTTGTTAAATCTATGAAGGAATTTGTGCACATTGCCCTCCAACAGGTCAGCAAAGGAAATAACTCAAGTTCATATTTCATTAATCATGGAAAACTAACTACATATATACAATACAATAAAATATTGTACAGACGAATGCTCTACACTTTTCATTCATCATGTTTTCATCAATAAAAAAATGTGATAGGATGCACAAAACAATATCTTGGTAGTTATATTCTACTACAATATGTAGGAGGGTAGGTCAATGCCCTTACCGTCAGGCGTCAAACGGTCATTTTCAGCTACCGTTAGCGTCAAATTAGTTAAAATTTTATTGTGATTGGTCAAAATATCCTTATCGTGATTCGTCAGAGGTATGTAATAATTAACCGTTACCGCTATTTTAGGAAAGAATTTAACGTGATTCATCAAAATCAGTTGATTTTTTTTATCGTCATAAAGAAAAGGTTCATTTTATCATCATGGACAAAAAATTACCGTTAACGTCATTTAGCAAGATTTTTACCGTTATTCATGTAGAAGAATCACATTAAAAAACTCATCAAAGATATCAGGCTTATAATTTTGTACACAAGACACATGTTTCGTCTACAAAAGACTCATTAGCGAGGCTCGAATCAAAAAGGATATAAAACCAAATAAAGTAGAAGTTGAAGAGCATTGAGGACCCAAAATTCTGAAAGGCTTTGTCAAATACAGCTAAGATCCCATTAATTGAATGCCTTCATGCAATACTGTATTCATACTTTAATACTATTTATATTACACACTGCACTCATAAACAGATGTCATATAGCAATGTAATAAAATAAAAGAACAGAGTTCCAATGTCCCCGCTGCACATATTTTATATTTCAAGGGACATAACTCTTTTATAAAAAGTCGATCGTCCACCATTATTGAACTTATCCGAGATATTGCTGATATTACCCTGTAGTATAAGTTTTATAAAAATCTGGCAAGAATTGTACCCTTGAGAGCGCAAACGAGGCCATTTTCCATAAATTCAATATTTCCAAGGGTCATAACTTTTTTGAAAAAAGTCGTTCGTCCACCATTATAGAACTTGTCCGAGATATTACTGATATTAACCTATAGTATAAGTTTTATAAAAATCTGGCAAGAATTATACCCGTGAGAGTACTAGTGCTAACAAGGCCATTTTCCATAAATTTAATATTTCCAAGGTGCATAACTCTTTTAAAAAAATCGATCGTCCACCATTATAGAACTTGTCCAAGATATTGCTGATATCAACCTATAGTATAAGTTTTATAAAAATCTGGCAAGAATTGTACCTGTGAGAGTGCTAACGAGGCCATTTTCCATAAATTTAATATTTCCAAGGGCATAACTCTTTTAAAAAGTCAATCATCCACCATTTTAAATCATGTCCGAGATATTGCTGATATTAATCTATTGTATAAGCGTTATTAAAATCCGGCAAGAATTGTACCTGTGAGAGGGATAACGAGGCCATTTTCCATAAATTTAATATTTCCAAGGCGCATAATTTTTTTAAAGTTGATCATCCACCATTAAAAAACTTGTCAGAGATATTGCTGATATAAACCTATAGTATAAGTTTTATAAAAATCTGGCAAGAATTGTACCCGTGAGAGTGCTAACAAGGCCATTTTCCATAAATTTTATATTTCAAGGGCATAACTCTTTTAAAAAGTCGATCGTCCACCATTATAGAACTTGTCCGAGATATTGCTGATATTAACCTATAGTATAAGTTTTTTAAATCTGGCAAGAATTGTTCCCTTGAGAGTGCTAACGAGGCCATTTTCCATAAATTTAATATTTCCAAGGGCATAACTCTTTTCAATAAAGTCGATCATCCACCATTATAGAACTTGTCCAAGATATTGCTGATATTAACCTATAGTATAAGCTTTATAAAAATCTGGCAAGAATTGTACCCTTGAGAGCGCTAACAAGGCCATTTTCCATTAATTCAATATTTCCAAGACGCATAACTCTTTTAAAAAGTCGATCGTCCACCATTATAGAACTTGTCCGAGATATTACTGATATTAACCTATAGTATAAGTTTTATAAAAATCTGGCAAGAATTATACCCGTGAGAGTACTAGTGCTAACGAGGCCATTTTCCATAAATTTGATATTTCCAAGGGCATAACTCTTTAAAAAAAGTCGATCATCCACCATTTTAGAACTTGTCCGAGCTATTTCTGATATTAATCTATAGTATAAGTTTTATAAAATTCTGACAAGAATTGTACCTGGGAGAGTGCTAACGACGCCATTTTCCATAAACTTAATATTTCCAAGGGCATAACTCTTTTTTAAAGTTGATCGGCCACCATTATAGAATATGTCTGAGATATTGCTGATATTAACCTATAGTATAAGTTTTATAAAATCTGGCAAGAAATGTACCTGTGATAGCGCTAACAAGACCAGACGGACAGACACACAGATGGACGGACGCCCGGTATTTCCATGTCCCCTGCAACGCGTTATGCGGGGACAAAACAACAAAAACATTATGTATTAAAGAGGATTATTCTTACTTTCTGTAACTCTTTGTCAA
Source organism: Mytilus coruscus (assembly GCA_017311375.1). NCBI lineage: Eukaryota > Metazoa > Mollusca > Bivalvia > Mytilida > Mytilidae > Mytilus > Mytilus coruscus. The sequence continues at coordinate 44,705,783 of CM029607.1, read as the reverse complement.
CCTGATTAAAATACAGATCCTGTGTACATGTTTCGCGATAACTTTTATAGCAACCAATGAAATGTCTGTCTTAAAAATTTTCAAGATGTGTATCATTAAGCCAAATCATGAATATCCCCACAGTTAGTTAAAGCAGAAAGGTAGATAGGAGGGTTGTCAGATCCTTGTAAGCGAAATGTGAACACAGGATTTGTATTTTACTCAGACTGACATTTTGTATACTTGTCATTGAGCTTCATTGGTAATTTTTGTTTAGTTTTACTTACCAATGAGTATAGTTTCCAACATAACCGCCGATTCTAGTAAATTGTGGACAGAAGATAACTCCAATAAGGAACAGTGGAAACGTCCACGAGCAGTACCAGTAAGTTGTCAGTAGTGTCAGACAGGATGCCAGGAAGTGCATATACATCAAACCCTGTAATTAAAAGGAACAATGTAAATGTCAACGAGAAGGAGTACCTGTAAGTTGTCAGTAGTGTCAGACAGGCTGCCAGGAAGTGCATATACATCAGACCCTATAATTAAACATTAACAACGTAAATGTCCACGAGAATGAGTACCAGTAAGATGTCAGTAGTGTCAGACAGGCTGCCAGGAAGTGCATATACATCAGATTCAGCCCTGTAATTAATAAGGAACAATGTAAATGTCCATGAGAATGAGTACCAGTAAGTAAATGTCAGTAGTGTCAGACAGGCTACCAGGAAATGCATATTCATCAGACCCTGTAATTAAAAACATGCAGCACAACTAATGCATGTAGAACATGCAGCTTAATTCAAAATATATAATGTAGCATTGTTCAAACAGTGACAAGACAATAGATATTACAATCCTTAGGTAAAAATATATACCGTAAAAGTACTTTTGTTCTAGGATGCAATATAACATTTACTGGATTTCATACAACCCATTAATTTGTGGACTTTAAATTTATTTTTCATACTTTATGAAATACAATTCATAGAATATTCTGCATTTGTTAGAAGCAGAGTTAAATTGCAGTTTTATTTTAAAATCAAAATTCTTAAAATAAATTATGCCATCTATAGCACTTGAAAATTGCAATATTTTAAAAATATTTGAATGTAGTGTTTCATTAATGTCTTTATTATAACAACAGGATGTTATAAAGCTTTTGTCTTGCACGTAATATTTTTAATACTATATAAATAAATACCTTCATAAATATCACCAACATGGCCAAAGTGGTAGATAATAAGAGGTTTTTTCTGTTTCATTTAATTCATTCTTTTTCTTTAATAGCATTGAGATTAAATGCAAGTAACTATGTGAGCAATCTGATCAAAATACAGATCCTGTGTCAACGCTTTGCTTTCAAGGATCTGAAAACTGTCTGTTCTACTGTCTGTTCTGTAAAACACCTTATCGCTATTTAGTCCAACCTTGGAAAACAGTTACTTAGACAACTTCCTGTTGAGGTGAAGCAAAACAAAACAAAGGTCATCAGCAATGAGCTGAAGAAGGAAAAAGATTGGAAAGTGGGCATTTTAAAATTTTGGTAGTTTAAGAAGCAATTTTTAAAACGACAAATCAAACTCATTGAGAATGCTTTGTTTGATGTGTTTACAATGGTATAAACATGTCTCTTATGAAAAGTTTTATGCACAATACATTGTTTGAACAAAGCCCCAGATAGCTTCAACTGGTTTGAAAAGTTGTGTAATTTTAGAACTTATCCGGATAGGAATAAATAGCGATAAGGTGTATTATTACATCAGCCGATGAATTTCCTGCCTACAAATTTTTGAAGGTACAAAAATGTACATGTATCATTGCGACAAAACCATGGATCCTGAAAGATCTATAAATCAGAAAGTAGAACGAGCATTGTCAGATCCTTGTAAGCAAAGCATGGAACAGGATCTGTATTTTAATCAGATTGCTACGTGAGTATACATCACCTATAATGGTTTACTTTTGTAATTGTTACTTGGATGGAGAGTTGTCTCATTGGCACTCATACCACATCTTCCTATATCTATGTACAGATATGCTTAATAATTACATATAAGAAGATGTGGTATGAGTGCCAATGAGACAACTCCATCCAAGTCAAAATTTATAAAAGTAAAAACTACACGTGTACAATGGTTTTATCAAATCAGAATGAGAAATTATTGGAAAACTTACAGAAAAATCGCTGATAAGCTTTTCTCTAAAACAGAACCCTTTGAGTTCTCTGTATAATGCTGACTTCACATCTTCTGTCTGTCCTGGTCCAAGGTCAAGGTTTAATGTTGTACTACTGGTTAAAGATTTCAGGTCGTACACAGACTGATAAGATAAGAAGGCTAAAGTGTGGGTAACATTTAAAATATGCCCAAATTGTACTCCAAGAAATTAATTACAGCTTTTCAGAAACACGAATTCATTAAGAGATGTTTTAAATACAAAACACTGTGAGCAGATGCTCCTCAATTTTAATACATATTGTAAAATAAAAATAAAAAGTAAAATAATTGTTATTCAGATTTTATATTTCTGTCGTTTGGTATTGATTTCTGAGTTTGTTTTACAACAAATGCTATAATGCTACTTCAAAATGTTCAAGTTTAAGTCATAAATAACTACTAAAGATGAAACACAATGCACAAATAATGTTCCTTTTTACGTACGGAAAGTTCTCTCAAAACAATCACCCAATCAAATTTATTATAGGATGTTAAATGAACTTAAGATTCTGAGGTTTCAACTCCCTCAGGCAAAATTGACCTTAGATGGATTTGGCTTTTTTTAAGGTCTTTTTTGGTCATATAGCTCTTCAACTATGTCAGTTCTTATACATCCTTGGATATCAAATATTCGGCTATAAGTTTTCCTGATGAAGGTAAGTCTTAAGTAAAGCACTTCAGACGCATGCAATTCATAAAGTGTTATTTTCTTATTTTCTTTTTTTATCATAGTTTTTCCAATAACATTTAAAAGAACCTCTTACATCATTCCTCTTTGACATGGGGACCATCTTGACGACAGCATTTTCACCAATGTCATAATCCTCCAGATAGAATGCATCACGCAGATATTGACCTTTGAATCTAAGTCTGAACTGATGGTCCTCTCGTCCAATCTCATGAAGGGAATGAAGAAGATGGGCTCTAACTCTGGCTATCTTATCTGTAGGCTCCACCAGAGTCACAAATGTACGAAACTGAAATACAAACCAATTCCATCACTAATGTTCAATGTTGAAAATTACAAAGACAATTACAGAGTTAGTAAGAGAAAGAGAGTAACTAAACTTGAGATAAAAAATTATTATTGATAAATATGTACACATGTACTTGACTGATATAGATATAAGAAGATGTGGTATGAGTGCCAATGAGACCACTCTCCATCCAAGTCAAAATTTATAAAAGTAAACCATTACAGGTCAAAGTACGGTCTTCAACAAGGAGCCTTGGCTCACACTGAACAGTAAGCTATAAAGGGCCCCAAAAAATTACTAGTGTAAAACCATTCAAATGGGAAAACCAACGGTCTAATCTATATAAAAACGAGAAACGAGAAACACTTATGAACCACATCAACAAACGACAACTACTGAACATCAGATTCCTGACTTAGGACAGGTGCAAACAAATGCAGCGGGTTTAAACATTTTAATGGTACCAAACCTTCAACCTTTTCTGAAACAATAGTGTAACATCACAACATAGAAAGTCACACTATAAAATATCAACTGAAATAGCTTAACTCAATCAAAGGACATATTAACACCAGTGAACATACACTGAACAAATAAATTTGACCTAACTTGTCGTTGGAAATAGATAGGTTCAAGGCAAACAGTTTTTGGAATTTCAATATATACATGAGCTGTTCATAAAATAAGTACATGTAGTACTGTTGTAATTAATGAGTCCAGTATTTGCAGTGTGTTCTGATGTTTTCCTGTTTCACCACTATCCACGGGTAGGGGAGGGATTCGTTATAAGCTGAAAAAAGGCAGCCCCATGAATCAATTTGATTTCAGCAAAGCATTGCACAGAGGGAGTGTGAGAAACAGAGAAAGTATTTCAGAGTTTAAATGTAACCTTTTTAGTTGTTAGTCATTGTTTTTGCAAAAACAATATTGATGTTTCATGTATTGACATCAAACTTGGTAATGATATTTCAAACCTGGTTGAAAAATGTTTCAATCTTATTAATATATCATTATCATGTACATTTTTTCCCATTGTATTAATTAAAAGTGAAATATGGTGATGAGAACAACTGCATCTTTAGTATAAAATGTACATGTATTGGATATCTGTAATGATAGTTTTAAATTAGTCATATTATACAGTATACGTATATAATAGTTTCTTATTTTGGTGCGACATGTATAAGAAAAGTTTAATGACTTCATGTAGAGTATGAGCAATAAACAAATAATGCATAATATGATATTATATGGCATATGTACATGTAGAAGATATGTAGAAAAGTTGCTTTTATTTTTCAATTTGTAGTGACATTTAGTATAAACAAAAAACATCCGCTATTAATTCTAAACTGTTAAACTGATAAGTGATACTGTGGGAACATTCTATGTATCTATCATCATGATCATTTCGACCACACAGGAGTTAATTATGTGCAAATAGTTTGATAAGGTTTTGTTAGGAATATAATTCATTCTGTAACTGAAGTTTGATCGTTTGAGTTGTATAATAAATATAAGTATCACTTAGATTCTGCTTTTATATATGTAGTACAGTGAAACCTGTAAAAACCGAACCCTGATAAAACCAAATTTCATATTAAACGAACAATTTCCAAAGTCCCATAAAATTTCTCAATTAATTAACATTTATTTTAACCTGAAAAAAAAACGAATCCTGCTAATACTGTATTCCAAACGCTTTTTAAAGGCCCATTATTGAATGTGTATCAAAAAATTACCCGTCAAAATCGATAGATAGCAATCAAAACAATGTAAGTATTTACAACAATTTGCATGAGTGATTAAACAATCACAGGCTGGCAGAGGATCCCCACGGGTATTTAAAGTTTGATTTAATGGTGAGTTGTTTTTATAAACTAGTTAGCTTGTACATGTTCACGAATGCAGTGTTAAAATGGAAACTCCTAAGACAATGTAAGAAGAAATGTAAACTTGATCAAAATGATAAACCTTCTATGCGCCTAAAAGGGCAAGAAAAAGGATCTTAGTTTGAAGTATGGGAGTATGAAGCCACTGTCTGTGACATACTCAAACGTAAAGATACATATCGTGCTCAATACGAAGAAAACATAGGATGTAAGCGGAAACAGCATGCCAGTTCAAGTCAATTTTCCGATTTGAATGAACTTCTACTTCGTTGGTTTAAGGGCGCTTGTGAAAAGAACATTCCTTTGAGCGGACCTATTCTACAAGAAAAAGCTTTGGAGTTCGCAGAGGAGCTAAATTTACTAGAGTGTAAGGCCTCAAATGGATGGCTTGAAAGTTGGTATTTACGATATGGTATTGGATTTTTCAAGGTTTGAGGGGAGAGTGCTAATGTGAATTTAAACGTAGCAGAATTTAAAAGTAAATTGCCTAAAATTGTTAAAGATTATGATTCGAGGGATACGTTCAATGCCCATGAAACAGGTCTTTTCTTTCCTGCCCTTCCTGACAAGACATTAGCGGAGCGTGGGAAAGACTGTTAAGGGGGTAAAATGTCAAAACAGAGGCTAACTGTTGTGTAATAGTGTCAGAGGCAAGAAACTAAAACCTTTAGTCATTGGGAACGTAAATAAACCAAGATGTTTTCGAAACTTAGATGTTAAACCGCCTCCTGTGACTTGGAAGGCTAACAAAAAGTCCTTGATGAATAACAAATTTTTCACTGAACGGGCAAAGGATATCAATCGGGATATGCGGAAGAAATCTAGGAAAATTGTTATCTTTCTTGACAATGCAACTTCTCACTCGCACACTTTAAAACTTAGTAATGTCGAATTGAAGTTCTTTCCCGCAAATACGACTTCTTAACTACAGCCACTTGATTTGGGTATCATTTGTGCCTTAAAAGCGAGGTGGAGAAAGCACATGATCAAACATTTACTGCCACAAACTGCCATTCAGTGACTGAACGTTGCAAAGAAATAAACATTTTAAAAGCCATTCACTGGATTAAGAAGTTGTGGAAACCAAATCCACAACAATTGAATCATGCTTTCGTGATGTAGTGTTTCCCCTATCACACAAAAAGGGGATGGTAACTTAATTGAAAAAGGGCATCTAGAGCGCGCAAAAATTTATAAAAAGGGCACCTACAGTGTTTGGAAAATTAACAAAAGGGCACCTACAGTATGCTGAAAACAAGAAAGGCAATAAACTGTCATATTGCATTGGTAAAGTATGGACTGGCAGGTGTTGATGGAATCAGAACTCAAGACAGCAAGTGTATTGTTCCAAAATAATATTGTATATATGCATCTTTAAATAAAGATGAAAAATCAACATTATTTCGGGTAACAGCAAGGGACCAAGGATGTATAAGGCATAAATTTACTAGGCAGTAATTACGTGATTTGACAGATGTGGCACTTAAATATGAAGATTAGGAAATAAGATCTGAAAATCTTGTTCAAAATTTCACTTCAAATAGTTTCAGGGGACAGTTCTTAGTCAGATCAACAAAAATTGGGCCCCTTTTTTTTAAACCAGGATTCACAGTACAAATTAACTTGTAGAACTTTGTAAGACTATTACACTGCAAAATCATTATCCTTATAAAATGTTTAGATCGATATTTAGAATTCATTTTTATAAAGTTGGAACCAAGGATTTGTATATATTCTTATTGGAACGATTCTAATAACTGTAAATTGTAAATTAATCGAGAATTGATCACGTTTACTTTCGATTTACATGTACAAATGAAATGTAAACGGGAAGTGACAAGTAGATAATAAATTCAGAATGAATCCGGATTCATCTACGGATTGGTCCATTTTTTAAAAAAGGCAGTAAATTATCATTTTTTGAATTTGATTTGCTTAATTAGTAAGAACTTTACTTGTCTCTCTCGTTTATTTTAAACTACATTTATTTTGGATTTTACGTTTTAGTGTCTATAAATATTCATACAAATACAAATATTTTATAGGAATACGTTCAGGCATGCGCAGTATATCGTAAACAGTAAAGGAAGCACCTGTTTGACTCGTGAAAACTTTTCTGAACGTTTTGAATAAAGTTCTATCTTTTTAATCGAAATTGAACGTTTATACCAAAGATCACGAAAATACGATCATTTGACGAAACTATGACAAACGAACTGAAAATTGTGATTGTTTTAGAAATATTGAAATTAAAAAGCGAACTGTCCGGGGGAAAACAATTTTGTTCAAATGACGAAACTACGACAAACAAACTGCAAATTGTGGTCGTTGGTCTTGAGAAATATTGAAATTAAAATGCCGACCGACTGATATTACTGGGGAAAATTATTATGGTGGTCAATTATGAGGTTTATTAATAATTAACGGATTAGTGACCCATCCGATGGCGATAAGCGGATTAACTGTAATCACAGCTTTATAACACCTGTTGTAAATGGTAATTAGCTGAGGGTCATAAACTTGTCAGAAACATGAAGACAGGAAGAAAGGGCATTTTTGAGACAATGGCGTCATCCAAAGAAGTGCAAAAAGGGCATGGCGTCATTTATTAAGACAAAACAAGAGGCTCTCAAGAGCCTGAATCGCTCACCTGTATTTCAGAGAAGATTTTTAAATGTTAGCAAACTCAGAGGAGAAGATTTTAAATGTTAGCAAACTTGATGAACAAATTGTGTAAAATTGTCTTTAAAGGGCAATAACTCCTTAAGGGTCAATTGACAATTTTGGTCATTTAACTTTTTTGTAGATCTTACTTTGCTGAACATTATTGCTGCTTACAGTTTATATATATCTATAATAATATTCAAAATAATAACAAAAAACTGCAAAATTTTGTTAAAACTACCAATTCGGTGGCAGCAACCCAACAATGGGTTGTTCAATTCGTCTGATAATTTCAGGGCCGATAGATCTTGACCAATTAAACAATTTTACCCCATGTCACATTTGCTCTAAAAGATTTAGTTTTTGAGATATAAGCCAAAAACTGCATTTGACCCTTATGTTCTATTTTTAGCCATGGCGGCCATGTTTGTCGATGGATACAAACTTGGATACAATTTATAAACAAGATACCCTAAGGAACATTTAGTTAAAGTTTGAAGGTAATTGGCCCAGTAGTTTCAGAGGAGAAGATTTTTAAATGTTAGCAAACTTTGTAAAATTGTCTTTAAAGGGCAATAACTCCTTAAGGGTCAATTGACAATTTTGGTCATATTAACTTTTTGTAGATCTTACTTTGCTGAACATTATTGCTGCTTACAGTTTATATATATCTATAATAATATTCAAAATAATAACAAAAACTGCAAAATTTTGTTAAAACTACCAATTCGATGGCAGCAACCCAACAATGGGTTGTTCGATTTGTCTGAAAATTTCAGGGCCGATAGATCTTCACCAATTAAACAATATTACCCCCATGTCACATTTGCTCTAAAAGATTTAGTTTTTGGGATATAAGCCAAAACTGCATTTCACCCTTATGTTCTATTTTTAGCCATGGCGGCCATGTTTGTCGATGGATACAAACTTAGGAAACAATTTATAAACAAGATACCCTAAGGAACATTTAGTTAAAGTTTGAAAGTATTTGGCTCAGTAGTTTCAGAGGAGAAGATTTTTTAAATAGTTTACGACGACGACGGACGCCAAGTGATGGCATAAGCTCACATGGGGCCCTTTGGGCCCCGGTGAGCTAAAAAGGGCATGGCGTCATTTAAAAAGGACATGGCGTCTATCCATGCTAAACATGCTTGGGGGAAACACTATGATGCGGGATTCCCCTAAGAGGCCCCATCGAATGTAGATGAGCCTGAAGACATGGATGATGAAATACCGTTAGTTGATTTAGTGCAACAGTTAAGGTCAAAGGACCTGAATGTGCAAATAACTGAAACTGACGATGTTGATGACAATTTAGCCACAGAATCAGCATTTGACTGTGATTGGGAATCAGACTTGATCAGTGAATTTACCAGAGATCCGTTAATGGAATCAGATGATGATGTAGAAACAGAAATCTCAACAGAGGTTCAACCTGTTTCAGATATGAACCATATTGATATTTTGGATTTATTGATAAAGTTTGCAATTTTTCTATTTCTATTTCTAAGGATAGTCGTTACTAAGATCAAACGGATCAAATGATTTCAATGACTGAGGACTTCATTGTGAAAAGCAAACTAGCTACACGTCAGACAACATTGGATGATTATTTCTCTTTACAATGAGATCGATGAACAGTTTGAACTCACACTTGATTATTATTATTAAAATTGTAATTATGGTTTTTCTGCATCTATAAAATATTTTTTGATATATTTCATTTTTATTTTATTTTACATTGAAACTAACATGAAAATACTTGTCATCTGTTGTATTACTTGGTGTCCGTCGTCAGTGTCAAAATGATTTTAAACTGTCCACTTCCATTTACCACCACAATCCGAACACCTGTGGAAACCGTACAAAACACAAAGTCCCATGGGTGTTCGGTTTGGACAGGTTTCACTGTATAAGATGCCACACACTTCTTAACAGAAATACCTTGTTATGATTTGATAAATAACTACATGTATGAGAAAGTATTAGTGATATTTTTGTTATCCTTTTCTATTGAAAACATGGGGTAGATGTTCAAGAGACAATGATGCTGAACTACAATTTACATTAAAAAACCTGAGCCCAGAGAAGACTTAAAGGTTTAACCCCAGGGGTTTATCTGGGTATTTTGGGAAAAAGGACCCTGGCCAGTTTTGGGAATTTTTTAACGCGATTTTCAATGAAATTGGGAAAAACAACCAATATACCAGATGTTAGTTTAAATGTGTTTAGTTCATTAAAAATTTTCTTTTTTGGTGAAAATAAAGTAAGAAACTACATGAATGCTGTTAATAATTCAATTTTCTGTTCCTTTTTGTTTTTAAATTTAACAAGCCAGTCAAGTTTATTTAGTGTCAAAACAACAAGTTCTTAAAGCAAACATGTGATAAATATTTACCCCTCCTTTTTTTTAATCTACAAACTGAAAGGCATTAACAATAAACATGGTTAATATAATAAATAATTCAGGGATAGAAATAAGATGTATTTTAACTGGCCAAGCAGGCTAACATTTTCAAAATCCACTTGCTCTTCTAGATTTTTGCTGGCAGTTCAAAATTAAGAAGAAATTATCTCTTGGATCTGTAGTTTACCTTATAAAATCATATAATATCAACAGTCTTTAGTGATAAAGAAAAGTATTGTCACATTTTATTTTATTTTGACATGAAAATTTGTGAACTAAAATAATTTTGAGTTTCTGTATAAAATATTTCCCATTTCTTTTTTCTTTTTCATATATCTTTTCTTTTTCAATTTTAGTGTTGGATTTTCAAAGCTGTCACATTCTTGGATTTTTTAAAAATTTATTTATTGTATTTAATCGGCAAACCCGGAATTGTAGCCTTATCCGTTTCCGGAATCTGATCTGGTTTTGTAATTTTCTTCACTTCCTGTTTATGGCAGCCATTGTTTGTCAATGTTGTTCTGTCAGTCATTATGTTTTAACTCGGATTTACACAATACTTGCTAGCGATTTTCGGCATAAAGCTAGCGGTTGAACAAAATAAACATCTCTGTCATGAATAATAAAGATGAAAATAAATTTTGTGTTCGTTTGGGAATTTTGCTCCCAAAATTGGGAAAATGTAGGGTTTTGCTGTTGGGAATGGGTCCGAATACGGACCCTGTGGAATGCTAGAAAATCCATGAACCCCGACGCATTTTGCGCCTGTCCCAAGTCAGGAGCCTCTGGCCTTTGTTAGTCTTGTATCATTTTTAATTTTAGTTTCCTGTGTATAATTTGGAGTTTAGTATGACGTCCATTATCACTGAACTAGTATACATATTTGTTTAGGGGCCAGCTGAAGGACGCCTTGGTGCGGGAGTTTCTCGCTGCATTGAAGACCCATTGGTGGCCTTCGCTGTTGTCTGCTCTGTGGTTGGATTGTTGTCTCTTTGACACATTCCCATTTCCATTCTCAATTTTATTAAAGGAACCTTTCAAAGATTTAAAGCAGGCATATTAGCCTTATACAGTATGTAGTATTTGAGACATCACAAATATCAAATGAAGGTCTACCTATATATTTATAACGCACGAAGGCTAAAACGAATATGGTTATAGTCTCCTTCACTTCTCACTAAGGTATCTTTGAAGTCTCCTCATCATAACATGACTTCTTCCAATTATTTTGAGGCATGGTGATCCTTGTTTATACATTGTATACAAATATATATATATATATATATATATATATATATATATATATATATACATTTGTGCATCTTTATTCGTTTAAATCAAAGTATTATGGTATAAGAGACATACACAAAAGTTAAGATGGTCAGTCATTGTCAGTGAGGGGAAACTGATAAGAAAAAAAAAAACAAACAAAAATCATATCAAATGTAAAGGCAATGAGTACACCAGATGGTCTATTTATGAGGTTTTCTCCATGCCCATTAAACAACAATCTATTAATTATTTACATTGTGTCCTTGAATACGCCACGATCTCAAAGAAACTTTCTACAGGAGTTGACTGAGAGTCGTCTTTTAGAGTGGTCTGGGTTGTTTTTAACATGTCATCAAGTGGATTCAGAGTTGTCTTTTAATATAAACTGATAAGAAGCGTGTTTAAATGGGTCTTACCAGCATTTCTATTTGGTCCTATTTGTCTTTCAAAGTGGTTCCTCACAAAATTAATGATTATTTAAAATATAATGATCAGGGCTCACACTACTTCAAAATCATAGGGAGAAGTGACTTCTTTTGAAACTGAGAGGAGAAGTGGTGAGATTTGAAAGAGAAGTGCTCGTTTCGTCATGGCGCTACAATGATCGGTTTTTACTATAATACAAAGGGCCATATGTATTTTATTTTTTATATTGTTCAATTTGTACCTGGGAATACAATAAAAGTAACAGTTAATATTCAAAGTTGTTTAATTTTATCATATCTAGTTGCACAATCATATTAGTCCTCTTGTCAGAAAAAAAACAGTTAAATATCTAGCAATAATAAAAAAAAAGATTTTTTTTCATATCAAAAAGGAAAAGAAAGTTGTTATATCAACTAAAATTCAATTTAAAATGTATCATGTTTATGGAATTCAGTGTTTCTCATTAAAAGATATATAAATTTAACACAGTTTATAAGCTTGGTCATAGTATAATAGTCCTCGAATAATCCCAGAGATGAGCAATTTTAATTTATGAATTGAAACAATGCATATACATGGAAATATATAGTTACATTAATCAAGTAGATCTAACCAAAAGTATGTTTATGCGCGTGGAATGCGTAATTTTTCCTTTTGGGATCAATATTCCTCTGTCAGTTGTGCCATTTATTCGTCCGTAGTCTTTATCGTAAGAATCCGGATTTCGGTCATAGCTGGTCCGGTTCCGATCAGTAGTTTACAAATATTTCAATGGCGGACGAAGAAAAATTTACAAAAATAAACGATGTTTGACACGCTATTTGGAAAGGAATATGACGTTTTTAATGCAATACATTGATAACAAATTTACTTCAGGCAAATTTCATCACGTTCTAATGAAGTAACAAACTTATTTTGCGAAATTTAGAATGATCGTTCTCGAGTAATAAGTACCGGACATGCGGAAGTGATAAAAATTGGTTTTATGAAATAACATGCAACCAACTTTAAAATCAATGCTTTAACCTCTTTTCTGAAGAAAATAAATCGTTTATGTCTTTGAATTTCTTTACTTTTAAATGAAAAATTGCTGTTTCATCGACTTGGTAAAAATTGAATATTGCCGATGACGAAAGCGACTGAAAGCGAGTATCGTAAACAACAGGGCGACTAGATTTCGCTTTTGACGGTCAGGCAAAGCGAAGTGATGGCCGGAAAGCGACTTTGTCGCCCAGTCGCATGGTAGCGTGAGCCCTGAATGATTTTTGTAATATATGCCATAATTTGTAAATAGAATTTCTTCATTTATTAGATTTTCTTTCAATGCATTATGTCAAAATGGCTACCGTACATGAAACAAATATTGAGATACACGACAAATTTATTTGCCAGTTAGCAGTCATTGAGGGATATTATATCTACCCTAAACTTCTATTTAAGAGAATACCCTAAAGGACTGCTATCTGGCAAACAAACTTGTCGCGTATCTCAATATTTGTTTTCATTTTGACTACATAATACGGTAAAGGAAAATTTAATAAATGAAGAAATTTGGAAAAACGACAAACGAAGCACGCCAAAGCGAATAATATCATAAGTAAAAATGCTTTAAAAATCTGATAATGAATCTTAAAATCTAAGTATATAAACTAAGATAAGTTTGCCTACAGGGAAAGCCTTGTTTTCGACGTAAATAATCATCTTTTTCTTCTTTCATTTCATTGTTTACATGTGCCCTTGGAAATCGGAAGTGACGAACTAAGAATGCGAAGTTTTCAACAAAGTGCATTTTGAAAAACAACTGAGATTACAAACTATTTGAAAGAAACGAATTTAACTGAATGTCTATAACATCCAAGTTTGAAACCCAATCACATGAACATATTCTTAAGATACGGAGAAGGAAACCAATTTCTGTGACATTTTTTTGTGTTTATGAAATATTTAACAAGAGAAAAAAAATAGACGGTAAATGTTCAAATTGCCGGTGAAATGTGAAAATACAAATTTATCAAAACAGCTGCAACATGTTACAGCAAGTTTGTTAATGTGCTTCTGCTTCTGCCAGATAATGGCCACAATTAACAAGCTGATTATAGTGCCATGGGATTGGTGCGCATACAGAACAAACCCCTCCTCCAAATTATTTTAATTTAATTCAGCTTTGTCATCGAGGCTTTAAAAGCTTTAAAAGCCTCGACTGACGGTGCTGATACAACCCCAGGATGGCTAGCGTTCCAATCCCGGATGGTTCTTGGGAAGAATGAGTTTTTACGATAATCACTGGAGGCCGATGGTAGTTGGAAGCATTTGTCATGCATGTTTCTCGACAGTCTTTTTGGTGGTATTAGACGATCTTCCTTTGATATGGCCACTTTGTTGTTTTCTATTTTGTAGAGCATAGTGAATCTTGCTTCTTTTCTTCTTTGCTTTAGAGATGTCCATTTTATGTGTTGGAGCATCGTGCTAACACTTGAGTGGTTATGGTGTTTGTTTGATACATAACGTGCTCCTCTTCTTTGGACCATCTCGATTCCGTCAATTTCTGTTTTAAGGTATGGATCCCATACTGAACTGGCGTATTCTACAATTGGTCGTACTAGTGTTTTGTAGGCATTCTCCTTTACTGTGGCTGATCTTATATTTAGATTTCTTTTCAGGAATCCAATTGTTTTATTTGCTTTGTTACAGAGGTTGTTTACATGGTCATTCCATCTGAGTTCTGATGTAAATGTGCAGCCTAGGTATTTAGCACTGCTGAATGTTTCAAGAATGTGGCCATGTAAGCTGTATGAATTTGCAATTGTGTTGTTTTTTTGTTTTGTTTTTTTTTTCTGCTGATGGTAAGCACATTGATATTGTCCGGATGGAAGGACAATGTCCATTTCGTTTCCCAAATTCCAAGTTTGTCTAGATCTTTTTGTAAATCATTTGAATCTTTGTCTGATAATATGGTGAGGTACGCTATTGCATCATCTGCAAATAATCGGACGGTGGATTTAATCCATCTGACATGTCGTTGATGTAGAATAGAAATAATGTAGGCCGAAGTATAGAACCTTGGGGTACTCCAGACTCTACATCAATATGCGATGAGCTTTCATCATCCACAACTACTGCTTTAGTCCGATAAGACAGAAAGCTAGCGATCCACTTATTGACTTGTCCTTGGATACCATAGTGTTCCAGTTTTTGTATGAGGAGACTATGACTAACCTTGTCAAACGCTTTTGAAAAATCCATTACCCCCGGTATGAGTACGTCTGTTTGCTTTCCTACGCTCATATTGTTGGTGATATCTTTCTTGCGCTCATGTTGTTGGTTATATCATCCACAAATTCAATCAACTGAGTTTCGCATGATCTTTTACTACGAAAACCGTGTTGTAATGGATATAGAATATTGTGGAGATCTGCATGTTTCAGTATATGGCTTGTTATTATATGTTCCATGAGTTTGCAACAGATGCATGTGAGAGATATAAGACGATAATTCTCTGCCTTGTATCTCTCACCTTTCTTGAAAACTAGGCTTACATTGGCATTCCTCCAGTCAGATGGTACTTCCCCTGTTATAAGTGATGTTGTAAAAATGATGGTAAGACTTTGGGCTATCTCTGTTGCTAGTTCTTTGAGTATTCTTGTTTTTAGATTGTCTGGTCCTGATGCTTTATTTGGATTCATTTTTGTAAGAAGTTTCAGCACTCCATTTTCTGTTATATTTAGTTCTTCTGCAGATAGGTATTGGCCTGGCATATGATAACGAGATTTGAATTCATCTGGACTATACATTTCCTTGGAAGAGAATGCTACATGTATTTCTTCGTGTTTTGAAAAGTAATCTGTTCAAACCTTTCCAGTTTATTTTCTAACGTAAATGTACTAATTTATAGATCACAATTAAACCAATATGAATATGTTTTTTTTTTATCTCGATGAAAGCTGGACATTGCTCGAAAAACCTGGATTGTTTTCGAAAAAAACTCGGAAATGTACATCTTCTTCCAACTACAACTATTATTGTAAAATGTTTGTAAAAGTAAGGATTCTCATATTATACGAATGCAGTTCCTTCGATTTTTGCATTCGTATGTGTATCAAAAGGGCTTTTTTTCCAAATTTTAGAATAAAAGCATTTTAAGGGAATATTCAACTTGTTTATTTCAAAATAATGACTTGTTTTGAAAGGCTCATGGTACATGCTTATCAGTTATTCAAACATACCTTATTATATTTGTTTAAAACTATGACGTCATGTCTTTCCAGAAAAGAAGTCTGTTTGTTTGCATTTTACATCATATATTTACGCGAAAAAGCCTGGTCAGTCACGAAAATAGCCGATTAATTTATTCGATAAAACAGATCTATGATAATAGGAAAAATACAATATAAAAAAATAATATACAGTGAAATAATTGTCGTTTATAAAAACTTAAAAATTAACACTTCCAATAATTAAATTACTTTTCCATGTCTTTATAAGCACTTTTTCTGGTTTACATAAAATATCAAGGATGCTTTAAATGTGGTCATTTTCTATAAATTTGCTGTTTCTATAATATCAGAATCATTCGAAACGCTGAAGTTTTTCTAGCGCAGACATATAACCGGCCTCCTTCTGTTTTTTTAGCTCCAACTGTATGTTTTTTGGAAACGAAACTCGCGTACCAAGTTATAAGACGGAAATCGTCGGTGACTTTTCACAACTTCCAAACGAAAGTAAAAAAAAAAATTACTTTAATGATATAAATCATTGCGATTAATAGGTTAAAGGCAATTTGGATTGTTCATTTCAACATTTTATCAAATATTTGTTTGTACTGACAATAAAATAAGTTCATTGTACTTAAACACTTACAACTTAAAACTTGAACATATTTCTACTTAATATGGTTAAATACATGTACTTAAAATAACTAGACAATTGCGTTTCCTTTGATGAATCGTGCTAAGGGGACCATAGGGATTAAATTTTGTCACTTATTGAAGAATTATAGTTTGTTTTTCAAAATAATTTCCCACAGATTTGATTATAATTATTTATTCATTAAATCATTGATCTAGTCTACTTTTAGTATCTTAATTAACCATTAACATTTTATTTCATTTTAAGTATATAAACGTCTTTGTATATGTAGATGTAACACGTGATACATGTAAACACTTGATGAGGATGGACTAAATATTTGCTAAGGTCAAATAAGTCAAGATGGATTCTCTGATGAATGTAATTTTATTGCTAGTGTTATTCATTTGAATTGTAAGTATTTTCTTACTCGATTAATATACAATTTCATTCAAATAAAGTTTTTAAAAACTACATCAAGATATAATTCATACTGTAAAATGAATAAACGTAGATATCGTTTCTGAGTCAATGAGACAGTAACCCAACGATACAAAAATAGACGCAAGACATTTGGTCTATTTTTGTTTTTAACCTGTACAGGTAAATCACAGGTAAAATTTATTAATATCAATATTTGATATGAAATATATATAAGATATCAAAAAGAAAAAGAAAATACAACCTACATAAAAAGCCGGTCATTGGGAAACAATGCTAGATTGAAAAGAAAAGAACTTCAAGTTTTACACCATTTAATTGAAATGTGTTAGATAGATAGATAGATCTTTATTCTCATTAACTAAATAACATAGTTACAGAGATGAAAATATAAACAAAATACAACATAGTTTGCATGTGTGAAATATACATAAATAAATGTAATTTAACCAGGAGGACAGACTTTCACTGATATATAGTTTATAAATCTACACAATTTTTCTAGTAAGACAATATTGACTGTAGTGAATACATTTTTAAATTTAAGAATATTAACATTTGTACAACAATAGTGTGGTAAATATTTATATCGTTCTTTTTTGAAAAAAGGACAAGACATTACATAATGAAATTCATCGCCGGTGTCAGTAGATTCACAAAGGTGGCATAGTCTCTCGGGTCTTTGAACATTTTTCCATCTCCCTGTCTCCACTGGCAAACGGTGATTGCCACATCTAAATTTACATAGTTTCAGTGCATTATTTAACGATAAAATTGAAATATAATTTTCAAATTTAAGTTCTGTTTTGAATAATTTATAACATAGACCTTTTGATGATTGATTTACATTTGCAAGCCATTCTTGTCTAAACTGATCTTTTAACTTTTGTTCAATGCTTAATACAATCCATTTTTTTGAGATATAATCTTGATTTTGCCATATGTTTGACATTCCACAATTATCAAAAATACTTTTGATAAATAACAACCATTTGTTTTCAATTCCATACTTATTAAAATTAATATATATCAACTTATATAACATTGACGAAATCTTGTTATCAAGTGTGTTATCAAGAAGGTTGCACCAAAATTTTATCATCCGTAATTTAACGTATAAAGAAATCGGATATCTTCCCAATTCCCCGTAAACCATACAATTTGAGTTGATCTTTTAACCGTAAAACATGTTTACAAAACTCAAATGTACCCTTTCCAAAATGTCAAGATTTTCGTATCCCCAGATTTCGGCCCCATATAAAAGTATAGGTAAAACAGCCTTATCAAACATATCGAGCTGGCATTCTATAGATAGATGGTTAGATCTACACTTCTTAATAACACCATACATAGCTCTAGTAGCTTGATCTCTAAGATATTTTCTAGTTGCAAAAAAAGATGCATTTCTAGAGAATATAACACCAAGGTATTTATAGTTCTTAACAATTTCTATCTCTTCGTTATTAATATAAAACTTCAAATTATTCTGTGGTCTACCTTTTGAAAATATCATTACCTTTGTCTTGTTAACATTAATTTTAAGTTTCCACTTTTCACAATATTGAGAAAACTATTTAAAAGTAATTGCAAATCTGTGCTTGTCTCAGCAAGTAAAATCGAATCGTCAGCATACAATAAGACAAATATCTTAAAATAAATATCCAGTTCATCTTCTATATCAGAAGTAATTGAATGTATACCTTTTAAATCACTATTTTCTAAAAATTCATGAAGATCATTTAAGTATAAAGAAAATAATAGAGGAGAAAGATTTTCTCCTTGGCGGACTCCAATATCACTTACAAACATGTCAGATGCTTCATTATTATGTACAACTCTTGATTTAACATCTTTATACAAATTTTCTACAATTCTAAGAAATTTACCAGTTATCTTATTTAAAACAAGCTTATACAGAAGTGAGTTTCTTTGAACAAAGTCGAAGGCTTTTTCAAAGTCAACGAATACACAATGTAATTTTTTTCGTTTGACACATAGCAACTCGAAGAGTGCATACAATGAAAAATATGATCGTTGGTAGAGTAGTCCTGTCGGAAGCCTGCTTGATTTTCGTTCAAGATATTTAGTTCATCAACAAATTCCCCAATCTATCATTAAGAATAGATGTAAAATCTTACCGAGGCATGACAGTAAAGTAATAGGTCTATAATTTTTGCTTCTAATTGACATCCTTTGTTCTTGAACACTGGTATTATGTTTCCAATAAGCCAGGCCTCCGGCAGAATACCCGTATCAAAAATAAGATTAAACAATTTAGCATATACATCAATCATACTGTCAAGAGAATTTGCAACATATTCATTGATTATTTTATCTTCACCTGGCGATTTGTTGTTTTTCGCCTTTTTAATAGCTTTGATTATTTCGTCATGTGTAATTACACCATTCAGTGTCTCATTTACAAGATTTGAGTTCAAATCATTATCGATGACAAACTCGTCTTCAAACTTGTTTTTATTCAATTCTTTAAAAAATTCAAATAAAGTTTCAATAGATATATTGCTTTTTTCTCGTTGTCTACCTCTGTTAAAAAGTTTCCAAAATTCTTTGGGATTTTTGGATTTTAATTTTTTCATATTATCACTTATTTCTCTATTGTACTTCTTAATGTTTTCATCCATTACACTTTTATAATAATATTCACAGTGTCGTAATCGTTCTTTAAATAAATTTGACCCATAATGTTTATACATTCTTTGTGCCTTTCTCAGTTCTTTCTTTGCCTTTTTACAATCAAAATTATACCATTGTTTATTATGCTTTCTATTACAATTCAGCATATTTCCATTAAAATTATGTGTACCAAATGTTGCTTTGGAAGAATCAATTAAAATATCAGTAATATTTGTAACTACAGTATTTATTTCATATTTTGTTACATTTTCTTGATTACTATAAACAGATAATTCATCAATAACATTTCTTATTTTGTCACCATCTATGTTATTCTTGAAATCATTCACTTGCTCAAATTTCCATTTTCCAATTTTATTTTCTTCTTGGTAAGATAACTCTGTAGTGTGTAGTTCAAATGAAGGGTTCACCATATTAATAGATAGTTTCAAAGGTGAGTGAACATCAGAAAAAAGTTTAGAAAATTCAAGAACTTCAAAATTCGATATGCATCTTAAAAAGTGTGGAGTACAAACAATATAATCTATAACACTATTATTTCTACTGGTAGGTCGACCAATAACATCTTGACCAACTCTACCGTTTAAAATAAATACTTTGTTATTTTTACAAAATTCAAGAAACGTTCTACCATAACAATTTACAACTTTGTCTGGATTATTTCTTGTTCTTGATATATTTAAATCATCTAACATATACACATCAGTATAATCAGATTGATCAGTAAGGTTGTCAATAACAAAATCATCTATATCACCTTCATCATAAAAATCGGACAGATTTGCTGTGCGACTGTTAAATAATATAATCAGATTTTTCTGAATATCTCTGAAGTTCAAGTTCTATATCATTAAAAGCTTCTTCAGATGTATAATTTGTATTTACTGGCGGTATGTAAACTATACCAATAAAAACGTTTTCAGGTAAATTTAAAACTCTCTTATCAATAGTAAACCAATAAACTTTGCATTCAGTTTCAATAGGTTTAATATATTTTCTAAATACTTCCGGTAACCCAATGCAATACCACCAGATCTATGGTTAGAAAGTTTGTGTCTATTTTAAAACTAAAATAAATTCATCACAATTAATTAAGTCGCAATCATCTAGTTTAGTTTCTGTAAGACAGATAATATCATGATTACACAATAGAGATTTAAATTCAGGGTAAAGTAATCTATTTTTAATACCACATACGTTTAAACATAATAGGTTAATAATATTGTCAGTTTTATTTACAGTGAAGATCAGCCAGTATCACAAGATTATAGTTTTTAAAGGCTGTCAGATTTAAATTAAGGACCAGGACCAATCTTTGAGAAAAAGCTGTTTTATACCTGCTTGTTTTACATAGTTTAAAAAATATTTAGTGCTATAAAGACTTGTGTTGCTCAAATCCCACTTTCAAAACCCCGTGTTGAGCAGGGAACAGACGCTATCTGGCAAACGGAATATGTACATAAAAGAAGAACATGTTATGATAGAATTTCATTTATAACATATATAATATTGATTTATGATTAAAACATATATATATATTTGAAATGTAATTTACCGTTAAATGGAAGGATTAGCCCAAATGTCGACTTGCCATTGGCCCAAACGTAACATATTTTGAACCCAAATGTTACACCAATTAGCCCAAATATGCATCTCTCACGAAAATACCTCTAGAATTCAATGAAATGTACACAAAGCATAATAAGATTTTCTGAGAGATTTAAATTATAGAATAGAATAGAATAGAAAATTTTATTTTAAGTCGGGTTTACATGAAACATTACAAACATAAGCTCTGTAGAGCTTTTTGCCGACATTAATAACAATAACAACACATACAATATTAAGACATATAAAACATACAAATTAGACATACATGTACAAGGTAAGACAGCTATATTGCATAAGCAAGATGTTCATATATATAAAAGCATAGCACAAACTAGCAAAGCACTAAACTAGATTATAAGCACATGCAAAGCAGATGAAATAAATAAAGCAAAACTAGTTCTACAAGCTGCATAAAAACCCAACATAAAAATCAAAACATTTTAAAACATCTGCAAGAGCCACAACTGCATGAGTTGCCATTGCAGTTGTTGATCATACTGTAAACTGGTTCAGGTTCGTCTGTGCACGGATCGCGTCAGGCAGCTCATTCCAAAGTGTAGCTCCAGCATACTTTAATGAATGAAGACCAAAATGTGTTGTTCTCGGCTGTGGTACTTCAACAGTTTGTTGCTTTCTAAAAGATGAAGGTACATTTTTGAAATTAATAATATCATGGAGATACACTGGTGATTCTTTGTGTAATATTTTAAAAGTTTCTATGGCCATCATTCGTAGACGTCTTATTTGTAAAGAAGGCAAACCTGATTTTAACAAAAGTGTTTCATTGTCACTTCTAACATCTTCATAGATGAACCTAAAGGCACGTTCTTGTATTTTTTTCATTTTTTTAGTGTTATCATCCCCACAAAAATGCCAAACCACAGGACAATAGTTGAAATTAGACATAATATATCAGTGATAAATAGTTAACCTTCCCAATTTCGATAGATGTTTTCCAATTCTTTTTAGTACATTTAACTGCCTTGATGTTTTTTTTTTACAAATTTCAGAAATATGTGTTTTAAACTTAAGTTGATAATCTATTGTCACTACCAGGATCTTTACCTCAGTGTCACACAAAATTTCATTCCCATCCAAATTGAATTGAATATCCCCACTTTTTGATTTATTCCCAATGGCAATAGCCTGGAATTTATCCGGATTAGCTTACATTTTGTTACATGTATTAGCAAACCAATCAATTAAAACGGCACTTTCCATTTCCAAAAATTTAACTAATCCGTTTAGATCTGGTCCTGAGTGTGACAATGTATTGTCATCTGCATAGTTATACAAATCATTTTCTTTTACAAAATTGAAAATGTTATGAAAATGTTATTTATTAGAAAGAAGCTTTCAACCTTTTCATCCATCGTTCACATGCCTAAATTAATAAAATATTTTTTTTACGTTTTTTGTTACCTGTTTTTATTTATTTTTTAATTATTTATTTCGAAAGACGGTAAGTAACGGTAGCATTTACTGGGAAAATCGTTAAAAAAAATACTTTTTAAATACTTAGTTGAGAACTAGTTGGATATCGAAGAAAGGAGTGTTTATTTGAAGGCAAATATTCTTCTGATATTTTGAGTAATCCTAAAAACAGTGAAAAATCATTCTCCGTTTCAGAATCCGAATGATTATGGGTAATTTTATTGTACGTACACCAAAATGAAAACAGCTTAACACCATTGGTAAATACTTAGACTTTAATAACTGAAAATAAGGTTTGGTTTACGTTTTTGATCTTGTTACCCTGGTTGTATATAGTTCTAAGATAGCGAATTGATAAAATGTTTCACCGTATGCTGAAATTACAAAGAACTCTAGTATGATAAAAATAAGGAGGTGTGATATGATTGCAAATCACACCACTATATATATATATATCTACAAATGTTTTATTACATCTGTAATACGGTACAAATTATGAAAACCACAGACACAACACAATGCGTTTCATATTTAGCCTTGCACTTGTTGATAAAAAAGAACAATTGCTTGAAGAAACTTTTTGACATCGATTTTAAATTTCAAAATGGTGAATTTTTTTTGTGCTATAGTAAATACGTGCGTCACTAGTGAAAGGTATTTCCAGGTCAAAAACTGGTGTCGAAAATCATGACAATCTTAAAAGTTAAAGAGCAAGATATTGTCACAAAGCTACCCAGCCAAAGCGTTATACACAAGACGATTGAAGTTTCATGGTAGCCATCCAGTTGCTGAACCAATTTGAAATGAATGTCTCACAAATAATTATATGTTACCCTGTTACTTTATATTCTTTTATTAAATTTTAATCATTTCTGGTTTAGTTGGAATACTTGGTAATATATATGATTTGGAAAAATTTACCCTTTTTGAGCATTTGATACCAGTTTCTGTGTCAATCGGATTCATATTGTCAAGCTGCGGTTTCGTTGTGCAATTTCTTTTCAAGTATAGATTTGTTTTTGTCTTTTTGATGAAGTACCTTGCACATTTGTTAACCAAGACACCCAAGGATTAATTCAAGTTGTACATAATAACTTTTAACTATTTTCGTTGCCACTAATTATATTTTAATTCATTGGAATTTAATGAAGTCATCATGAGGATATTTTAAATTTTATACCGAGATGCATTTTTAACAATTTAGTGCATCATTTTATTGACTCTAATATTTTTAAGGAGAAGTTAAGCTTACTGACTTCTTGATGTCCCATAGCTGGGAGTACAATACGAAGATAAGAAAAAGAAGTTGTCAAGCCAAATTACTGACTGATTAATTTAATCGTACATGTCAGATTTGGTATACAGTGCAACTGAATACATAAAAAGCACATGAAACAGCGAAAATTGATATATTCTTAAAATACAAAATGCATAAAGTTAGGACATAATGTCTTAGTTAAACATAAAGTAAAATGGTCCATGTGAAAATTCAGTAGCAGGTCAGACTATCGCTGACTTTCTTCAGATATTTTGACTACGATTATCTGTACTTTTATTTTTAGTTGTTTTTGGAATACCACCACCTCTACCTAGCCTTGTTCCTGAGGCTTGTAACCTAACGGTTTGGCATGGGCATTCAGATGTGACATCACAGCGAATTGTCGTATTGGAAGGCGATACCATTAATTTGGTATGCGATGCCAGATGTACAAATGACCATTACGCACCAGTTCTCAAATGGATCAACCCAAACTTCAAGCTTGTGTGGGATATTCCTGGAAGGTAAACTTTTTTTTAGGTTTTCAAGGGTACTAAATGTGCGTTCGTGTTGCTCAAATAAAGCAAATATTACACTTTACTACCTAAAAAGAAGAAACCCCAGCTTGATATAACTTTCTGTATATTCCTGGTTTTCCTCATTCAATAATTCCAATTTCAGCTAGTGGTTATTTCTCATATTTCACCTAGAACTAATGATTAAGGAAAATAGAAAATAGAAAAATGACAATCTGTTTAATATCTGACATTTTTCTTGACATTGACACATATATGAGCCATTGCTTCAGTTCTTTCTCCGGAAAGGTAAACTAAACTTTGTTTTTTGTACCAAAATCGTTAAATAATGTAAACTTTACAGATTGTTCACTGCACCAATGAACAGCCATCGTTTACAGACACTTTATATACAGGATATATCAGTAGAAGATATTGGGGTGTATAAGTGTCAAGGGTGGATTGGTCACTGGACAGAAACATCTGTGCAAATAGCTATGGGTTTGTATATTTGTATATTGAATCAATTTATTCTTTCTTTTTCGTTGAATAAAATGAAATGAAAGTAAGTTAATAAGGTAATATCAAAATAAGAAGATGTTATATGTTTGCCAATGAGACAACTCTCCACCAGAGACCAAATGACGTAGTATTTAAAGTACGGCCTTCGACAATGAACAAAACCCCTTCCACATAGCAAGCTATAAAAGGCCCCGAAATGACAAATGTAGAACAATTCAAATGAGAAAACTAACGGCATAATTTATGTACAAGACAATAAACGAAAAACAAATATGATATCATGACGACAATCACTTAATTACGGGCTCCTGACTTGGGACACTATTTTTAATGTTATTTGTGTGCAACAAAACACAATTAAAGAACGAAGAAAAATTTAAGTCATATAATAACAGTCATGAACAGTTCAAAACATTATTCCTAAGATGTTTGTAAATGATAGGGTCCATCGTTTCAGGCAAACAAGCGAGATCTATAACGTTTAAGCGTAAAAAATGTATAATTTTCATTGTAAATGTTTTTGTCTTATGAACCATTATTCAAATCTTTCCTTTGTGTGTCTTATGTACCATGATTCAAATCTTTCCTTTGTGTGTCTTATGTACCATGATTTAACTCTTTCCTTTGTGTGTCTTATGTACCATGGTTCAAATCTTTCCTTTGTGTGTCTTATGTACCATGATTCAAATCTTTTCTTTGTGTGTCTTATGTACCATGATTCAAATCTTTCTTTTGTGTGTCTTATGTACCATGATTCAAATCTTTCCTTTGTGTGTCTTTTGTACCATGATTCAAATCCTTCCTTTGTGTGTCTTATGTACCATGATTTAACTCTTTTCTTTGTGTGTCTTATGTACCATGGTTCAAATCTTTCCTTTGTGTGTCTTATGTACCATGATTCAAATCTTTTCTTTGTGTGTCTTATGTACCATGATTCAAATCTTTCTTTTGTGTGTCTTATGTACCATGATTCAAATCTTTCCTTTGTGTGTCTTTTGTACCATGATTCAAATCCTTCCTTTGTGTGTCTTATGTACCATGATTTAACTCTTTTCTTTGTGTGTCTTATGTACCATGGTTCAAATCTTTCCTTTGTGTGTCTTATGTACCATGATTCAAATCTTTTCTTTGTGTGTCTTATGTACCATGATTCAAATCTTTCTTTTGTGTGTCTTATGTACCATGATTCAAATCTTTCCTTTGTGTGTCTTTTGTACCATGATTCAAATCTTTCCTTTGTGTGTCTTATGTACCATGATCATGGTTCAAATCTTTCCTTTGTGTGTCTTATATACCATGATTCAAATCTTTCCTTTGTGTGTCTTATGTACCATGATTCAAATCTTTTCTTTGTGGGTCTTATGTACCATGATTCAAATCTTTCCTTTGTGTGTCCCATGATTCAAATATTTCCTTTGTGTGTCTTATTTACTTTGATTTGAATATTTCCTTTGCGTGTCTTATGTACCATAGTTCAAATCTTCCCTTTGTGTGTCTTATGTACCATAGTTCAAATATTTCCTTTTTGTGTCTTATGTACCGTAATTCAAAATATTCCTTTGTGCATAACCGTTTACATAAAGTGTATTAATGATACTACAAGTAATCTTTTAATAAGATAAGCTTTTAAAAATGTCTGAAAATGAAATGCTTTGGTAAATGTCAATACGACACCAACCTATCGACGCTGTTACGACCAGAAAAATCGACTTTTAATTGTAGCCAACAAAAGACACAAATAAATAATAAAATTTAACAAGATTTATTATACACTAGTTTACAAGAAGTATTACACAAACAGAAATGTCAACTTAATTGTCAAAATATGAGTCCAATCTTTTATCTTTTCTTTACCCGGAAATCTTCACGGGAATCCACAGAATATTACGTCCAATAGGTCACAATTTAGTATGATGTAGTAAGAAAATAAAAGTGTCAATCCAACTGCTGAGAATGTTGATGTCTATCGATGTCTAACTCTATGTCTAACTTTAGGGTCTGCATATATATACTCGTAACGGAAACTTCTAGATAACTATAGATGTTTAAATTACGCATCTTTTGTTATGATCATTCTGGAAACGTTATGTAAGTGAAATAGAAAGTTCTAATCATTCCATGAGTATCTATGATTGTTCCAGTGATTTCTAAACTGCATAGTTGTAACACAATGTGTATCATTTTGTACACAATGTAAAAAATATATAATGTAAACATTCTTAGGCCACACAAAACAAATTAGGCCAACTAAATAAATATGATATTTACAATATCATAACAACACCATACATCAAAAGACAGGTAAAGATGAGATGCACCTATATGAATGGTACATGTTTGGAAGTGAAAAGCAAAACAATATTTCTTTAAGCAATCGGATTGCTGATATTCGCTGGAGGACAAACAAAGTCTCCTAGAGACTTGTTCTTGTTATGAGTGTACATAATTTAACGTCCGGCTTCAACTCGCTCCGAAACAGGACAGAAAAGCTCGCCAAAAGTTTGAAATTTGGGGAACCAGTAGTTAACCGATGTTCAAATTTCGTTCATTTTATTTGAATATGCAAACAAAATTAATTAGCTCATAAGGTAGAGAAAACATTGAGTACTACCAACTGAGCGAACACGTATGGGTGGACAGGTAAGCGTCATCTGCTATGCATACATCACCCGCAATGACAGTCGGTAAAATTCTGTATTCAATGACAGTACTTTTATTTCGAACGGAATTTAAAAAAAATGGATTCATTGATGTCAATTGGCAGTCAGTTTTTTCTTTGCGTTTTAATATACACCAAGCAGAGTTATATTATACTTTCAAATTAACTTGAGCAATAAAAAATAAAACTTTCACACTGAATTGAATTAAATGTACAGAACAATGTAATACTATGTGTTTGTATTTGCTTAATCTTAATATAAATTTTAATTTTCCGGTATCTTCCGCCTCTTTGTTTTATTATTATACTTCTATGTCAACATAGTGCATGCATAGCAGAAGACGCCCACCTTATCGACGCAAACGATCTCACTCCTTTGAAGTTCAAGCGATTCCCTAAGTGTTTGTTTGTTACCTTGATTTGTCTTCTTAATCGGTTAATGATATTTGAAAATCGGTAAATTACTTTTGCCTATATCTTAACAATGTGTGATCTTATCTTTTTTGTGTTTGTAGATGAAATAGACTTACATGAATAAGATACGAAGATGTTGGATGTCAACAAAGAAAAAAAAGCATTTTATGTGCAATGGTTTTTTTCATATATGGCACAAAACAGTTCTTTAGACTTTGCTGTGATGATAAGACAATTGTTTAACATGATTTATTCAATATATAGAACGTGAATATAGTTTTGTATATATGTAAGATCAATTATGTATACAACCTCAAATTTGTGCCCTTTTATAGATTTTAATTTTTGAATTTACTGTTTACAAAACTTTGAATTGTTCGAAAAACTAAATTAGATTATTGCGTAAGTAATGGTTAAAAGTTTGCTTGCTTATAATAAATTGGTTCATATTGTGTAAACATCCACTGAACAGAAGTCCACCAATACAAACTTGTAAATCTAGCACATTATATTTATACATGTAGATCATTGCTTGGCCTATAATGATAAGTATAGTACCCGATTGAATAAGTTGTAAATGGGTCGAGGGCAGGAAGCAGAACTTAACAACGTTCTCAATAAACTAGTTTTGTGATATATTACTACTCTCCCTACGCTTTTTTTATGTTCGTCAAATAATATATGTTTATGATTTATCTATAGTAAGTTTATACTCATTTAAGAATTTATTCGTTGTGTATGTGCATGGTCAATTTAATGTAATATTGTTATCTTATTGTTTTACAAGAGAAGACTTTGAGTTGGTCAAATTTGTGTTGGATCCTTTTTGAATCATTGATTAAATAAAATAATTGTGAACCTAAACAAACATGCCTTGATGGCCGAATGGACAAATTGATTTGAGGTGAAACCAAAGGGCACAGATTTGAGTCCCGTGAATCATTCCATTAAACGTTTTCATTATAAAAAGGGCACAGATTTAAATAAAAAAATAGCTCCAGAGTAGATTCACACGTCATGTGACATATATTTGAGAAAAGGACATAGATTTAAGGCTGGCCATAAATATATGTGTGTTTAAAAGTCTTAGGATACTTCAAATTTGATTAAAAACAAGTTGAAATGTTTTTTTTTATGCTTGAACGGCTAAGTTTGACTATAAAACACATGCACACAGACTTTTTTTATCAAGTCTAAACTACCAAGGTAATATGTAGAGATTAGATAGTGAGCAAAAATCAACAACTGAAACAAAAAGTATTTCTGAAAGTAGCATGTCAAATATTAAAAGGAAACCATTTCATTTATAACCAAATCCTAAAAGTCAAAAAGGGAAAATGAAAAAGTCGAATTTGAGAAAGGACATTAATGCAGAGGATATGTCTTATAGTGGATAGAATAATCAGAGTAGCAGACGAGAGATAATGATTCTTGACATGTTTGGGTGTATCTTATGGGGTTATCTTTTGATAAAAAAAAAAAAAAAAACGTTTCACACGTGGGATTATATTTGAATTTGTGTAAGTCACATTTTGTTTAACTTTATATGCTTCTTAATTTTCATTGACTTAAAGTTCGGGACATTGTGAAATATTGCTATCCATTTGCATCTACAATTACATCTTTGTCATGAGTAAAACTGCCTGATATGGAAATTTTCAACACAATATCTTTATCTTAATCTTTCATGACTCAAAAGTTTTCTCTATAGTATCATACTGTACCCTTATGATATGGTAAATGAATATAGATATGCGGAGAAAAGAGTTACACTGTATAATAAAAAAGTTTCTTTGATTCAGAAACACGCTCATATGTGATATTCTGAAAAAAACCAATTATTTGTCTAAGGAAATAAAATACACAGAGAGGCATTTAGTTACTATCATTATACATGTAAATAGCAAACTAATGCTTTTTAATATATGTATAGTCAGTCTGGTTGTCATATTTAAGACAAATAATTGTTATCAATTATCATAAACTCATTATTATTGGCAATTTATTTTCATTTTTCTATTTCCATAGTGTCAAAGGTTCCCTACAAATTATCCTAAAGATGAAGCAATGTTTGTTCGACAATTATCATTATTAAAAAAATTCAACGGAGAACATTTGTAGATAACTTGCCTAAAAAAATTCTAAGGCTAAACAAAACATGCACATAAAAGATAGACTCACATCTATGTCATCGTGGATCAATTACGTTCACCAACGACTATCAATGTTTTTTTTTTTGGATATTACTTTATGGAATACTAGAACACACCCGGGACACCGCAGGTCCCTGGCTGAATTAAAGTACCTACGCCTTATTTTTAGCCTGGATTTTTAGTATTCGTATTGTCATCTGATAACGTCATGCTGATTTTAAGGTGCACAGTTTTCTCTGCTTTCAAAATCTTTCTGTTTGAGCATGTCGAACAGGAACTTGTTAATTATTGGTTATATTAATTACGTGGAAAACAAAATGGATTGGAATGGTGTTATTTTTAATCAACACCATTGTCCTGTATTAGTTATATATAAAGTCGAATTCTTCGATTCGTCGTTTTTACATCATGCCGGCTAACAAATTGGAAAGTACCTACGCCTTATTTTTATTCTGGGTTTTAAGTATTCGTATAGTCATCTGATAAAGTCATGCTGATTATAAAGTGCACAGTTTTCCTTTTCTTCTTCAATTTTGCGTTTTAATTCCACTTTTCTCTTCTCAGGTTTTAAGCGTGTAAGTCCGTTTTCCAATGCATGAATTTCCTCATTGTCATTTTCCTGATTTAATTTTTCGAAAGAGTCCGCAAATTCCCCGTCACTTTCACTGTCGCTCTCATCTTTGTTGTCGTTTCCGTGTGTTTTGTTGCTTTCGGAGGCTTCAAACTGTCCATTATGTCTTTTAGTTTTTCACAAGCATTATCCCTTTTTTTCTCGTGTACTAGCCATTGGATTAAGAGCTTAAGAAAAAACGTGCTTGCATGCTTACGAAGCTGATCACAATGCCATGTGGTAACAAATCTCTAGCGAGACAGCGAGACTGCACATGAGTGAGGGGTCGTCTCAAGGCTAGCTAATCCAGGGATATTAATAGACGTGGCTAAAATTACATTTATCCTAAATAACACAACAACATTGTCCTATATAAGTTATATATTAAATTGAATTCTTCGATTCTTCGTTTTTACGTCATTCCGGCTAACAAATTGGACCACGTTATTTTAGTAGTATAGAAAATTTAAACAATCATTCTCTAAAATCATAGCATACTAATATTTTCATGAAATGACATTTTAAGCTTACTTATTAAGTATGGTGCAAACGCCTAAAAGTTTTTATTGCATGAGACCTCATAGAAAAATAAATTAAAATTTCCTCCTGAATGCAACAGTTGAAGCTATTAAAAAGTCTCATCTGACCATATCTGATGGAATCGAATTCAAAATATGTATATAATACCTAACTGTCAGTCAAACCTGTTCGGATAAATTCAAAGGGCTGTATTGAGTACAATCTTTCCTCATTTAATCCAATGAACTAGTTGTTATGTTGACCTATCTAAGTCAAAGACATCTTTTAATCTCATCTTGCCTAAAGGACCATATGAGCTATAGTCATTACTTTGTGTCCGTCGTCTGTAAACTTTTGTTTAAAAAATTTCTCCTTTGAAACGGCTTTTTAGAATAAAACGAACATAGGAGTGTACTATGAAGTTTGTGATTTTGGTCCATGGGCATTGTGGCTAAATAAAACAAAGGAGTCAAATAACAGAGTTGTTTAACATATCTAAAATGTATAACTAAGAAAATCTGACACGGTAGAGATGGTCAGCTCTGTCTACTCTAAAAACGTAGAATTTAGTTTTACCCATTTTTGAGGAAATATAAAACACATGCAAGTACCAACTAAATAATTTACCACTATAGGTGCTATATGAACAACACTCCTCGAGTATTCAGTAGTACTTGCGTGTGCTCTCTTTCTCCGCACATATAATTTAGTTATCTAGACGCATGTTTCGTTTTTACAAGACTCATCAACGGCACTCACGTAGTTAACTTTGAAAGCTAAATTTTAATCCTGGTATCAATGATGAGTTTACTATTAACTACACAGTTGAGGGGGATTGAAACTAAAATTAAAGAAAGGTAGAGACTGGTATGGCTTATTGCTGGGATTCGAAAAACCTTAATCTTTCAAATAGTTTTATACATTTTATGCAGTTATTTTACAACCAATAACCGCATAAATGATATTTCGTATCATCATAGGAGTGTTGACAACTTTTCTGCAGGTGATACCCTTGAGGACGAAACGTCCATTGAATTGGTATTCATCCGTAGGTTGTAAAAAGTCTTCACTGACGTCAATCTTATAATATAGTCACAAGACGCGCGTTTCGTCCATATATTCTAATAATGACACTTGAATCAACACAATTGGAAATTCAAATCAATTAGGAAAAAAGTTTCTGAATTTGAAATCATTTGATAACTGACAAAATGATATGCCTGTTACCAAACATCTGTGTTGTGCATAATTTATCGTAACCTTTGTACCTATATATTTCCGATGCTGACACCAAACCTCAATTTTTATTATGCATATGATCCTGCACAGTAGCAAAAACAATTTTTAGTGAATTATACACAATTTTATTTTATTGGTAACCGAATTTGTAACACCTTTTTCCTGCATCCTGAATTTATTTCAGGATCTCTTTGCTGGGTACAGTCTGAAGACGTTTACAGATATAATTTTTGATATGGATTAATTTGTTTGGTTTGAAAAATAAAAATACATCATAAACTCCATGATTTCACAACAAAATTATGTGTTATCTCAGCAAATGAAAAAAAAAACCAAAAAAAAAACAAAGCATTCAATTTTTCAAAAGTCATACATTTCTAAACGTTTATTTTTTGTCACGTTCTTCTCTCCATAAATCTAGGTCGAGTTCAGGCAGATCTTCACAACTGCAAAGACGACTGAAAATATAAAAAGACACAACTTTTTTTCTAGCTACTGGACATAATTCACTCCCGGGGACAGACCGATTAATAGTTACTATTATTTATATAAACATGATATTTACACCTGTAAAGATTTCAAGTGGTAAAAGAACAATACAAGTGAATAAAATATTCCTATGATTGTTCATGATTTTCCCCTTTAGAAAGTGTCGTTGGAATATTATTTCGGTTTCAAAGGGAATTGTAAATATTTTTTTTTCAGGAAAAAAAACTGTTAGATTTAGGTGTATATTTACATTCCAGCATATGCAGAGCTGTATATACTAAGGACACTTTTGTGTAACAACTGACGTTTACAGTTCATCAGTTTATTTGATCGTATCGAATACATAAGTTCAGAGAAACATGCTAGACTTATCAATCTTTAGTAAACTGAAACATCGATATGATATTTTAAGCCAATTTCTCTTTTTACTGGTATAAATAAGGTAAGGTAAACAAAATGAAACTTATAATCTGTATTTTTTTTTTATCAAACATGTATATTTTGGTACTCTGGGAGATTTGGAGCTTGACATATTCTAGAGACATTTTTTGAATACCATATGTTAAGCTCTTGCTTGTGGTTTTGTTTTGTTTTCTCATGGAAGTTTAAATTTAATTTTATGCTGCAACCTAGTTATTAAGCCATACCTAAATACATGTTAATACTTACTTTGTTCTGGATGGGAGTCGAAATATGTCACGTTGAATTCTCTTATGTTCAAAGTTATTGCACCATAATTTAGAAAATAAGGTAGAATATTTAATAGCGTATATTTGCTCTGAAAAAGAAAACATTTGTAATGTTATCATGATAAGTGTTGTATGTATATTCTACTTTATTTTTTGGCTCTGAAAATGAAAATATTTATAATGTTATCATGATAAATGTATATGCTACATTATTTTAAAAGTAACTTCAGAGAGAAAATACTTTAAAATAAAAGTAAAATGATGCGTTCAAAATAATTGATAATACGCTCAGTATTTAAGAGTAATATTTGCAGTTATCATTTATATAACAAATTGTTTTTACTTTTCTTAACAAAAGAAAATATGAATACATATAAGATTTAAATATCGGAAGAAGAGGCAGTGACACATGTGCATTCCATGGGTATACATTTTGCGGTTTTTAAAAACGGCATTTGTGTGTGGAGTTTAAACAATTCGTGGTTTTCAGATTTCACATACGCGCCCAATGGCAAATATGTTTGGAGGTTGGAGGAAACAATGAAAATCTACGATAACTGTTGTCACATGAACTAGTATACTTTATTAGTTTTTTTTATGAATCTTTCTCTTCTGATCCAACTCATGAGTACAAGCTCTGTGGAATCCTTGTCGAGAATTTGTTATTGCATTTACACATTGTTCTTATTGGGATTCTTTTTTGTGAAATGTATTTAGTTATGAAAAGAATCATAAAAAGGTAATTGATAAGAGCCTTTTGTTTCGAATTATATGAACACATATGTTGGTTTAATGTGATAACTGAAACATGTGAGAAGAATGAGATTATAAATATCGCATAAGTGTCCAAAATAACTTTCCCGCGATATATAAAGCAAAAATGATCATACTTTTATGGAAAGAAAGAATTTTGACTTTAGTAGTTTATGGAGCAAAACCAATGTTTTAAAACCTTTCGATTTGTTCAGTATAAATAAACTATGATACATTTCACTGCTTTTTAAATCATAATATGATAACAGTAAAAACAAACTCAGTACTATTCTGTATACCTTCTGTTAACCCACTCGTACGGTCACTCGACTCATACCAAAATCTATCTCCAACTTTTAAACGATGAAATTGAATACCAATGATACACGCAAACGTAGGACCAACACCTCCATTTTCGCCCTTTTCTAATAGAGCACCAATATACAAATCAACATCGTTTACAGAGCTAAAAAGTAAACAACAAATACAATGAACGTTTGAAACTTCATGCAGTAAGCACGACATTAAACTTTCGACCAACCTTTAGAAGGTACAAACGTGACCAGAGACATAAAACTGAACATACATGTTGTCTCTTTGACACATTCCTTGTTTCCATTCTCAATTAAAAAAACACTTTAAAGGTTAATTTTCGCGGATGGAGATATAAACCTACTTTTAGTATAATTACATAATTTATAAACTTAAAAATCCATTTACAATGTATTATTCAAATCATGTTGCCACCATGGCAAGTAAACGAATATCATCACAATTGATTTAAAAGTTAATCATCTTAAAACGTCCAAATTTTGTCAAAATGTTTTTTTAAGAAGGTCCTTGTTTTTCATACAGGATACACTTGAAATAAAAACAAGTTATTTATTTTTCTTCTCTTTTAGGGGGCGGGGGTCTGCTATAAATTCCAATAATATTTTTTTATTCTTGTTTAAAAGGTTCTTGCCTAAAAGCTTGAAATAAGAAGTAGTTTCGCTAATTGCAAGGAAAAATACGAATCAAAATATGGATCTCAATTGAATATACTTCATGATGTAAATAAACCTGTGCGGAAAGTTTGTGTAAACTTTTAATAAAAGAAATGAAAATATGTATCAACGCTACCCCAGCAGACATGGAGATTTTGGTAAAACTTTATAATCTGATTGTGTTAACAGTTATCTCTCTGCTTTGTTATAATCCAAATGAAATGCCAGTTCAGTCCAAGACTTACCCCGCATAGTCTGTACCGAATATGACCAAGATATATAGCCCTTTTGAACAAGAAGCAATAATACAACCGATTAATCAGTCATTATTACAATCCTTTAAGGAGACTTCAGAAATCACACGATTCGGTATCTGGGACTGTAGTAAAATGTATTCTTTGCATAAAAAACGTTTTTTTTTTTTTCATGACAAACACATAATTTCTACTGTCAGAGCATTTTTGTCCCTTCAGATTTTCTCTTTCTATCATGGTTGTCAAGGTATTAGATAATTACTGCAGTTCACCCTTATGTTCTATTTTAGCCTTGGCAGCCATATAAAAAGGAGATGTGGTATGATTGCCAATGAGACAACTATCCACCAAAGTTCAAATGAAGTGGATGATAGCAATTATAAGCAACCGTACGGCCTTTTACCAAACCGTATAGTCGGCTATAAGAGGCCCCGACGTGAAAAATATGAAACAATTCAATTGAGAAAACTAACGGCCTAATTTATAACAATAAACAAATGGAGGAGTGGGTTTTTTGGGGGGAGGGTAACGACGTTGGACAAAAAAATAATGTTTACAATGTTGCATTGATGTAAATTGCAAATAAGATATCTTTCATATGCGAAGAAGGCAACGAATGTACATGAGATAATTGAGGATTAACCTAATGAAATAAATTAGCATACCGATAGATACGTGCAAGTCTCGAAGCAAACTCTCCAAACTCATAAAAGGATGCAAATCTTTTCAGATTACAGAATTCTCTCCAGTCATTATACGCAGGAACGCCTTGATCACGTCCTCTCTGTATGTTTAACGAAAACAGGTCGAATCCTGGTGGCTGTGATAGGAAGAAAAGCTTATTACGGAGTCCGTCGATGAGGAAGCTTTAAAGTAATCAGAATTAAATATTATAATACGAGGTACATGTATATATACGGTTCACTCTTGATATTTTGATTAACATTCAAAGAAAAATAAAACATATTTACACATCCTTGTCTTTTTGGATATTATATGGATAGTTGATTCATTGGTAATCATACCATATTTCCTTATTTTTGTTATATAATTGACGTCTTGTTATAAATCATCACACATTTTGACTAAGAAATCTTTTTTCGGGAGGTTTTAAACTGTATGCCTGAGCATTCTTAATCATAACGATCCTTGTATATAAATAGTATATTGTATCACGTGTGCGATTTGTATTGGATGTAGTGATTTTCATTATAGCTTTCCTAAACATATTGCTATTTCACCTGTTTTGGTGATTCGTCGACGATATTGCCTATCCTTCAATACCATATGATTGACTACAGTTTAAATCATATTGAATTGTGACAATTATTTTGTACAGAAGCTCAAATATGAAATTACTGGTTTTCTGGATAGTTGTACAAAGAACAAATGAAATGTCATTACAACGTCCAAGTGCCCGCTAAGTTTCATTACTGTGGATTCGTTTATTTTATGGATACCAATTTTTATGAATTAGGAAAAAAATATATTTGGTAGAAAATTGATTTCGTAGTTTTCCAAAATTTGCATACAAGCCTATAGAAACTTCTTCGTTGTATCTCATGGTTCACATTAACCACGAAATCCGAGAAAATTGTTATCCCACGAAGAATGATAAATGAACAGTAGCAACTTATTATAAATATATTAATGAATCATAAAAGTCCTGTTTGGGAGGCAAAGGAAAGCATGTAAGATCTATTGTTAAAAATATCAACAGCGTTTGGAAGGAACGCTAATAACACTTTAATATGCGTTTTCTAAATAACAACAATTTTATCCATGAAATTCATCACATCATTCTGATTATGAGTATTAAAATACCTCTCTTATGCACAGGATTAGTTTTGAAAACATGTGATTATTTTCACGTACTTGTCAATTTTTTGGGCCGGTTTTGCTGCAAGCCATCTGGTAATACCTTTCACGGTCCGTCCACCCTGTTGTTGCCATAAATGAGGACTCTCTAAATTGTTCTCTAGGGTGTGTAGTTTAATAGTTTTAAAATCTTTTCTAACTCCGATATATCTGGCATTATCAGTGAATGTCCAAAACGCCATGCAGCTGCTCCAAAGCTATTGACAATAGACGCATCAACTTTACTATCATATACATCATCAAATCCTGGACGTTTAGATAATAATTCTAAACGTGCCATTGTACTATTTCCTACTATAAGTGGTAGATAATGGTTGTATACTATATGTTGAAGTTGCGCTATGATGATCCTGCGCGTTTCTTGAAACACTTTCTCATTATTCCAGTGGGGGTTAACATTATGAAGTCTAATAGCCACTCGATTATGCTGTCTGACAAAGAGTAGATGGTTTAAAGATAGTTGTGGTGCTTCAGCACTTCTTTCGTCGCCTGCAAACGTTGATAAAATTATTAATTTCTATCATCTATCTTTGGTATAATAAATAGAACCCTTTAAAATAGTTGTCTTGAATCATTTTGTCATCATCTTATATTTTATCGGCCTTAGCTGAGTCCATGGTCATCGGAAAATAGTTCATCTACAGTGATTACTTGCCTGTTACCACTGCATAGAGGTTGAGAGTCTGAACACCGCTTGTGTTTGACTCCGAGATTAATTAAAAAAAAGAATTTCACGTTTTCCTACCGAAGGTCGGGGTTCCCTCAAGGTACTCCTGCTTCCTGCACCAATAAAAACTGTCCGCAATAATATATGATGATGAATGACTTTAAAACGTCAAGTGACAAATTTATCGCATGAGAATATGTGAGGTGAATGTCAACTCTGCTTTTACTAGATCGGCGGTCTGAGACGAACTGTTAATATGCTAGATCACATGGTAACCGTCATCAGGTAGACATGTCACTATACTCGGACATATTATTCCGACCCGTCTTTGCTCTTACTCGTAAATGCCATGTTTTTAGTGGAGGAACAGTAAATACCATTTTTCTTTCAAGTCGCAGTAGTATGACACAAGGTCACAAATAAGCTGATTGTAAAAAGTAAGCAATTAAAAGCAAAAGACATTTCAGTTAAAAGAAATTATTAAAAACATTTCCAGTCACATAAAAAAACACACATAGAGTAGATTTTGATTCTGTAAATTTTTCGTGCGTCAATTGTAAGTATTTTTTTTTTTTTTATTATTTTTTTTTTTTTGTTAGCTTCAGGTCCACTATATATATCAAACATTCAAAATTAAGGTTGTCTTTCTCCACAACTATTACCGGTTGACGTCGGTTGTTCGGTACGTCTTTGTTGAAACCATGGTTTGAAAGTATGCAAGAAAAATAAATAGAAAAATTGTAAAATGAATCGTCCCCCTAAAACATAGAAAGTTCCATCCAGATGCGCTTGTGGTTT
Organism: Mytilus coruscus; assembly: GCA_017311375.1. Classification (NCBI taxonomy): domain Eukaryota; kingdom Metazoa; phylum Mollusca; class Bivalvia; order Mytilida; family Mytilidae; genus Mytilus; species Mytilus coruscus. The sequence goes on along the minus strand of CM029607.1, from coordinate 44,666,558 downwards.
AAAGAAATATTTAAAACAAGATATGCTTTAAATATTATCCCGTTGAAGAACCTATTTTATCAAACATTTAAATTAAGCAAGATTGAAAGTGTTGATTAGTACAAAAAGCAACATAATCGAACAATCGATACTAAAAATAATCGGTACTTGGATTGAGATATTCAAGATGAAAAGATTCTAAAGTCGAATAAAACATGTCATCCAATGGCATACCAGCAACACGTGTAGGGTTAGAATTGAAGATGATGAATTCGTTGACGTCTCAGTTTATTTTCGATTTATGAGTTTGAATGTTCCTCTGGTATCTTTCGCCCCTCTTCTAAATGTCGCCCGGTTTTTGTAGAGTTTTGTTGATATCTCAAGTTTCTTCAAATAACTGTACTTCAAAGAATATATTTTGTTGCGAAGAAAATATTTTGATATTGTTAGTGTAAGAAATCCAAATATAACGAGAGCATTTTGGTAAATATTATAATTGTAAACGACTAAATTACCATTTACATTTAACATTTATATATAGTTGTAAGTAATAATGCATATTCATACATACTGCTTTAATTCATTTATTTAGGAGATTGAGGGCAACGTTAATTACAAATTGTAAACACAGTCATGTAGTTATGATTTAATTAAGGAAACAGACAATGACAATTAGTTATATCCGCAGAACAATCTTATGATAAAAGAACTCTTGCAATAAGCGAACGTAGCCAGCAATTACGATTGTTTGACAACGCTTGTTTTATTCAATTATATAAGATACAGTAGCACATTGCTCGAATCTGAAATGCTCCGAATGGTGAGCAATAAACCCAAAAGAAAACAAAAAGGACGGTTCAAAATAAGCGAACACAAACAGAAAAATACAATGAAACAAGTATAACTTATTCATAAATATTAACATTTACCAATTTACGTTTAATAACCAAGACAAAACGATGGTATGCTTTCTTAGTTACTTTCAAGTATATATATATATCGAATGATAAACTTCGAAATTACTACTTACTACTTAACCTTAAAGTTTTAAATAGTACATACGTATGTAAACAAAATCACTTGTATTGATTGACTAACTTTGAGTAAAATGTGTCCATAGAATACCAAGCTCCGCTAGTACTATCAATTTCCATGTTCAGTGAACTGCGAAATCTTGGTCAAAACCCTAATATCTCATACACATAATGAGGTTCACGTCCTACTAAATATGCGCACTAACTTTCAAGTTGATGTGACCTCAAATTCATGTTGAACAATTCAAACTAAAACGTTTAAACCTTAACTTTAACCTGACCAGAGAACCGCGAAGTCTGGTTCATGACCTTTATTTAGAATACATTTTAAAGATCTGTAAGCATAAAAAACATATGTAAAAAGGATTTAGTTAATACATTTCATGGTAATCTACCTTAAGTCAAAAACAATATAAACTGACGTGGAACAGACGGACAAACGGATGACCAAATGGCTGAATGGATACGCAGATCGCTAAACAACACTTCCCAACTATCGAAGACGAATTTATCAATCATAACCAAGTCTTAATGCGAAAATTTTTGAAAGGACGACGTCAAATCATGTTTGAATATCAACATATCTAGATTTCACCCTAGTTTCTATATTTTGTTATGATTGACACATCTTTATTTTATACCATAGAAAATTGAACTCAATTGAGAATCTGTCAAGCAATTACGAACGATGGAAAAAAAAAAATAAGGTACCAAAGGGACAATAAAAGTCATTTTTCCAATAAAAAAGACAATACCAGGGTAAAAGAAAAACGATGAAAAGACAAACAATGATTTCAAAACATTACACATAAAACAAAAACCAGAAGAAAAATAGTAAACTATAACAAATATGTGACTTAGTAATAAGATATTAAATTTACCTTACTAGTGTTGCGACTTTTGAATTGATATTCAAAATTCATTGATATGTGAATTACTCAAACGGGACATCAAAAAGATATCCTGCCAAAGATGGTTTGACTTCGGATGGTCCTTTTTAATTTGAATATGAAAATAAAACATAGCAAAAACTACATAATAAGCAACAAAATAGCCAATTTCAGAAAGATATGATGGTAATGGTCAACAAAATAGCCATATTTCAGAACGATATGATTTTGATGGGCAACAAAACAGCCACCTTTCAGAAAGACATGATTTTGATGTGCAACACAATAGCAACAATTCAAAATATATTATTCAGATGGGCAACACAATAGCCATATTTCAGATACATAGTATTCTGATTGGCTAACCAATAGCCATATTTCAGAAACATGTGATTTTAATTAGCAACAATAATACTATGCATTTAATTTTATGTTGAATACACTTAGTTTATGAAAGTTATAATCTTCACATTAACAGTTAGAAATTTTTGATATTGAATTGGTTTGTAATCATATATCATTGAATGGTATCGTTTGAAGTTTTTGTAAAATTTGTTTTTAATCAATTAATTACTGCCGTTTTAGATTTTTATTGAATTGATTTGTAATCATTTTAATACTACCTTTAGTTTTTGTTGGACTGCTTTGTAATCATTTTAATACTACCTTTAGTTATTTTGTATTTGTTTGTAATCGTTTGAATGCTACCGTTTGGAAAAAAAATTGCGGTTTGTAATCAATTGAAATGTTTTAGGGTTTTTGTTGAAATGAGGTGCAATAATTTGAACATAACCGTTTGACTTGTATCAAATGAAATCAAATAAATATGTTTAGACTGTTATTCTTATACCTGTTATTGGACATCGATCGGTTTTCTGAAACATCTGACATCCACCTCCACCATGAACAGTTGGTAGAAGGTTATATGTGTCTACTAGCATGAGAACTGCAATTAATTGTTCAATATTGAGCATAAAAATGCATAAGATATCGTGTAAGGTAATGTAACACTTAAGGTCAAGGAATAGTACATGTAATATGTCAAGTAGAAGTCATGGATTTGAAATTGGAGATTTTAAGACAAATTTTAGAACGTTTTTTCCCGGTTTTATGTGCTTTCTGTTCAAATATTCGCCCATTTTGAAAAAAAAATCACTCAGTAATATTTCAGAAAATAAAAAAGACAAATACATTTTTTCCGATTTTCGGTAATAGTTCAACAAACCAAAGTTGTATGCAAAATTTTACCAAAATCTGTGACAAAGCCCACGTGTACTGTAACTTGACCTTAATTTATTGCAGCATATTATGATAATGGAATATAAGTTCATGTGAAAATACGAGAATGCAAACCACCACTACTCCAAAAGTTATCGATGTCTACACTGAATTGGAAATGTGGTCATGATTTAATTTCATTATATTTTATAGGACAAAATTGTAAAAAAAACACACGAAGACGATACACAACATGGCATGCGATAACGCATTAAAGCGCGTGTGTGTGTATGTTTAATGACGAATTCAAACCAAAATCACTATTTCTTAAGTGATAAGCAAATATGAAGTACCTTTCAGTGATCTCATTTATCACTCAAACACACTTAATTTTTTATTCAACAAGTGTAAAATATCTCACTGTACAATAGGTGTTAGATAAAGAGAATATTTTAAAGTTTAAATATATCTTACAGCTGTTTGGTTTCCTCAATTTTTTATTTAGTTCTTTGCTACTCCCGTATAAAAATGAAGCATCTATGTACGAGGTTACTAAATTTCTCTGTTCTCTTCGATCTGCAATAGTAGTCATTAGTTCGTTCATTTTGCTACTGTAAATGTAAAATACATTAATAATCTTTGAAATTTTGGTGATTCATTCCGATTCTTTAACTCTGTGTTTCCGGAAGGGGAGTTCAGACATGGTTGAGTTGGATAATTATCTAGTGAATCGACTAATTTTTTTATTGTTAAACAATACGTCATTTTTGATAATTAACGGAGCATGTTTTTTATCAAATGGCTAATTTATCAATAACAAATAAGTATTTATGGAATGATTGTAATCCTAGAAATCTTCAAAACAATATGTATGAGTACTAGTAATCATGAATAGGAAAAGTTGCAAAAATACTTTCGCGCGACTTCCTTATCAATGTTTAACTACCACCAGTTTCTAGGATCTATTTTTGTATTTCAGGCGTTTATGCTTCCATCTTACCCGTTGAAGTTTATGCCAGATACATATGTCGTGTTTACGGAAAATTTACTGGCATTATAAAGATAGTCTTACTTTCAATTCACCAGGTTCATAACTCCTTCAATAAAATTGAGTATTGATTAAAGAAATTATGTCAGGGTAAAAGAATGTAGAAAAGCAAATAAATAAAATAAGTATGCTAATGTTAGCTTAAATATTATTAGTCTAGACAATAAAAAGCATATAAATGATGAGAAAATAACAATAGGATCGTATGAACGCCAGTCAGAGTGAGACAAGTTGTTTCGCCTTTTGAAAACCTGTTCTATTCACACCTTTCATGTGATACGGAACTTATATCCTGACTTATACCCTGTGGAAAATGTGTAAGCTAGACACACGATAATAAATTTTATATGTCAAATAGATGAATATTGACATGTTCGGTTTATTACAGTGTAATAGGACCCCATCCAATGTCAATTTTCGTTTTTATAAGTCAGGAACTTTATTAGTGAAAGCTTTTGTCCTGTCAGGAATATAATTTTAATGGCAGATCATTTGAAGTGTTTATAAATGTATTGTCAACTTGAAACAATTAGTAAACTGATGAGAAGAGGAGGTTTGACATCAACTAGTTCATAAGCGAGGACGGAAATATCTCAAAATTTAGGCAAAGTTGTAACCGCTTTTAAATCTTATTTTTTCATGAAACTTAATTAGGCACATTTTCCTATTTCCTCATTTATTTCATCATACATCTGTGAGAAAAATATGCCAGCAGCTGTTGAAAAGATCAAATCTATTTTCAACTCTATATAAAATGACAAACTCTCTCCCCCATGCTTTTTGGAGAATATGTATAGAATTCTTAAGGTTAAAGTGTATAGAAAAAACTACATAAAAGCAACAAAAAAAAAGCATTACTTTTCTTTATTTAGCAATGGAGTAATTCAAACAGTAAATTGAAATACAAATGAATCATTCGTTTTCATTTGCCTGTCAACAAAATAAAACTACAAAAGCGAATACTTCTTTCAAAAATTATAATGGCAAAGATTAAAAAACTCGGAGAACATAGCTAGTCACCATTGTTTTGTATCTTAGTTTTTAACTTGTTTGTCAAAGGATCGTATTCCTTTAAATTTATAAGGAACGAATGGTATACTAAAAATATGAATACTTTTATAATTAGAAAAGATATAAAGTAATATAAAACACGATACAAACGTCCCAAGACAGCTGTTGATCTTCTAAAGCTGTTGCAACCAGGTGTAAATCGTCTATCTCCTCGGGGAATATGTAACGGAAAGCAGGCATGTATACTGAAATCAAATGACAAATAAATATATTGATAATTCATGCAATAACTGCTTAAGTAATATCTGTATAATTTTAATTGTTTTTTACAGATGAAGTTTTCTCAAGGATTATTACAAGAGTTTATAAAATAATAAAGTCTTCCTCTTTCTCTCAAAAGGAGTTTTTTTAGTAGAACTTGGTGTTTGATATCTTCAGATTAACTGGTATATATATTAATCAAAGAAAAATGAAGAAAAAGCCCTACAACAAACATGATCTACTAAAGTAAAGCTTACCTGCCATAATGAGAATCTCTTTTTTTACAACAGTCAAAACCTATTCAAAATATTTTCTTTCATTAAATTGTTGATCAATGTTAATGCACAGTTGTTTTCATCTTTAATGTATACATGTAATCGAGGAGTCATCTATATTTATTATCTTGTTTCAAAACAAAGTAAATGCTTATTAAAATGATTCAAATTCATTGTTGACTATTTCTTTGATATGTTTGTTATTTTGCAAATCTTGGACTTGATAACTGTAAAGATGATTTGAGAACAAAAAAACTTTATTTATTTTTTATTATTCTTGTTTCTTGTTCATTTACTTATTTCTGTTATGTCACAATGACAAAAATGAAATATATAAGTGAAAAGTTACTCGCCAATGGAATGCTACAAGTGACACTTGGAACATACTTTGGACAAGTAACTCGAACAGTCTTTAAACAATTTGTTTTTTTTTTTTTCAATTTGAATATTGCCATTTATTAATCTTCAAAACATAAACATATGCTACTAAAATCGACAATGTTACATTTATACTTTTCTCTAATAAATCAAATTGGGTGGTGGTGATAGAAATAAGATGCAGAAACTAATGACATGTACAAAAATATTTCTGACAAAATGAAATAATGTTTTAGTGATATAGGTTATTTGAAGTAGTTTATGGGTGTGTAAACTCGGCCGGCTATTTCACAAACTGCATAAAATCTGAATGACTCTATGTCGAAATGGTGTCTGAAACACCATGTAAACATACAAATAAATTCTGTAAAAATCTTTTTTTTTTTTTTTAAAGAACTTTATCATCAATACTTAAAGATTTAATTTGCCTGTTGAGGGCTTAATACTCATGACGCCATAACACAGGTTTATAAACTTTTGGTTTCCATGGCTCTCACAAATGAAAATATCATACAACATTGAAATCATGTTCAAGTAGTAACAAGGGTCAAGAAAGTTGAAAAGGATATTGACTTGACAAGTCCTGACAAGTCCTGACAAGTCTGATTGTAAAAATGAAAAATTAAAAAAAAAAATTAATAACAATAAAAAACTGTAAACGAGTAAAATAGGTGGTTTAATGTCAAATAAGAGTTGCCCGAACTTTAAATACGAAAAAATACATTTGAAAAATAATGCTATTTGTTGAAACAAATGAGAGTTAATGAATAGGAAATGGTGGTAAAGTAACGCGATCGGTTCATGAAAAATCTGAAATAGGATCATGAAGACAATGAAATAAAATATTAGTAGCATCCTAAATTAATTAAAAAGGAGTGAAATAGGATATTACGTATACTTAACATCTAATGAAAATTGTCTATTTTCCCACAACCGTTAACTAGATTTCTTACGTATAAATAACATGAATACATTACGTACGTCAGAGATAAGGGATCATCTTATAGCTGATTAAGTTAAAGTATTCAAAATATGAGGTTTACATATCCCTATATATTTATACATTCTTACAAGTCTAAAACTCTACATTTAAACTTTGAGAATAGTTGAATGCACATGATAGGAACTCTCATTTTAATGAAAATTGACGAATCTTTACAGTCCAAAGCGTTCTAAATGTATCTAGTAAATGGGATACACATTTTAAATATAAAAATATACAGATTTTTTACGAAAATTTTTAACAGATTGAAAGATGAAAACGGTAGGATTGCACAAAATTGTTGCTTTCTCTGCCCGACAAACCGACATTCACCAACTTTCAGTAGGGTTGCATTTCATGCCACCAGGGCAATTACAAAACATTATAAATGTAATAAAATGATATTTATCAAAGTTATTGTGAAAACAAGAGTAAAATATATTAAACATGATTAAATCACGGTTAGAGCATGGATACAATGTTCACAGTTCATAACGATATAGTTTGCCAACTTGGTTTGATGTTTTCTATCGGGTAGTAGTATTTCACGAATCAAATACAGAACATAATGTAATGACATTGAACTATTTGTAGCATTATTTCCAAATAAATGGGTAGAGGAATGCTTTATTTACGTACAGACTACTAAAAAGTAAAATAACAAAAATACGAACTCCGAGGAAAATGTATCAAAATAAATAATTATATTTAGAACGAAGATGTGTTTGGTAGCACATATGTCTTATTTAGCATGTTAGTAAACGCCAGTAAGGGGTTTATATTATCTCATGACAATTTTTAAAAATGACCATTAAAATGCTTTTCCGAACGTTCCGAAATTGTGTATAAAGCATCTTATTTGCAATGTTTGTAAAAAAAGGAATATTCTAGTTTGTCGTTTTGTTTGTGAAATCATCTACATCTATACAGGCAATTGATCATTGTGAAAATTGTCACAATGATCAATTGCCTGTATAGATGTAGATGATTTCACAAACAAAATGACAAACTAGAATATTCCTTTTTTCTTTTTTACAAACATTGCAAATAAGATGCTTTATACACAATTTCGGAACGTTCGGAAAAGCATTTTAATGGTCATTTTTAAAGAATGTAATAACGTCATCTCAATTGTGAAGAAAAAAAAATTATGTTTGCTTACATATTATGAGACGTTGTTATATTTATGAGCAATCTTAATTTCACATTTTGTAAAAACGGTAAATGTTTTAACTTTAATTTCACTAAGATACTTATGCAACTAACGACAACCAATGGAACACAGGCTCTTGGCTTGGCAAAAGCACTTAAATAACTGGCAGGGTTAAACATGTCTGTGAGTGCTTAACACCAGTCTAACTTGGACAATGGTGTAACAACATAACATAAAAACTAAGTGTTAACATGAAATGAAAAACATAAACGTTTGACTCATAAGGTCAGACTAAACAAAACTGCAAATAATAAAATATAAAAGCACTGGTACTAAAAACTCGTTCAAAGTACAATTTCAACTAATAATTAACCATGTTTTTCCAGTCTAAATTGTCAGTACACATCGAATGGATCTAGTGAAAAGATACCAAATGAAAAGGTCAAAGGGAAACAACATGACATAAAAACCACACATAATTTCATTCCTAGTTTTATATATTTAGTTTCTCTTGGTAGTCAGTGCTTCGGTTCTAACATGAGTTATAACATACTTTCTAAAAACCATTCCACAACGATAAATTATGAAATTATTTACAAACAAAGGTTCCAACTCCCGCAAGCAATGTTGACTTTATAGTAATCTGGCTATTTTGGTCATAAAGCTTCTCACTTTTTATGTTTTCAAAATATTAAGATTTGCGGGTAACAGATGAAAGTAAATCATGAAAAGCACTTAAGACGCTAGAAATGTTTTAACAGTTATTTTCATTACATGGAAGTTTACCTGACGGTATTTGAGTTTCTATTAAATCGTGTGCTAGGATTTGACCAAAACCCATAACTTCTCCTGATCTTATATTATCAAATTGATCATCTGGTCCTAATGCTGAATCTGATATTAGATTGCTGACAAGTCTAGCATCTGGAAGATGGTGTGGGTAACCTCTAGGTACTCCTCTACCTGTAAACAGCGGTGAAAGTTAACTTAAAACATTATATTTGCTTTAATTATATCATATCTATAATCTGTAATCAGAAGATTTCATTACTAAAATATTCGGGGTGGGGGTGGGGAATTTACTGAAAGGGTTTCCCGTTTTCATTTCATTTTATTAATGAAAAATACAGGAAATATCTTTGCAATGAAATATTTATTGTTTGCATAAAATATCCAAATAGAGGAGTGACAGGTAAGACTGCTTTTCAATTTTTATTGACCTCCTTACATGCAGGTTAAATCAGTAATCAATGTTAACGAGAATATCTAAACTTTATGTTTATGTGTGCATTTCAAAAGAATCGATAACTGAACTTAAAAAAGTATGCATTAGTTTCTGCATAAGCTTTTTTTTTAAATACTACACTTGTGTTTCTTTGTAAGAAAGTATGACAAGGCAACTGTTTGGTCCTTTGAATTCGAAAATCAAAGAGTATTATAAATCTTTCATGTAATATACTTGAACTGTTCACAAGGCAGTGAGTAGTCTCCAAATATTTATTTTTTATTATGTTTTTATTTTGTCTTACTTATTTGATTTAGACATTCAATCTACTATCATTCAAAAGGAATCTGATAAACCTACCACATAACTTCACTACGAGATTGTGTTATTAACAATAAGAAATAAAGAAAAGCCTAACTCATCAAGATATCTTCATGGTAAAATAAGAGTAAACAGTAGTTCAACCTTTGTTCAGATGTCATAAATCTGTTTCAAAGAACGAAGCAGGTGAAAACTGATGGGATATCTTGACAATTTAAAAACGATACTGGGTACGTCGATAGGGTAAGCGTATCTGAAAATGTATATATGCATTGTTTTACTTTCAGACATCATGAACTTCTTTTTCATATCGTACCATCCTCGTAAGCCTCCATTGGTCTTCCGTTTGCATCCTTGAGTCTTCTCTCTGTCGTTTTAGCCCTTCCCCATGTGGGATGCTGTAGGTTGTTACATGATCCATCTAATGTTCTATATCTAGTTCTCGAACAAGTTTGTTGTCCTGAAAATTAAATAACGAATTAGATTACCCTAAAAGGTTTGACCGATTGCCAAAGAGAAAAATGAGTAATAAAATGTTGAAGCCTACAAACAGTATAAATGATACTTGCAACAAAGTATAAATGATATACGTAAACTTTTTCTGTAACAGTTAAATACTATTGTCGAAATGCACAACTGGTGGAAAAAATGGTATTCTTAATGTTAATACATTTATACTCGTCAAGTCTTTTTACACAATTTTGAACATTATACATGTTTTTGTCCGCAAAAGTTTACTTTGAAGTGCATCCTTGAGCAAAAGGACTTAATATAGTTTGAAATGGAATGCAAAGCATATGGGTTTTGGTTAATGATGTATATTCTTCAAAAGACTAAAACATTACAAAATTTAATCAAGTGCAGTTTGAGCTATCTTAAGGTATTAGTCTAGGCATATGTTAAAAATACTCTTCAATGTAAAAGTATGTACGTTTCTGGCTATCTGTTGAAATTCATAATTTGGTTGCATGTTTAAAAATACGTCAAACCGTCGGTTTGCTTAAAATCTGAATACCGCCTCTCAAAATTTAAAGACAAAACAACTATTGACTGCAATAATGGCAATACAATAATACAAGGACAAGTGTACTTACTATGGTAATGATGAAATGAATCGACGTTATCTACAATGATCTGAAAATCATAAAAAGAAGACATTACACATATCTATAATACTGAATCGGCGAATAGTGCGTTCAACTTGCTTTCTGTGGTTAGTTTATTATTGTCTTTGTTTGCAAAGAAACAAATGCAATGTTATCGGAAATCAAACCCAATTATTTTATACTTGGCTGACAGAATAACATTCTAAAATGAATTTAACAATAAAAAATCTTTTCAATCATAGCTTTAAGGCAATTATTACCTTTGTCGAGTGTCTGTCAACAAGTAGCGCTGACATATCAGTGGAAGATAGTTGGTATGATTAAAAAATATATATGTATATATAACAAACTTGTGGGAAACCGAATGCATAAAACTTTAAAGATCATACAAATAATAAAGGTGTAGGCTATATAGGAAAAAAAACCAACAAAGATTGGTTGTCTTGTCAAATGTGGGGTATCTAGGTAATTCCTGTTATTTTTCATATGTATTATTTATATATATTTACAAAATGATATGTTTCACATTGCAGTCAATTCCTTTAAATCTATAAAAAAAAAATGGTCGTATTTGGGCAATCTTAACCCCTATGTTAAAATCCTTGTTTAATATCTTACAATATATTTTTGTCATATTTGATTTGTTGTTTGTAAAGTGGTGTCCAAAGAATAAAAAAGTTGAAGATATATCAGTTTGACACCGGTGTATAATTAAGTCTACTGGTGAATAATTATGTCTAGTGGTGTATAATTACGTCTCTCGTCTCAAACAACATAATGAATTACACAAGTACTCCTCATTTTAACTCACATTTTACATTTAGATGGAAAGAATTAGCCCAACATTGATAAACAAAAAGAAATGGCCAATAATATTTCCAAGGGGAGAATTTGAGGGTTATTAATTACTGTAGGTTCTAAAAACATTTCTAGGAGACTGATATCATTAGCATGCTTGGACTCGTTTATGGACAATACAATTGTCATCCTACATTTCATGCTTCATGTGCGTGTTTTAACAGATAGTCGACATATTTGGGAGATTAGCAGTAATACTACTCAAGAATCATGAAAAGAAGATTCAATTATCATTTTACATGACGTTCTTCAAAACAAATGATTTCTTTTCACTTAATAATATAAAAATAGGTGACTTTCTTGATTTTAAAGTATACTTGAAATTGAAATACATAATATCAAAATTAAAGCAAGACTTTTCACAATTGTGTACATGCTAACGTACATGAAGAAATTGACAGACATGCTCTATTGAGCACCAAAAGTAACGTTAACAGAAATGACCTAATTTTCCTAATGCAAACTTGCCATTACATTGTCAGTATGTTTTCAACTTATGTGTTTGAATATCCCTTTGGTATCTTTCGTCTCTCTTTTACATTCCCGCAGCACCAGCATATGGAGAATATGTCTCCAAGTTGATATCATTTTAAAAAAAATCAATCTGGTTGAAATAAAGATCCTGTGTTCACGCTTTGCTTACATTGATCTGACAATATTCCGTTCTACTTTCTGTTGTGGTAATTATGTTATCATCCAAAAAAATGTCAGCCTTCAAATTATTAAAGGTATCTATACGACAAACCAGAGGCTCCCGAAAGGTATTCAAAACAGAAAGTAGAACAGAGTGTACGTAAGTGTTCAATCAGATTGAAATACTAGTATTAATTTAATTCAAAGATAGGGTTTCCAATCAGTGATATTTTTTTTATATAAATGATTTCAGCCTACAAGAAGACTCTCCACAAAAACATGAATGCAATTATGGATTGGAAGACCGTTACAATATATATGTTTCATAGAAGACCATGGATATGTACCATCTGTCGTAGCAAATATCCTACCGAATTTGAGTGTTCAAACTATTTTCAACTATCTTGAGTAAAACATCGAGTGCCACAAGTGAAGTACAATCTTGAACTAACTGTTTGATCTTTGATGCACATTATAAACATCGGTTTTTGTCGAGTTTGTCTTGCTAAAACTTTAGCTTACGTAAGTGATGTAAGGCAATTTTGAAATAATTCACATGCAAAATCTGATTGAAGAAATGTTTAACAGACAGAGTAAGGAAGTTGGACGCCAATTGCTGACAATATATCATGTACATTAGGAACTGAAGAAAAACCCTTACCATTATGGATATAAGGATGGTGATGAACGGCATGTTCTCCATTTCTCCTTAATATTTAACACGCCAAACTTGATATTATCCAAATTCTGAATGATATATCATAAAACGTCAAGCGCATATACTATACGTTGACAAAAAACCGTTGATTCGATAGTAATCATCCGCTACTAGAGGTCTTTCAAAGTGACTGATTGCAATATATCAAGGAAAAATCCGATTAAGATGTTTTACAAAATAAAACACTGAAATGTTTTCAGCCTGATTGAAAATAAATAAAGACTGTAAAAAGTGCATTGTTTTCCCGTTATAAGCAGAAATGTTATTACGCTATTTATACATTACATCATTCACTGTAATCTTACAAGTAACCTTCCACTCACCTATCCTTTTATTCTTCCGCCAATTAACTTCTTTTTCCAACACGTGGAACTAATTTATTTATAAATATAACTTATGACATTATATTTATGTTTAAGGTTAGAGATAACATCCGATCAACATGATTTTTTGTGAAATTTTCCTTACAATTTAGCATTTAAAACATTGCCTAGATGTCGATTTTTTTTTTAGATTTTTGTGAAAGTTTCCTGAGATAAACATTGCAAAAAAATGGGTTACATGTAAATAAACGAGGAAAATTTGCAAAATGATTAAATAATATCACTTTAAATGTAGATTTCTCGAACCCCTGTCCTACCACTCTCTTTAAAAAAAAAAAACTTGTTATTTCAAACGAAAGAAGGAGCTGAATTTATGGTCTTATATTGACAAAAAAAAAACGATTGCTAAATCGTTTAATTTTCTTGAGAAATATTGTTGATAGGTATGTGCGAAGTCGAAACAGTAATGTCTTATGAATATTATGAACATTCGCAAAAAATGGTAAAAGTAGTCACACAAATTATAACTTTTTGACACTAAATTGTGTGTATGGAGGAGGGGATATCAAACCTATGCATATGCAAAGTGATATTCATGAAATATCTGCTATCTTAATAGACAAGAACTATGAACAAGATATTTTACATTTTCACAAAAACACCAAAAAATTATTTTTTTCTCCGATATCATAATTATACAAGTACCTTTAGGTCAAATATCCTAATGTACATAATTTCATTTAATTTGAAAAAAGAAAGTAATCGTAAATGAAAACATTTAATGGATAGTGAAAACTTAGGCCAAATATGACCCTTAAAGCCCACTTCTCTTTCTGTTTCATGTATACAAAATGTGTTTAGAATAACTGGCTTAGCTTTTTGCTGTATAAACCAATTCAGTAATGTTCAGTAGCTTTTATGACAACTCAGTATAATGTAGATTTTTTAAAGTATGATAACAACTAACGAAAAGTCTGAAAATGCAAACGAATTATCTTAGAAGTACTCAATTTACCGCATTGAATAGATATGAAAATTGACTGATAGACTGAGCTGTTCAGATCAAAATTCGGTTACTAATGTATTGGAATATTTAGATAATAAACATATTGAGCCTGTCTTTATTTATATTTTAGTTTGTTTAAGGAATAAAAGAAAACAAGTCACAGCGGTAATACGAATGAAAGAAACTTTAGGCAACATTAAACATATACAACTATAAAACTCATAAATATATATTTTTTATATATTATAATCGATCATGGGTTACACGAAACCAAAACTTTGAAAAGCTAAGAAAGGAGGAAAGACCATGTCAACTCAGCATAAAGTTCATAGGTTTAAACAAGCTGGAGAATTAAACCCACTTGATGCTGGTTCTGGTTTGACATAATTTTTTTTTTCTGATATTATTTGTTATTCAACCTGAAAACAACGTTAACCTTCGCTAATCTTTTTTCGCATTATCTTGCTAATACTATTTCTTCTTAGTGGTCATCAAAGGCTATAGTACAGTTATATAGATGAACAAACATCGCCTTTATTGCCCATTTGTTTGCTTTACGCAAGGTTATTGAAACAAACATCCTACAAATCAAAACAAGGCTGAAGATACCAAAGGGTAAATGGAAACTCGTTAGGGAAAGGAGACCGTAAAAACCATTCACAAAACCAAAAAAGACGAAAAGACAGTGTACAAAACGCTACATTAAAAACTAAAGACTTAACAACTCGATCCCCACCAAAAATCAACATGGTCACAATATTTTATAATTTCGTACTCAGAGTTTAAAACCATGTGCACAAAATGAAAAGATATGCTTACAGTTAAAAAATTGAATGTGTTTTATTTGCATTAAAGTTGCTATGTTCAGTATAGAAGTGTAGTTTGTATAAAAATTGCCAAACAAAATATGAATAAACCTGACGTTCACTTAAGCAGACTGACATATATTTTATTTATTCAACATGATTTAATTGGTATCGGTGTAAGTGAACGATGTTGATCCATCTTCAGTTCTTTTCTCATCGATAACTGAAGACATTCTACAATCATTAATCGGATATTCATTCGCATTGAACTCTACATGCATGACTGTACACAAACGCAAGCGGAAACGTCTTGGTATTTGGTAACATGTTTGACGAACAAAATATATATAATGTTACGGAAAATATTTGTTAATAAGTTCCTTGTTGATTTTTTTTTTTCAAAGTACATGCTGCTGTGACGTTAACCTGTAATCTTTTTATTTATACATTGTATGTTATTCAACTAAGAAAACTACTTCAGATCTGCTAATAATTGAGCATTATCTTGACAATACATTTATTCTCAATAATCACAAAAGGTTCTCGTACATGTGTACTTGAATAGATTTTCCAACTGCCTACTTTGATTTTTTTCTCTCAAAATTGAAGATATATGTATTATCTATTTGTTTAACCTACCTCAAACATTTGGCAAATAAACTCACGCTTTAAAAAAAATTTCGACAAGTCTTTCATTATAGGCACATGATTTGAAAGTTGTGCACTCAAAGTTCAAAATAATGCTCACAAAATAAACGCTTGCAGTTTGTTTTATTGTTTTAAATTGCTTGCGAATTTTGTTAGCATTTAAGCAATTCTGTGTAAAGTGATATAGTTCAAATAAATATTTCCAACGAACTTGAAACTTTGGTTGAAGACCGCAATTGCTCTTGTTTATGTATGTCTTGAACTGTAAAGAATTCTCTGTTTGATCGACATATTAATCATGAATCTAGGGATTTCTATTGTATTCTATTGACAAATGGTTTTTTTATCCAAGATCAATTATTTATCAATTATTTATATCACTGCATCCAGCTGTACCATTATTATCTCTACAATTGACATGCGCCATGCATAAGCGGATCCAAATGATAAGTAAATAAATGAATTGTACGAGAATTTTTCACCGATGTTTTATACAAAAATGCAAGCGGAAACGTGTTGGACAAACAACAACAAAAAAACAAAATTATTGTAATGTTAAGAGAAGTATGCGTCATTAAGTTCCTTATTGGTTTTCTTTTAAAGTGAATAATGCAACGTTCGTACGAACAAATTAAAACTATTTACTTTACTCTTTATTTGGAAAATATGAATATTATAGAATTATATGAAGACAAAATAAAATAATGAAAGTTAGCCTTCATAAGCTACGGGTCAATTATTTAGGGCCAAAACTGGTTTTTGATTGATATTAGAACCAATTTTAAATAATCTTTGCTTGGGTGTGTGTTTATAGAATCAGACTTCAAATAAATAATTGTTATAACTAAAATATAGTAACTTTCAATCAAAACACAATAAATTTGAAAATCATGATTAACAATTTAAAATCTTTTAACTAGAATTCTAATTTCACCAAAGCAAATTTTTCGCATGACATCTTTTTGCATTATGAACTTGAACCAGCTGGTAAAATAAAAATATTTACCTTAAGCATTAGATAAATTTAAACCGGAATATATTCATAAAGCCAGTTAAAGTCTAAGAAGTAAGATGAAAAGAAATTGAGGGATGGTAAGCATGGAGCAATATAGGATGAGCCTGTGTTAAATGGTTAGTGCTTCCATCACAATTTATAGGTGGAGACCTTCTGTTTAAGTCCTTACATTAAGTAACACTTTTTAAAGGTTAAGTAAGTTCGTTTTCTAACTTTATGTCGACACCTTTACCTTTAAATATACAATATTTATTCTTAATAGAAAAGGGTGTGTTTGATGTCCAAGGATATCGAAACTTCTAGGAATGTATCGCGCAGTCACTATTTGAATGCATCATTCGGTAGGTAAGTAGACATGTCGTTGGGAAGCGAAACTTTGCTATACTGACAGTGTCTGTAAAGAATATATGTGCAAAAATGACACAAATATCTAAAGAGTAACGTCTCCGTTTAATTGAAGTCTGCAAGATTTCAGTTCTAGGGTTCCCAGTAAAGGAATTCTTTTTTCACCTAAACAAAAAAAAATAAAAATATGAAGCACACCTTGACATAAACTCGTTTGTTTACTCATTCTGAACTGTTTAGACATGAAATGAAGTCATTAGACACATCGGAAAAGTCACACTTTATTAAAGCTACGATTTTCTATTTCGTTTTTTAAACAAACAGAGTTGCCCTTCATACATCTTTGACACATAGTCCCACAATGCCATCTGAAAAAGTTAATATAAAAAAAAAATATGATACATTTTATTATAAAAGAAATAACAAACCTAATAATTTTAAGCAATAGATTTTGAACGAAAAGACACAGTATTTATAGTTTACATACATAGAAATGACAGGAACTATATTTATAGACAACCGATTACGAGCGACTAAACAGGTCATTTTTGAAAATTAATTCATTTCTTTTTTTTTTTTTCTATTTAATTGTTTGATCTTCTCTTCTGCTTTTCTCATTTTATTTGCATGAAATAACATCTTAACTGAATGTTTGAAAATATAAATGTGCATCAAAAAGAAGATGTGAGGTAAACGCCAATCAGACAGCAACCTAGCGACAAAAAAAATTAAAAGACGATTTTCAATCTATATCGCTGTTTAAATAGACAGAGTTGCCCTTCATACAACTTTGACACATAGTCCCACAATGCCATCTGAAAAAGTTAAAACAAAAAGAATTATGATACACTTCAATATAAAAGAAATAACATAACTAATAATTTTAAGGAATAGATTTTGTGCGAAAAGACACAGTATTTATAGTTTACATACATAAAAATGACAAGAACTATATTTATAGACAACCGATTACGAGCGACCAAACAGGTCATTTTTGAAAATTAGATCATTTCTTCTTTTTTTCTATCTAGTTGTTTGATCTTCTCTTCTGCTTTTCTCATTTTATTTACATGAAATAACACCGTAACTGAATGTTTGAAAATATAAATGTGCATCAAAAGGAAGATGTGAGGTTAACGCCAATCAGACAGCAACCTAGCGACAAAATTAATTAAAAGACGATTTTCAGTCTATATCGTTGTTTAAATAGACAGAGTTGCCCTTCATACAACTTTGACACATAGTCCCACAATGCCATCATAAAGAAAATGTGAGCTAAACGCCAATCAGACAGCAATCTAGCGACACAAATAACTAAAAGACATGTGCACGTTTCAAGGTAAAATGAGATGAGAGTTTCCTTCAATCGCACAGCATCCCAGCGACAAAAGATATGCATGAATGAACCTTCATTTGGCTGATACTGCCATTCGTGGTTTTTTTTTCGATTTTTTTAAAACCTCTTGGTATCTTCAATTGACATGATGGAAAACAAAACTATGTATCGAACGACTGTTTACAGTGAAAAGAAAAAGTGTCTCTTTAGTAAAATTATAGCCTCATTACTTATTTCAGATTTCGAACACCGCACGTCGCAGGTGGTTTCGACTCAATTTTAATTGATTAGATTGCCACTTTTCATGCCTAAGGTCTGGTGATTCTCTGATGACACTACAGCTTCTTCTACTAAAAAAAACTGGCCACCATGAAATAGCCAAAAGTGATGAAAGTGGCGTTAAACACCAAAAATCAATAAATCAATCATTGTTTATTTCAGACGTTTCCTACACAGATCATTGTTCTGTTAAACAAGAATCTATAATCTTCAATTTTAATTTGACTAAAGCAGTTTTTCAGCATCACATAACTATCTATTTGTATTATGACTGTAATATTGGCCGCTGGACATCAAAAGCAGCTTCATCAAATAAAAATGTGTTTGAAAACCTTGAAGAATGGATAGATTGAAATATTTATATAATGTATTATAGTAAGTAAGTCGGTGAATTATTTGTAAGAAAATACGTTAAACAATTCAGGGATTACAGGGATAGGGCAATATATGTAGGGCCTGCCATTAAAGGTCGGTGTGCCCATCACAATTTATGTGTGGCGACCTTCTGTTTATGTCTGTACTTAAAGTAAAACTTTTTATAAGTTATGTAAGTTCGTTTTCTAACTTTACGTCGACATCTTTGAATATACAATATTTATTTTTAATAGAAAAGGATGTGTTTTATGTCCATGGATTGCACAATTTCTGGGAATGTATCGCGCAGTCATTACTTCAATGCATATTTCGGTAGCTAGGTAGACATGTCGTTGGGAAACAAAACTTTCTTTCACTGGCAGTGTTTATAAAGATCCTATGTGCAAAAATGACAAAAATATCTATAGAGTAATGTCCCTGCTAAACTGAAGTCTGCAGGTTTTAGCTCTGGAGTTCCCAGTGAAGACATTTTTTTCACGTTCAAACATTTGAAATACACAGTTACTTAATCAAACAACAGTTGAAAATTTGAAGCACGTATTGACATATACTCGTGTGTTTACTTATTCTGAACTGTTTAGACATTAAAATGAAGTCATTGGACACATGAGAAAAGTCACACTTTTAAAGCTACGATTTTCAGTCTATATCGCTGTTTAAATAGACAGAGTTGACCTTCATACAACTTTGACACATAGTCCCACATTGCCATCTGAAAAAGCTAAAACAAAAAAGAATTATGATACACTTCAATATAAAAGAAATAACATAACTAATAATTTTAAGGAATAGATTTTGTGCGAAAAGACACAGTATTTATAGTTTACATACATAAAAATGACAGGAACTATATTTATAGACAACCGATTACGAGCGACCAAACAGGTCATTTTTGAAAATTAGATCATTTCTTCTGTTTTTCTATTTAGTTGTTTGATCTTCCCTTCTGCTTTTCTCATTTTATTTACATGAAATAACACCTTAACTGAATGTTTGAAAATATAAATGTGCATCAAAAAGAAAATGTGAGGTAAACACCAATCAGAAAGCAACTTAGCGACAAAAATAACTAAAAGACATGTGCACGTTTCAAGGTAAGATGAGATGGGAGTTTCCCTCAATCACACAGCATCCCAGCGACAAAAGATATATATCTATGAATGAACCTTCATTTGGCTGATGCTGCCATTCATTTTTTTTTTTTTTCGATTTGATTTTTTTTAAAACCTCTTGGTATCTTCAATTGACATGATGGAAAACAAAACTATGTATCGAGCGAAAACTGTTTACAGTGAAAAGAAAAAGTGTCTCGTTAGTAAAATTATAGCCTCATTACTTATTTCAGATTTCGAACCCCGCACGTGGCAGGTGTTTTCGACTCAATTTTAATTGACTAGATTGCTAGTTTTCATGCCTAAGGTCGGGTGATTCTCTGATGACACTACGGCTTTTTCTACTTATAAAAACTGGCCGCAATGAAATAGCCAAAAGTGATGAAAGTGGCGTTAAACACCAAAAAATCAATAAATCAATCATTGTTTATTTCAGACGTTTCCTACACAGATCATTGTTCTGTTAAACAAGAATCTATAATCTTCAATTTTAATTTGACTAAAGCAGTTTCCAGCATCACATAACTATCTATTTGTATTATGACTGTAATATTGGCCGCTGGACATCAAAAGCAGCTTCATCAAATAAAAATGTGTTTGAAAACCTTGAAGAATGGATAGATTGAAATATTTATATACTGTATTATAGTAAGTAGGTCGGTGAATTATTTTTAAGAAAACACGTTATACAATTCAGGGATTATAGGGATAGGGCAATATATGTAGGGCCTGCGATTAAAGGTCGGTGTGTCCATCACAATTTATGTGTGGCGACCTTCTGTTTATGTCTGTACTTAGAGTAAAACTTTTTATAAGTTAAGTAAGTTCGTTTTCTAACTTTACGTCGATATCTTTCAATATACAATATTTATTTTTAATAGAAAAGGGTGTGTTTTATGTCCAAGGATTGCGAAATTTCTGGGAATGTATCGCGCAGTCATTACTTCAATGCATATTTCGGTAGCTAGGTAGACATGTCGTTGGGAAACAAAACTTTCTTTCACTGGCAGTGTTTATAAAGATCCTATGTGCAAAAATGACAAAAATATTGTTATGATATTGTAACTATCATATTTATTTAGTTGGCCTAACTTTGTTATGATATTGTAACTGTCATATTTATTTAGTTGGCCTAACTTGTTTTGTGTGGCCTAAGAATGTTTACATTGTTTAATATTGTGTACAAAATAAAACACATTGTGTTACAACTATGCAGTTTAGAAATCACTGGAACAATCATTGATACTCATGGAATGATTAGAACTTTCTATTTCACTTACATAATGTTTCCAGAATAATCATAACAAAAGATGCGTAATTTAAATTTCTAGCGTTGTCTAGAAGTTTCCATTTCCGGATAAAGAAAAGATAAAAGATTGGACATATATTTTGACAGCTAAGTTGACATTTCTTTTTATGTAATACTTCTTGTAAACTTGTGTATAATAAATCTTGTTTGATTTATTATTGATTTGTGTCTTTTGTTGGCTACAATTAAAAGTCGATTTTTCTGTTCATAACAGAAATTGGGTGCTCGTCCGGGATAACGTTAATATCTTATTAAAAAAAAATTTCAGTATTTTTATTAGAACTAGCCAACAAAATTCTACAAAATGGCATTTGATATCGGTAAATTTTTGAAAACGCCAGACCTGGAGGGGTTTGATAATTTAAAGAAAGAGGAATTAGTGTTGCTTGCTAAACATCTGAAATTAGACTTTAGAGTATCTATGAGAAAACAAATTATAAAAAATTTGGTAATAGACAAATTAGTTGACGGAGAAATTTTAGGTGAAGAGGCTTTTGAACTTAAGGTCGAAAATGTTGACGCTATCAAATTAAAACAGCTTGAATTAGAACATGAACTTAAATTAAAACAACTGGAAAACGAAGTTAAATTAAAACAATCGGAAAAAGAAAAAGAAGAAAGACAGGCAGAACTTGAAATGAAAGAAAGGTTAGAGATGGAGAAAAAAGAAAAAGAAGAAAGGTTAGAAATCGAGAAAAAAGAAAAAGAAGAAAGGTTAGAAATCGAGGAAAAAGAAAAAGAAAGTGAATTTAAATTAAAACAGGCAGAACTTGAAATGAGAGAAAGGTTAGAGATTGAAAAAATGAAAATTGAAAAGGCAAAAGAAGAAAGCAACACTAAATTCCAATCAAATCAGAACATTTTAATTTTGATGCAGCAAAAAACATACGTTTGGTTCCCAAATTTTGTGAAAAAACAGTTGATAAATTTTTTCCACAGTTTGAGAAAATTTCTCAAAATTTGAAATAGCCGAAGTCTTTTTGGACTACAATGCTGCAAAGTGTTTTTGAGAGCAAGGCCGCTGAAATTTACTCAGCACTTGCATCAGAAAATAGTTCTGATTATGACAAGGTTAAAAAGGAAGCTTTAAAAGCTTATGAGCTAGTGCCAGAAGCATATAGACAGAAATTTAGGTCTTATAAAAAGTTTGATTCACAAACCTATGTTGAATTTGCTAGGGAAAAAGAAGATCTATTTGATAAATGGCTTACGTCAAAGAAAATAGATAAAAATTTTGATAATTTAAGACAATTGATGTTATTAGAAGAGTTCAAGCAGTGTGTTCATTTAGACTTAAAAACACATTTAGATGACAAAACTGTTGAGACATTACAAGATGCAGCTGTTATTTCCGATAATCATACCCTTTTACATAAGAGAAGTTTCAAAGGTCAAAATTTTAATACTTCGAGTGGAAATTACAAGAATCAAAGCACTGAGCGTACTGAAAGTAAGCCTGTTGCACAGGATAAGAGTCAGTCTAGTTATAATATGTCTAGTCCAAAATTTGATACTTTTGAGAAGAAGTCACTGACTTGTGCTTATTGTAAGAAGAATGGTCACCTGATGGCTGATTGTTTTAGACTCCAGAAGAAGAATGAAAGAGATAATAAGCCCAAGACCAGTGCTTGTACGACACCCCGTGTTACCAATACGTTAGAATGTCCTGCGAGTCAGGCTTTTAAGTCCAGTTTTTGTGATTACATAGAGGATTATAAACCTTTTATGTCTGATGGGTTTGTTTCTATTGTTGATAATACTATTCTTCAGCCTATTAAGATTTTACGGGACACTGGAGCTTCTCAGTCTTTATTGTTAGAAGGTGTGTTGCCTTTGTCCAAGGAGACTTCTGTTGGTGCCTCCGTTTTGTTAAAAGGTGTGGAGTCAGGTTGTATAGATGTTCCCCTCCATCGTATTTATCTGAAGTCAGATTTGATAACTGCACCAGTTGTTGTGGGTGTTCGTCCTAATCTCCCTGTTGAGGGTGTTTCATTATTGCTAGGAAATGATCTAGCTAGGAACAAAGTGGTTGCTGAACCAATTGTTACCAGTGAACCGGTGGTGGATGTTAAATCACCTGAAAATGATGCTGAACTGTATCCAGCTTGTGTCGTTACTAGGGCGGTGGCTAGAAAACAACAAAATGAGGATTTGCAAGAAGACCAGTTTAATTACATGGACCTTTCTGACACCTTTCTGGCTGACATTGAAGGTCCTGGTAGCTCAGAGAAGGCCGTAATAAGACCACCTAGTATGAGCAAGAATGTAATTATGCAATGGCCAGACGTAAACAGTCATTTCATTAGACCGAAGGAAATTTGTCGAAGAACAAAATAAAGACCCTGAGGTTCTTCAGCTCCACAAGAGGGCTCAACAACAGGAGGAAGCAGACAAAGTGGCCGAATGCTATTACCATCATGACGGCATTTTAATGAGAAAGTGGAGACCCCCTGATGCTACCCCAGAGGAGGAATGGAGAGTGGTATACCAAGTGGTGGTGCCTCAAGTCTATAGGCAAGAAATTATTGGTCTTGCTCATGACACCCCCTTGGCTGGACACTTAGGTATAAGGAAGACATGCCTTAAGATCTTGCAGCATTTCTACTGCCCAAGACTTAGAAATGATGTAGCAGAATATTGTAAATCATGCCATATATGCCAGGTTGTTGGTAAGCCTAACCAGAAAATACCACCAGCACCACTTCTGCCTATTCCAGACTTTGAAGAACCTTTCAGCCGAGTACTCATTGATTGTGTTGGACCTTTACCGAAGACCAAGACCGGAAATGCGTATTTATTGACAATCATGTGTACCTCCACTCGCTTTCCTGAGGCTATTCCGTTAAGGAATATCAAGACACCTACTATTGTCAAAGCTCTGATCAAATTTTTCACGCTAGTAGGACTTCCAAAGTCTGTACAATCCGACAAGGGTTCAAATTTTATGTCAGGTTTATTTCAGCAAGTCGTGTACCAGTTAGGGATTGCTCAATATAGATCAAGTGCTTACCATCCAGAATCTCAAGGTGCCTTAGAACGTTTTCATCAAACATTGAAGAACATGATTAGAACTTTTTGTCTTCAATTTGACAGGGATTGGGATGATGGTGTTCACTTTTTACTTTTTGCGGTCCGAAAGGCTGTTAAAGAATCCCTTGGTTTCAGTCCCTTTGAGTTGGTATTTGATCATACTGTAAGGGGACCTTTAAAATTGATAAAGGAAAAGTGGCTTACTGAACACACTGACTTGAATCTTCTAGACTATGTATCTAGATTTAAAGAAAAATTGTACACTGCTTGTCAAATTGCTCAGAACAATTTAAAAACTGTTCAGAATAAGATGAAAATATGGTATGATAAAGATGCCAGGGACAGATTTTTTGAGCCAGGCGATAATGTACTTGTATTTTTGCCAGTCCCTGGACATCCATTACAAGCTAAATATTGTGGTCCTTATACCATAGAGAGTAAAATTAATGATTTGAATTATATTGTAAAAACACCAGGTCGGCGTAAACAAAATAGAGTGTGTCACATTAATATGTTAAAACCATATTTTGAGCGTACTAATGAAGGTGAGAGTAAACCAGTTGCCACTTTAGCCATGGTTAAATTGGAGAACAATCATGACAAACCAGATGTAATTGAACCACCTTTTAGTTCTAAAACTATGGAAGAGACAGTTAGATTGAAAAATTCAGAAATTTTGTCAAATTTAGATTCAAAACTTGCACATCTGTCTTTTGATCGTAGAGAAAAATTAAAAGCTTTGGTATTTTCTTTTAAAAATCTTTTTCCAGATGTGCCAAACAAAACCACTGCTGTTTGTTATGATGTCGATGTAGGTGATGCTTCTCCAATTAAGCAACATCCTTACCGGCTCAATCCACTCAAACTTGAATTTATGAGACAAGAAATTTAATATATGCTTGACAATGATATTATTGAGCCGAGTTACAGTGAATGGAGCTCTCCTTGTCTCCTTGTGCCCAAACGAGATAAAACCTTTCGTTTCGTAACTGATTTCAGAAAAGTAAATTCTGTTTCAAAATCTGATTCCTATCCGATTCCAAGGATAGACGACTGCATTAAAACATTAGACAAGCAAAATTTGTGAGCAAATTTGATTTATTGAAAGGTTACTGGCAAGTCCCATTGAGACAGAGAGCTCGAGAAATATCAGCTTTTGCCACACCAGATGGCTTATTTCAATATACTGTAATGCCGTTTGGCATGAAAAGTGCTCCAGCTACATTTCAAAGAATGATCAATAATGTTATAAAAGATTTAGACTGTTGTTATGCTTATATTGATGATCTTATTGTATGTAGTGATAGCTGGGAAGAGCATTTAACACATTTATATATTTTGATAGATTGTCACAATCAAATTTGACTGTTAATCTTGGTAAAAGTGAATTTTGCCAGGCCACTGTTGATTATTTAGGGCATACAGTTGGCCAAGGTCATGTGAAACCTATTATGGCTAATGTGGATGCAATTACCAAATTTCCTCCTCCTACAAATAAAAAACAACTTATGAGATATTTAGGCATGATTGGATTTTACAGGAAATTCTGTTCAAATTTTGCTACTGTTGTTCAACCATTGACTCATCTTTTACGGAAAGATTCTAAATTCATCTGGAGTGAAAATTGTCAAAACGCTTTTAAAAATACCAAATCACTTTTAATTAATAGTCCAGTTCTGATCACTCCAGAATTTGAAAAACAATTTAAACTTGCCGTTGATGCAAGCGATGTAGGAGTTGGAGCTGTTTTATATCAGGAAACAGATGATAATGTTGAAAAACCTATATCATATTTTTCTAAGAAATTAGATAAACATCAGAAAAATTATTCAACTATTGAAAAAGAGTGTTTTGCACTGTTGTCTGCACTTCAACATTTTGATGTATATTTAAATCCCACTGTCCATCCTATTCTTATTTATACTGATCATAATCCTCTCACCTTCATACATAAAATGAGAAACAAGAACCAGAGATTGACTAGGTGGAGTTTGTTATTACAGGAATATGATGTTATTGTAAAACATATTAAAGGTAAAGATAATGTAATAGCAGATGCTTTATCTAGAACTTATTAAAACACTGTGTATATACTATGTATTTTGTACATATTATTCATGAAAAGTTTTGTTACACTCAAACTTTTTAAGGGGAGGTGTTATGATATTGTAACTATCATATTTATTTAGTTGGCTAACTTTGTTATGATATTGTAACTATCATATTTATTTAGTTGGCCTAACTTGTTTTGTGTGGCCTAAGAATGTTTACATTGTTTAATATTGTGTACAAAATAAAACACATTGTGTTACAACTATGCAGTTTAGAAATCACTGGAACAATCATTGATACTCATGGAATGATTAGAACTTTCTAGTTCCCTTACATAATGTTTCCAAAATGATCATAACAAAAGATGCGTAATTTAAATATCTAGCGTTGTCTAGAAGTTTCCATTTGAGTATATATATAAGTATGCAGACCCTAAAGATATAGACAAAGATAGACTTAGACATCGATAGACATCAACATTCTCAGCAGTTGGATTGACACTTTTATTTACAAACTACATCATACTAGATTGTGACCAATTGGATATAATATTCTGTGGATTCCGAGAAGATTTTCGGATAAAGAAAAGATAAAAGATTGGACATATATTTTGACAGTTAAGTTGACATTTCTTTTTATGTAATACTTCTTGTAAACTTGTGTATAATAACTCTTGTTAAATTTATTATTGATTTGTGTCTTTTGTTGGCTACAATTAAAAGTCGATTTTTCTGTTCATAACAATATCTATAGAGTAATGTCCCTGCTAAACTGAAGTCTGCAGGTTTTAGCTCTGGAGTTCCCAGTGAAGACATTTTTTTTCACGTTCAAACATTTGAAATACACAGTTACTAAATCAAACAACATAAAAGAAATAACATAACTAACAATTTTACGGCAAAGATTTTGTACGAAAAGACACAGTATTTATAGTTTATATACATACAAATGACAGGAACTATATTTATAGATAACCGCTTACAAGCGACCAAACAGGTCATTTTTGAAAATTAGATCATTTCTTCTGTTTTTCTTTTTAGTTGGTTGATCTTCCCTTCTGCTTTTCTCATTTTATTTACATGAAATTACACCTTAACTGAATGTTTGAAAATATAAATGTGCATCAAAAAGAAAATGTGAGGTAAACAACAATCAGACAGCAACCTAGCAACAAAAATAACTAAAAGACATGTGCACGTTTCAAGGTAAAATGAGATGGGAGTTTCCCTCAATCACACAGCATCCGAGCGACAAAAGATATATATGTTTGAATGAACCTTCATTTGGCTGATGCTGCCATTCATGTTTTTTTTCGATTTTTTTAAAACCTCTTGGTATCTTCAATTGACATGATGGAAAACAAAACTATGTATCGAGCGAAAACTATTTACAGTGAAAAGAAAAAGTGTCTCTTTAGTAAAATTATAGCCTCATTATTTATTTCAGATTTCGAACACCGCACGTGGCAGGTGGTTTCGATTCAATTTTAATTGAGTAGATTGCTAGTTTTCATGACTAAGGTCGGGTGATTCTCTGATGACACTACGGCTTCTTCTACTAATAAAAACTGGCCGCAATGAAATAGCCAAAAGTGATGAAAGTGGCGTTAAACACCAAAAATCAATAAATCAATCATTGTTTATTTCAGACGTTTCCTACACAGATCATTGTTCTGTTAAACAAGAATCTATAATATTGAATTTTAATTTGACTAAAGCAGTTTTTCAGCATCACATAACTATCTATTGGAATTATGACTGTAATAGTGGCCGCTGGACATGAAAATCAGCTTCATCAAATAAAAATGTGTTTGAAAACCTTGAAGAATGGACAGATTGAAATATGTATGTACTGTATTATAGTAAGTAAGTCGGTGAATTATTTGTAAGAAAACACGTTAAACAATTCAGGGATTATAGGGATAGGGCAATATATGTAGGGCCTGTGATTAAAGGTCGGTGTGCCCATCACAATTTATGTGTGGCGACCTTCTGTTTATGTCTGTACTTAAAGTTAAACTTTTTATAAGTTAAGTAAGTTCGTTTTCTAACTTTACGTCGACATCTTTCAATATACAATATTTATTTTTAATAGAAAAGGGTGTGTTTTATGTCCAAGGATTGCGAAATTTCTTGGAATGTATCGCGCAGTCATTACTTCAATGCATATTTCGGTAGCTAGGTAGACATGTCGTTGGGAAACAAAACTTTCTTTCACTGGCAGTGTTTATAAAGATCCTATGTGCAAAAATGACAAAAATATCTATAGAGTAATGTCCCTGCTAAACTGAAGTCTGCAGGTTTTAGCTCTGGAGTTCCCAGTGAAGACATTTTTTTACGTTCAAACATTTGAAATACACAGTTATTAAATCAAACAACAGTTGAAAATCTGAATATACTCGTGGTGTGTTTACTTATTCTGAACTGCTTAGACATGAAATGAAGTCATTAGACACATGAGAAAAGTCAAACTTTTAAAGCTACGATTTTCAGTCTATATCGCTGTTTAAATAGACAGAGTTGCCCTTCATACAACTTTGACACATAGTCCCACATTGCCATCTGATCTGAAAAAGTTAAAACAAAAAAGAATTATGGTACACTTCAATATAAAAGAAATAACATAACTAATAATTTTAAGGAATAGATTTTGTGCGAAAAGACACAGTATTTATAGTTTACATACATAAAAATTACAGGAACTATATTTATAGACAACCGATTACGAGCGACCAAACAGGTCATTTTTGAAAATTAGATCATTAAGGTCTTTCCTTTTCCAAAAGGGAAAGACCTTACTGTATTTCTTCTGATTATTATTATTATTATTATTATTCTTTTTGTTCCGCCAAACTTTGACAAAATTTCCCTCCGTAACCGTAAGCCATATCGCTTTCAGGTTCACACTTTGTATCGGTGTCATAAATACCTATCCGGAACTCACCCTGTGAGTCAAAAAATTTTGTCGGTTCGGAGTAATCCGTCCGAAACCTAAAAACCTTGTTATCATTTAAACACCGTAACCGTAATAGGTAGAAAAAAACCGAAGGGTGAAATTTGTTCAGGACCAGACTCCGGTTCTTCGTTACATTTGGATCGAAAAGATTCAACGACTCATTGGTAGGGTTATGTCCCTTTGAAAATTAACCGCAGTCGGTTGGCCCCCAAAACTCAGAAACCGTAAGTCGTAGACTCCTAGGATCTTCACCAATCATCATCAATTGATGTGACTCTGAAAAATATCTCAAGGTCAAATTTGTATGTTGACCTTGACCTTTGACCTTCCACCTTGTTATGGGATAATCTCAGAAACCATTATACTTACAGAAGTTTTGAATAGTGGAAAATGTTTGGGTCATTAAGAAGCAACTTCGTTACATTTTAACCGAAAAGATTTGACCTTTCTATAAGGGGCATAACCCCTAGTTTACGTTTCTAAAAAGACAAAATCAGCTTTTACTATTAAACCAAAGGTCCTAGACCCATGGGGTCTTCAACAATGACATTTGGGACCAATGACCTTGACAAAGGTCACAAGGTCAAAGGTCAAGGTCATGTCCCAGATAGCGAATTATGTGTTTTTGACCTTTTTCAAGGGTTTAAAGTGTGTTTTAAAGGTTTTTAAGGTTGACCTTGACCTTTGACCTTACAACTTTTTATTGGATATCTCAAAAACGGTTAATCTTACAGAAATAGTAAATAATGAAAAATGTTTAGGTGACTGTGGCGCAACTTTTTTACATTTTGACCAAAGAGATTTGACATATTCTTCAGGGGCATAACCCCCATTAAACGGTTTCTGAAAAGACAAAATTAGCTTTAACTCTTGAACCAAAGGTCCTAGACCCATGAGGTCTTTTAAATTGATATTGTGGACCAATGACCTTCACAAAGGTCACAAGGTCAAAAGTCAAGGTCATGTCCTAAATAGCGAATTTGTTGTTTTTTGTCATATTTTTACAGTTGTATATGTGTTTGAGAGCTTTTCAATGCATTCTACGCCTATTGGAACATTTATTTTACATTACGAAAAGGAAAGACCTCTCAATTGTTCAAGAACAATTGACATTTTAATTTCCTCTGTTTTTCTATTTAGTTGTTTGATCTTCTCTTCTGCTTTTCTCATTTTATTTACATGAAATTACACCTTAACTGAATGTTTGAAAATATAAATGTGCATCAAAAAGAAAATGTGAGGTAAACACCAATCAGACAGCAACCTAGCAACAAAAATAACTAAAAGACATGTGCACGTTTCAAGGTAAAATGAGATGGGAGTTTCCCTCAATCACACAGCATCCCAGCGACAAAAGATATATATGTATGAATGAACCTTCATTTGGCTGATGCTGCCATTCATTTTTTTTTTTTTTCGATTTTTTTAAAACTTCTTGGTATCTTCAATTGACATGATGGAAAACAAAACTATGTATCGAGCGAAAACTGTTTACAGTGAAAAGAAAAAGTGTCTCGTTAGTAAAATTATAGCCTCATTACTTATTTCAGATTTCGAACCCCGCACGTGGCAGGTGTTTTCGACTCAATTTTAATTGACTAGATTGCTAGTTTTCATGCCTAAGGTCGGGTGATTCTCTGATGACACTACGGCTTTTTCTACTTATAAAAACTGGCCGCAATGAAATAGCCAAAAGTGATGAAAGTGGCGTTAAACACCAAAAATCAATAAATCAATCATTGTTTATTTCAGACGTTTCCTACACAGATCATTGTTCTGTTAAACAAGAATCTATAATCTTCAATTTTAATTTGACTAAAGCAGTTTTTCAGCATCACATAACTATCTATTTGTATTATGACTGTAATATTGGCCGCTGGATATGAAAAGCAGCTTCTTCAAATAAAAATGTGTTTGAAAACCTTGAAGAATGGATAGATTGAAATGTTTATATACTGTATTATAGTAAGTAAGTCGGTGAATTATTTGTAAGAAAACACGTTAAA